>JAFNEN010000490.1:0-343304 GCA_019343175.1 Oedothorax gibbosus
ATACCATAAATAACTGAAAAAGTTACAAAAAACATACATAACTCTGTTTACAAATTATTTCAAAATGTTACCGAAAGGTATTTCCAGCATCAATTATAATCAGCTTTGAAATAATGTACTCGAGCATTTAAGTTTGTAAATACATTAGAGTCTGGGTTTAGTCAAAATGTACACAGAAGTGCATTATTTTCCTAGAATGTGGTAAAATTCTTTTTCAAAAACAGACCCCCAATGAATAAAAAAATCTAATCTCAATTTTACAAATGCATAAAATATTTTGCGATTAATTGATCAAAATTTTTGTTCAAGAATGCATCAAAGTCCATTTCCAATTATCTTTATTCAAATTATAAACTTTTTCGCGTGACATTTTTACCTTCATATAAAAAAATTATTTTATAATGATGTTACTTTTTTAACTTAATTATTTTAACGAATAATATTTCAGAAACACATGCAAAATAATTCGGTATTAAGTATTTCTGCACAGAATAAAACAAAACATCTATATTTTCATGTAACCAACTTTATTTTACAACCTTTATGAATATTTGAATTCATATTTAATTGTATTTCAGTTATATTTTTTGTATTATGATTTTTTATTTAAATATTTCATTTCACATAAATCAAAATCGTATTTTTAAAAATAATCTTTATTTTTTTGTTTTAAATATTAATATAAAAGACAATTTTAAGAAAAACTAAAGTAAGAACATTTTACATATAATGAGCCTAATGGGTTAATTATCTATTTTACCAATAAGGCGAAAAATAAAAAATATTAAAAATATCACACCTAAGAGCCCAAGTAAGGCGGAAGGATCTAACGTATTATGATGATGCTGGAAATTAAAGAGCCTTAAATAGCTAAGGGTAAAAAAAAACCCTTAAAAATAAACAGAGTGAAGAATCTATCGCAAAAAATACAAATTGCACTTACATGCTGAAACCATACATAGGTCAAGATTCATTCAAAAAGCTAGTGGAGCGTCATAGAAATAGCAACAGTATACACACTTCTCGAAACATTTTGGCTGGTTTTGTTTGGAGCTGTCAATCTCTTACCAGGTAATGGTTATTTTAGATCAGACAGAAAAAGTGTCTGGAGTTAACGGCAGCAACAGTGATTTTTTTTTTTTTTTTCAAATTTTTTTTTTTTTCTTCATAATGCCAAATATCAATCCAACTGGTCAGCAAGTACTAAATTCAAGTTGAATATAAATGAATTATTTGTATTTTAACTAATGTAACTAATGTAATTTGTAAATGAATTATTAATTTGTATAAACAGTTGTGACTAACACAACAGGTCTTGGGTAGGTTTTGGCAGCTTTCGTTTATATATATTACTTTTGCACCATCAAACTATTTCATTTCTTTCTTCGGCTATTCATTTAACCAAACAATAGTTCCCTTGTTGACAACATCGACCACAGTAAAACCCCCGACGGGAACGAAATCCCGACAGGACAGGTCATAATCCCGAAAAAGACGAAATCTCGAAAGGTTTGACATTCAACAAATCAATAAATTGCTGCTGTTGTGCGTAATTAAGAGCAATTTAAGAACTAATTTTTGAATTAATATTTTTTGTACTTGGGAAGAGGGATTTTTCTTTTATTTTTATTTAAACATCAAATACTTTTGGTTCGAAAAAGGTCTGTTATATTCGAAATGCATTTTATGCGGAAATCACATACATAATTAATCGGAGCATCTTAAATAGTTTTTAGTTTCATTAACTTCATTTTAACTCATTGTTTATGTTTATTTTTTTCGTGTTTTCTTTTTATAATTTGGACTCATTTATTATGTGGTCTGGTCCCGATAGACATACATTTTAGCTTCCACACTACGTTTATAACGTAAAAAGTGGAAGGTTTTATAATCGTTCAGTCCGTCTGTCTGTCCGTCTGTCCGTCTGTCACCCACTTTCACAGAAAGAACCACAAGTCCCACAGACAAGTGAGATACGTCATTTTAAAGCAAAAAATCAGATTAGGCTACATTCCAAATTTCATTAAAAAATTTAAATTAGAAATTTATTTAAAATTTAAATAACTAAAATTTTTTTATCTACATTGAAATAGCATGCAAATTCTATTTTTATTCATATTTTCACTGTTGTCATAAACAAGTCACACAGACAAGTGGGATACGTCATTTTGAAGCAAAAAATCATATTAGACTACATGCCAAATTTCATTAAAAAATTTAAACTAGAAGCTTATTTAAAATTTAAATAACTAAAAATTTAATCTATATTGAAATAACATGCAAATTCCATTTTTATTCAATATTTTTACTGTTGCCATTTCGTTAAACGTACGAGAAACTTTTGTTAAAATAAAAATACACTTTTGAAAAAATATTTATTTATGTGATATAATTCGGTTTGGATTGTTATATTATCACAATAGAGTTCTTTTAATGGTTCTATATATATGTATGTAGAAAGATGCATAGAGAATTCTAACTTGGCATAAAAAAATATGCTAAGTTTCGCTTTTATTTTTAAAACATCAATTGTACCAATTATAAATTTTTTGAACTGTAAATTAATTTAATAAACTATAAATAAGTGAATTTTCGAAAGAAATGTAAATGGGAAATTGTGGCGACAAAAATATTTATTAAAAAAGATTACATCATTATTCTTCGAACTTCAAACAAATTTAGCAAACGATAAAGTCTAATTATTAAATCTGAGAAAGAAGATTAATGAAAATAGTTAATTTTGACGTTTAAAACTTTGAATTACAAATAGCTAAAGGCCCTGTTTTTATTAGAATTAAATCACATTTGCCATTCGCAACAATCGCTCGAGAAACTTTAATTCTTTTAGACAATAAATTAAAATAAATTTATTTTTGCGACATCGATCAGTTTGAAATGACGTCAAATATATTTCACTACGGAATCCTTGTATGTTGATATGAAATGTTTTCATCCTATTTAAAAGCGAGGAATATTACATATTCTTTGAAATATAAATTAATTTTTGCAAACGATAAGTAATAATTATTGAATTTTCGAAATAAAATAAATGAAACTAGCCAAATTTAGCTTGTAAATGTTAAATATAGAATTAATGTTGTGTTTGGCGCGTTTTTTCCTGTTAAACACAAATATGTGGAAGCGAGTTAAGTGACAGATTCTGTTACAAACCTACTTGTTTCTTATAATAGGTAATATAGTAAGTTAAAGGTATTTTTCAAATATGTAATGGTACACAACAATTTTTAACAACAAACAGTTTATATCTTATTTAAAACTAGCAAATGTATACCCGTTCTTCGCACGGAATAAAAAAAAAATCAAATAGATTCCAAATATGTGTACCATATACCCTGTTATAGGATCATAAACCTATTGTTTCCGCTCGTTATAAATTATAAAATCCCGTTTCATTGCCTTAAAATTCCAAAATGAAAAATACGCTATAAAATGCACTCATAAATTTCATCACAATTCCCTCATAAACACATAAAACTTTTTAGCTCATTTGGCGCGTTTTGGGAAATAATTTGGCGAGAAAATAGATATAGCTACCCACACCCATTACACAGCTCTAGCACAATGACCTTCGAACAACCGACCAGGTTATAAATTATTTATAAAAGAAATTGCCTATTTGGCGAATTTTAGTTAATAATTTGGCGAGTTTGGCAACGTATTTGGCGAAAAAATAAAGAAATAAAACACTAATAGATCTAGTGTGATGGCCTTTATTAACCATCATAGTTCTAGTAATAGCTTAACTATACATTTATTGCTTAAATATGCATACATGCAATTAACTGAAAAATCAATGAAAAAATCATCAAATAAACCCACAATAAAATCCGGGAATGAAGACTGGCAGAATTACGTCAGTTGAAACATGTCAATTATTTTTCAAATAATGAATTTAGTTTCTGAAAGTAATGGCAAAAGAATAAAATAAACATTTTGAATTTTAAATGTTTTCGTTAAAAGTTTTATTTAATTTTTTCAGCCGATGGCATCAGGAAAGAGAAAAAATGTTCGGATTTGAGCGAAAGTGGTGTATTTTTTTCAGAAAATTCGAATTTTCTCTAAAAATGGAACAAATATGAAAAAACTAAGCCTCAGGTGCACACGTTGGTATTAAAGGGAATCTATTTAAAAATTTCGAATTTCTGAGGGCAGTATAAGTAGGTCTTTTACGATCCGAACACAGACACACAGACAGACTCTTTTATTATTATAGATAAACATCCTAAATTCGAAAAAAAAACGAGAAGTAAACAAAAATATATATATTTCTAGTATTTCTTTGACCCTGTCGGAATTTCATCCTTGTCGGGATTCTGGCCTGTCGGAATTATGTCCCAGACCCCTTATTTTTCATTTATAGGGTTGGATGACTCTGGACATTCTGAAGCAATGGGGTTGTTTCACGGAGGATCTGGCAATAGCTCTGCGGTTTTGTTTTCATGTCTATTTTGATGTCTTTCAACAGTGTTGCCACCAGTTTTATTAGAAAAACTACGAAAAAATACCATTTAATTCTAAAATTACAAAAACATACCATAAAAATACTAGCAAAGCGTTTCGCGTCCTTTTAAAGTCACTAAAAAGATTCCAAAATGCAGCTAGTATTATTAGGATATTTTTTTTTTAATTTTAAAATAAATCTAAAATTACAAAAAAATATCGTAATAATACTAGCTGTATTTTGGAATCTTTTTAGTGACTTTAAAAAGACGTGAAACGCTTTACTAGTATTTTTATGGTATGATTTTGTAATTTTAGAATTAAATGATATTTTTTCGTAGTGTTTTTCTCCTAAAACTGGTGGCAACACTGTTGAAAGACATCAAAATAGACATGAAACAAAACCACAACGAAGGTTTATAAGCGGGTCGCTGACCAAGCACACAACCTGAATATATATGTCTACCAACCAACCAACCAACAAAACCACAGAGCTATTGCCAGATCCTCCGTGAAACAACCCCATTGCAATCAAATTTTCTCAGAAACTTCTAGTCCCAAAAATTTAGATTTCTCATATTTCTCAAAAATATGATTATTTTGATAATTCATAAAAGAACCTTTATTGTACGAAACATTTCAGCTTTGATACTTTGAACATCCAGTGGGAAGGTGTTTACCATATCAAACAGGTACAGAAAACTAAAGTAAGGGGGCCCGGATGGCCTAGTGGTTTGGATCGCAGACCATTACGCTAGCAGTCTGCGCGCTGCAACGGATGCGGGTTCGACTCCCGCCTTCGCCCTGGGTGTACTTCTCAGTGACAGTAAAAAATTTTCTGTGTCTGTCTTACTTGACGAAGGCTTATAAGCGGGTCTCTGATCAAGCACACAAGCCGGAATATATATATGTACCTACCCTACCCACTAAAGTAAGGTTTTCCCTTCCAAACTTTTGCTAAAAAGCTTCTTCTGAAGTAATAAAATTTCATTGGTACTTATTACCATTGTCCTATCTGACGACTACAAGACTATGTAGGTTCATTCAAGATGTCGTTTATTGAAATATTTGATTCATAAGTTTTCAAGCAATGTTGGTTATGCAATGAAAAAGCAGTGAACCTACATTTGTGAAGTAAAAGAGGATGTAAAGTGAGAACTGTTAATTTAGGCAACTAAACAGGGTTTTTTAAGTCGCATTTAAGTCTCAGACTTCTCCCACATGTATTAAAATTACACTCATTCCAAGGTAATTAATGCCAGCATTCCCCAAATGAGTAATAAAATTAAATATAATACTACAAACTATAAACAAAGCAAAAACAAACTATAAACATATATGTGCAGTGCAAGGTCCTAGTTTATCTTTAAGACTCCATAGAACGTATGGTAACGCCAAAGACTTTTGTTTACATGACCACAATAGTTTATTTGGAATGTTAATAAAATATTTTTTTTAATAATGTCTTAAAATTTACCTTTGACTTTTAATTCTTTGATTTATTTCACCACCTTATATGGGGAAGAAGTGAACGCATAGGAGCACGGCCTCTTGTAGGTTGAAAATTTTTAATATCAAATATCCATTTATAGTTAATATTTACCAATAATAAATATATGTCAAATTATTTTTCATTGTTATCTGCATAGTAACATATTTTGAGTGCTGTTAAATGATACACAAAAAATTAATAAAATGGTATGTAATGCAAAATATTGATTTTCTCTGCACTGTTAAAAATTTGGCGCTTGGTTTCACCAAAAATATGGTTCCTATAAGTAGCTGCAACGGCTGTGTGGTGAAATGTTTAACCATATTTTCAGTATTTGGTTGAACAGTTTCTCAAGTTTATGTTTCCAAAATTTGAACATTTTTCATCCAAATACTGAAAATATGGTAAAACATTTCACCGCATGGCCGCTGCAGCTACTGGGAACTATTATTACGAGGAAACCAAGCACAACATTTTCCCTCTGAGGGATAAGCAAATTGGCTAAAAAGTACACTTGTTTTCACTGCATGAGATTTAAATAAAAAAAATTAACTGAAAATTTAATTTATTTAAAAAAATTTAAGTTATATTTCGGTAGTAGATGGTTATAATTGGCTCCTCTATGTTTAAAATTTTAAAATTTAATAAAATTATTAAATTTATAATTTTTTAAAATTATGTATGTTGCTGGAAAACCTGACAGTCAGGTGACTGGTTTATACGTCTGTATCCCTCAGAGGGTGAACAGTGTGGTTTTTCGCATGTGTATCCAAAACTAACTAGTAGGATTGCTACATCTGCCGGACGGACTTGACCACTGAACCTCGACGTTCGTCTGATGGTCACTGGCCGAGGGGCAGCTTCTCCAGCCGTAAAAGCATTAGCCTTTCGATCTGCCCTGATGGGTTTTGAAGGGTAAGCCCATCATACATGGTCACCAAGAAAAGACGGTTCGGGGGATTGATTAATGGTATCAACAATAAAGACTGATTTGCAGAAGGACATTAAAATAAAAGTAGACATCAGCGAAATGGAACATTGGGACATTAAAAAAAAGATGCTGCATTGACAGAGCTGCTAACTCTCCCAATTTATATCCGGCAATATTGGATTTGCAACCATTTTTTTGGATTTCTGTGGTACATATACCAATTATGGAATTTTCGAAATAAGGGAAACGTTAAGGTTTAATGCGACAGTCGTTGTTGCAGCGTTCGGTTAAAAATCCGTTCTTGACGGGTTTAATCCGGAGAGTTGGCATATAGGTGTTGATAATACATTCGCCCAAAATACGAAAATATGTATGTAGAATTTTCTGGTAGAGAGACGTTAAGTACAAGTACTTAAAATAGTATGTTACATTTTGAAAAATAACAAAGTGCTTAAAATATATGAGTTTTGCTTCCAAAAAAGATCATTTTAATATATAGTAATTTCAAAACAAATATCTATTAAAATTTCTTTGAAAGACCACATACTGGGAAATGAAACTGAACTTCACTTTCTCTAAGATTAAAAACGGTAATTGAGCTTGAATAGTGGTGCATAAGCAAAATACGAAGAAAAAAGTTACAGTATTGATTTATATAAATTTGTTTCAGTGAAGGATAGTTGACGAAAATATCAGAACACTAGAAAAAAGAAGCATTAATAAACATCTATGTAAAAAAGCAAATTATTCATAGTCTTCAATTTATAACAACCTATCTTTAGGAAGGTATGAGTTTTTTTATGCTCTTTTAAACTGAAGTTCCCAGACTGGGAATAACATATAGGGGATAGCCGGTATAGATGGCTGGCTGTGAACTTCAAGATTTAATAGCCTGCCATCGTTTAAACTCAAAAATAAACTAATCTCGGAAATTATTGTGTCAAAAACATGCAGTAAAAAGGGAATCGCCGAGCTCCGTGTGAAGAAAATGGCGCGGAATCCGGAATGTAAGGCTGATTAGAAAATGAATGCCTTTAATAAAAAGGGACCCTCATAGTTTTCTTTCACGGTAGCTTAGCGACCACCCGCGTTCCGCTCTGAAGGCTGGTGTACTCTTTGAAGATATACGGCATCACATACACTCTTAGAAATATAAGTCTCACTGGGATTCTACAATCGCCAAATTTTGTCCCTTTTGACAATCCTTTCTTTTCAAGATCTTGAGAATTACTATACAAATTGACGAAAGGTTAACTCGGTTTTTTTTTACGACTTCGTTTCGTTAAAAAAATAATTTAAGCGCCCATTTCTTTTCTAAACTTATATTTTTAATAAAGGTCAGGATGCATACGATTTCAAAAATTACTTTCAGTGAAGAAGAAAATAATAAAAATCAATGAGCCGATGGGCTTTTTATGTTATAAATATTAATCATCATGCTCTGGGTAACTTACTTTTCCCAACAATTAGCATATTAGACATAATTTTAAGATTTTATCATTTATTATCTGAAACCTATTTCTAAAGATGAGTTAAGGTCGTATAAAAACAATTTCAGACTTAGTGCATTTTCGAAATGAATAGAAATTTTTCAATGAATTTTATTACGATCTTCGAATTCGATTCCAGGACTTTGTTTCATTACTTCTTTTCATGCGTTAAATCCAATTTTTTAACATAAATGCTTGTGTATCGTGCTATATCGTATCGACAAAATAATACATATTTTTTATGACATTAGAGAGCCCTACATCTTATTCAGTTTTGAGTCGTATTGAAATTTATATCGATGGTGTGGAAAATATACCATGTATACCCTTCTTTATCGCCTGTAAAGTTTTGCTTTTTGAAGATACACTTCTTGATTGAAAAATGAATAAAGCTAGGAACTATTCTATCGACTCCGAATAGTAGACTTTCCACCAAAGTATACAAAGCTAAGCTCAACGGTTAAATTAAAACGAAATCCTTCAATTGAAATGAATACTTTTTAGTTTGAAATTATACCCGCAGTGCATGCTTCTTTAACGCCAGCTTAGCACCACAAGAGTAGCCATCCGTGGTCCGCAGCCAAGACTGGTCTGAGGCACTTTTCCAGATGCCGAAAAGTCTCATATTTTCTCACATATAGAAATTCTTCAGCGCCATGCTATATTGCACTCGACAGAAGTTGATGAAGTCTCTATAAATAATGGACTCATAGATCCTTTTAAAGAAAACTAGCGATCACTTGGATGGGTAGCTGCGAATCAGCATTCCTGTTTGTGATTTGGAATTGCTCGATGGGTGCCTATACTTAGGTGTCGGCTCGTCACTTGACTTTTTAATGTGCGTTTTATTTTGCATTTATATTTTAAAAAGTTCTTATTTCTTTTGTGCATTTATAAACTTCCTTATTAACTGTGGACCTTTTATAAATATATTGTCACATTAATTTCATTCGAAGAATATTCTTTAAACTTTCATGTTAAAAGAAGTACAGCTGGGGGGGGGGGGGGGGGGGGGGGCCCGCGATTCACCCCTCGTTTCTCGGCTGCTATTAATCAAGAGATTTTGCGAAAGGTCTCATTTTTCAGGAAAAAGCGTAAGGAGTTGATTACCGGCATTAAAAATTGTATAAGGAGCTAATTAAGCGATAACTGCTTATTTAAGTGGTTTAACATTAATTTAAATTTTGATTTTGTAATGATATATAACTATCCATCAGCAAAATAAATAAAAGGAATAAGCTTCATTTGAAACTTTTTGGTTTTTAAAAGTGTTATGTTTTCAGTTTTAAAGAATTTTCGTAATTTTATTTTTGTGGGTTTTTGAAAAGAGAGAGGGGCCATAAAAAGCTTATTCAAGCTTATTTTGGTCAGCTTATTTTGTCAAAACCCAGAATTTGAATATAAGTAATTTCAGAAGGCTACATTCATTGTTCCATAAAACTCTCCTCGCCTCGATGCATATCATAAAGAGATTTCTAAGATTTTTCTTCGTCTTTTAGACAACCTGTTTTTGTATCGACTTTCAAATTCTGTTTCGGTTACACTTGTCGACTGTCAAGATAAGTAAATCGCTTTTACCGACGGTTAACCTTTACAAATGACCTTAAACTGCAACTTGTAGCCATTGTAATTGAACGGCGATATGTAAATCAGATCTCTTGTATTATCGGTTACACATTACGTTGGGATTAAAGTGTTGTACTAAAATAGACAAATGTAGTCCGAGTAAAAAGTTTTATCTTGTTAATAATAAACATATATTTTCTACTAATGAAAGCACAGTAATGAAAAGCAATTATAATATCGTAGAATGGAACTTTAAAACCCTTTTTTCGCATAACCAAAATATAAAAAAATCTTACTATTTTAGATTGTTTAAAACTGCACCCTCATAAAAAAATCCAATGCCCCAATTTTTTTTCGTTCAACAAGGATTCGTTTGTATTCACAGGTTATTGCAGCACATGGTAAAAAAAAACTCCCTCGAATTTACCATCACAGTGTGATGGTAAAAGTGCTGCTATCATCCTGTGCTGTGAATTTGCATATAATGTAAAATTTATTATGTGGTACAGCGAAAACGATTGCTTCACGGGTGATGATAGGATGCATCCATATACTCTGTTTAAACGCTCTTGGAGTAAGTTGTTTATGTGACTATGTGAGTCAAGAAAACATCAATTTGCTTTAAAACAAACAGTACAACACTATGATGTAAAAATAACCGCTAAGTGTGTACGAATTTTACCAATTCTTGTTTGTACAAATAGAAATTGAGTTCGCTTTGAAGTCATTCTATAGCTATTTTATATTGTATTGATCTAAGTAAATGTTAATACGTGCATAGGAGCAGTTTTATATTGTTAATTAATATCAAAATATTACAAAAATGAGCGTGATTAATTTGTTCCGGACCTACTCATGAGAGAGTCTTATTTTCTCATTCCTATTTTTAGTTAAAGTATTAGGGCCAATTAGACTTGCTGTCCACTAACGGAACCTTAACCTTCGATGGCAGTCAATAATGTCCCGCGGTAATTAAAGCGTCTAGCTCACCACAAAAGCAGTTATTTTTTGCCACAAAGTGTCCGAAAAATTCCCCACTTCAGCAGAACCTTTAGCCATTCTTTAAAGAGCAGACTTAGCGCTTCCATGTGCAACGGATTATGATTGGGAAATGTTCGAGGCTTCTATTTTCAGGACCATGAAAGAAACTGTTAATTTTGAAGGTTATGGCAATCGGAACTAATGAGCGAGGCTGTAAGGACGCAGTTTGTTGATTTGGGGACAGGGATTAGGGAAGGACATCTTATTACGGTCCTTTGACTGTCCAAAGTAGCGACACGTGAAACAAATTAGTTCTAGTGACAAAATAAACCAAATACCCTTGTTTCTTGTTATATAATGTAAGTCATAACTTATACAATTTTTTTCTTTAATTTAGTCCCCCCCCCCCCCCCTTTTCCATAACGTGAAAACTAATTTTAGTTGAAATAAATATTTATCGTATTCTTTACTTACTAGTGTGTATTCCTTACTTACTATTTAGTCCAATAGTAAGTAAGTCATTAAGTAATCATATTAGGTAGGCTTTTTTTATATAACTTCGCACGTTGTAATAGCGTAAGTTAACGAATATAATTTTTTATAGTTTTGCAAAAATAGTTTTTCAAGTATGTTCTTTCAATACCACGATTATGAATAAGTCGATAAAAAGTTTTTTTTTTTTTTAACCATAGGGGTCAATAGATTTTGATGTAATTCGCTATATTTTTTTCTTTTTTAAGAATTTTGACACAATAAAGGACTTATAAAAATAAGTTTGTTAATGTAAACAAAGTATATAATTGCATATTCAGTGAAAATAGTAATACTTTTCAAAATGGCATTTCCTTTCAATTCCTAATAAACTGAAGCCAATAAAGTTTTTCATAATATAATAATAATTCATTTTTAAAATCAATAACAACAAATATAAAGCCAAATAAAGAAATCGTTTGTAGTGAAACTGTCATAGCCTAATTCTCAGTATCTGATAAGAAGCCATCGTGTCACAAATAACTTCATTTGCGAAGTCTACAGGGATATGTATCTGTCAGAAGGGTGTTATCATTTTTCTCAGACACAAAAAAACACACTGGACGAAAGTCCGCGCTACCAAGTCAAGGGATGTATCTTTCTTTTGGGCCTTTTTTTTAATATTTATTTGAATATTTAATGAAAATCTAAATCAAAGTCATGATAAAATAATTATTAAAAAACATCTTTTCAAGGTCTGTGTAACTCTGTTCAACTTTCAGAAAACAAAACAAAAAAAATCGAAAATCCATGCCAAAAAACCAGAAGAAAATAATTTATCATCAAAAGTTTTAGCTTGAAAATTTATTTTAGTTGTAAGTTGTTGAGAATTTATTATTTTGGTACACCAAACGTCAGGTCTGAAAGGTTAAATTATATGGACTTCTAGTTTTTTAAGAAAAAGTTTCAATAATACGACAATAATTTTCATTCATATACTAATTTTTAGATTATAGATTTTTGCATTATAGACTTTTGGATTATAAATTTTAGATTATAGATTTTTGCATTATAGACTTTTGGATTATAAATTTTTAGATGATAGATTTTTGCATTATAGACTTTTGGATTATAAATTTTTAGATTATAGATTTTTGCATTATAGACTTTTGGATTATAAATTTTTAGATTATAGATTTTCTTTAGAATGAATAGATATTCTTAGTTCTTTAAATCTGAATAACATCTTTATCTTTTAAAAGTTTATAATAGAAAATCATAAATGTTCATATTTTTAAGTATCATTTTTAATGATGATAATTAGATGTAAACGAAATCCCCCAGCTCAGATTAGAAACTTTTAACAGATTGTAGTGAATCGAATTATTCTTAACAAGTCCTGGAAAATGATTTGAGATACTATGAAACATATGTATACTATTTACTAATAATTATATTATAGCAATGTATTCAAAATAAAAGCTACACAATTTTGATATTCAAGTCCAATATAGTAGGTTTTGGCGACTTGTGCTTATAAGTGAGCTGTGGCAGTCCTTACTGGACGTTTAAAGAATACACAATATGATGCTGATAAGGTATGGTTCTTATTGAGCAAGAGCAAATAAAGATAAAAGGTAAGCAGACTTTACAGAACAGCCTCGCACACGTAAAAATGAGGTTTGAATGGCAGGAAATAAGCTAGGTTCCTTAACTATTTTGTACTTACATCATCTTCTGTCCTGCCTTCGTCTTTAAAGCATCAATATTTCAGTGTTTTTCTTTGAAGATAACAGGAATTTGAAAAAGAAACCTGAAAACATTTATAACACTGAACAACATTTATAACATTTAAAACACTGAGAACATGTATAATACTCATTAAACAAAAACTAACATTCCAGTATTTTAAAAGAAATTTGTAAAGATTGAAGCATTTAAATATAAAACTAATGTCAAGCCAAACATTCGTTTTAGATATGTTAGTAAATTATTTAACGAAATAAAAATATAATTAAAATATTTGAATGACGAATTTTATTGTTATATTGTATACCCAAACCATTTATTAAGATCTTGTACACAGAGAAGCTAAATGCAATATTTGAATTAAGTCTTTCATTTGATTATACTTTTAATAGGCTTGTTTATTTTGGTGTCAAAAGGTATCTCAGATCTCTGAAGATTCAGTTAAACAAAACAAATTTCTCCTAGAAATCATTAGTTAAATTTTCCTTCTTTAAATAGTAACTGCTGAAATTGCAAATCATTAAAAAATTTCATTTTCCCTGTTTTATTATGCAAGCATGTTTTTTATAAAAAAATTCTCTGATTTTTTTTGGTTTTGCATTTCCAACAATTTCTAATGCCAACCTGTCATTGCTAGCTTTTAATTTTACCTTTACTTAATATTTTACTCACTTTTTACTTAATATTTTAAACTAACTGGTAACATTAAATCAGGTGACTAATGACCAATTTTTTTTATTTAAAAGTTATCAAATTTATATGTTATATATTACTAGAAAGCTGTAATACTTTCTTTCGATCAATTTTTAATATATATATATATATCCGTTTTCTCTTTGGAAAATGCAGTTAAGTGGTATGCATGCTATTAATGCATGCTAGAAATATCGAAAATTGTATTTATAACAATGTACTCGTGAATTTACCATACTTGAATTTAAGAAAAGACAAGAAAGTTTGCTCTACAAATACTCAACTTAATTTCATGACAACTAAATTATTATCTAAATGTATTTTCAAACAAAATACAAAAGGTTTTGGATAATAAATAATTTAAGTAACATCGAATGGGGTAACTTTGGTCCGAGCTTTTTAAACTAATAAATTCTCATTACATACACTCTTTAAAAATATATTTGTCTTTATTCCCATTACTGACAACTCTGTCTGAAAATACGAATAAAAAATATATGTAGAAGAAAGTCACTTCTACGGTTTTATGCTTGGGTCAAAGTTATCCCATATTCGACGGTAGCTGAAAAGGTTTCATTCATGTAAAAAAAAAATTTGAAACAAACTTTTCAATTTTTTCTTCACATAAATATTTTATCTATAATTCAATATTAACCTCTCGTTACATCGCGCTTCCCGGGAGACAAGCAAAAATTGTGATATAACGAACAACTACGAGCACTAACGAAATTGGAAACAAAAGTCATATTTGATAATGAAAAAAAAGTAGAATACTAAAAGTGAAAAAACAATTTTATTATTTAATCTAAAATGGTATATTATTGCATACACAGTTTTTACTCATTTGCATCATTTTCTATTAAAATATTTGTCTGGTTTGGAATTTTAAAAAGTTGATATTTGGAAAAATATTATTTAAAAAAAACGAAAAAAAGTAGAGATATATGATTTGACCGCGATATATCCTAACGAACGATATAACGATTTGCGATATAGCGCGGGTGTACTATTTCAATATATTTATTGATTGATTGAGCTTTTATTTATAGGTTATAAACTTATAATCAAAGTGTAGGCTTAGAGTACAATTATAATTTTATGAATTATCTGTAAAATGTATAGTTAATGTTATTATATCGGTTTGTCACCTTCTAGAAAATATTCTCAATTTTAATATCATATTGAATAATTAATTAATCTTATTTTTTTTCTTTACTTTAATCTATTGATACAAAAGAGTAAATAGTTTTAACATAAATAAATAGTTAAAATACTTGCGCGGCTAAAACTTCATATAGTAAATTTGTTTTATTTTCTTTAATTTTATTCTATTTTATTTGTATTGGATATATACATAGGTAAATTACTTTATTATGGAGGAGGGGTTCAAAAGATATAAATATATTGTGACTTTCCTGCAAATTTAGTTTCGATTTTTACGCTCAAAAATATTTTACACATTATTTAAATTTTGATTTAAACATAAATAGAAATCCTTCCTAAAGTGAATATGTATACTAAAAATTAATTTACGAAATTGAATTAATTCTTATTTTAACATACATTCAATAATATTCCAAAGCATTTAAATGAATAACAAGTAATATACCAAAAAAATATTCTCCAAAAACTGCTTTCAAAACCTTGAGAATGTAGGAAAAGTTCCCCTAACTCTTGAAAAGTTTTTTCCCCTGTCGCACACCCAGCTTTTATGTAGGCAACGCCTTATCGCACTATTCTCCAATCATTGTAAGGAAGGTGGAGTTATCAGCTTGTTTGGGATACGCCTTTATTGATCCTCAATATGGGAAAAGTTAGGTCAGATTTTTTTTATGTCCGATATTGTCGATATCGGATTTTGGTAAGAAAATAAATTGTAATAAAAGAGTTGATAGACAAGTCCTCTAAGAAGCTTGTTAGTTGGTGATTGAACAAATTTAAGAGTTGCTGTTTTTTTATTAATTAAGAATTATTATAAAAAATACTTAAATTGCTTAACACTAAGTTTAAGGTAGTTAAGAAATGGCAGTGTATATTCAGTTTTATACAGTAACAGATCTAAATTACGAAGGATTTCGATTCTAAAAATATAATATCTTAATATAATATTTTGATTAACATGTTGATGATAAAATAATACTGCTACTTCTTTTTGTTAATTTATTTCGAATTCAGAATAAAAAATAAACAATTTTTATTAAAAAAAATAGTTCATAGCACTCTGTACCAATCTTAGTAACTTATTATTGATTCTTATTTAAATAATTACTCAAAAGGCTTAATACAAAAATTCTTGTTAAAAGATGAAAGAACATGAAGATGCATTTATATTAAGTTGTATACAGTAACTTTATAATTAACCTAAATAAATATATAAACCATAAACCATTTCTATTTGGTACACAAATCTACAAAAACGCTGATACCTAAGTGATGGTTTATAAACTTCATTGCAGCATATTTTCACTTATATCATGGATTCGGAATGCCAGTCCAACATATTATCCAACCTGACACACTCCCTGCCAATCTCAATTGAATTTTCATCAGCCAATTTTTCCATATTTCCTCCTCCATTTCCGTCCCATGAGCAATATCCACAGTGGACAACTTCATTACACCCAGAAGTCACGATGATGGGGGATGTTAAAGACTAGTTGTACTGTTCTTTTTACTTGTTCTTAGTAACAGGATAAATTGTTTTATTGACCTGTATTTTGGTATGATTATTTCGTTGTTTTATCTTGATTTGTTTAACTTTTTCTATGAAACTGACAATAAAATAGTTCCGTGTTTCGTTCAATTTTAAAATCAGTCAAACCTCGTTAAAGTTTATTACTAAAAAAATAATCACAGTGCCTGTATATAAAACACGGACCAATTAATCCTTGTTTTTTTTATCCAACTTTAAAAAAAAGTTAGTTATTTTATTTTATTATTAAAGCCTCACATATCTTAATTGCGTTTTTTTAAATAAGAATTTTTTTAATGGAAATAAACATTTTTTTTTAAGTTTTAAAAAGGGTATCAAAGGTCCCGAATTGAAGGGGGAAAAAATACCTTTCCAATGGAGACTTGATTCTTGAAACAGAAGCTTTGAAATGAGTAACTAAAATAAATGAAACTATTTTATTTTATTTTATTTTATTTTATTTTATTTTATTTTATTTTATTTTATTTTATTTTATTTTATTTTATTTTATTTTATTTTATTTTATTTTATTTTATTTTATTTTATTTTATTTTATTTTATTTTATTTTATTTTATTTTATTTTATTTTATTTTATTTTATTTTATTTTATTTTTCATTTCATTTCATTTCATTTCATTTCATTTCATTTCATTTCATTTCAATTCAATTCAATTCAATTCATTCATTCATTCATTTATTTATTTATTTATTTTACAACGCGTAGTTATATAAATCCACTTTTTGTAATGCGTTTATAAAATAAATAGGCGAATCATTTTTGAAACACAATCAACAAAAGCAAATTTAAATTAAAAAACAGTTAGTTTTGTTAAGTAAAACAAAATAAATAAAACACAAAAAACATTAGCTTATCCCCCAAAACAACCCAAATATATTAGTCCAAACGAAGCAATTAGACCCCAAGCAGCACCCTCCGTGTGACGTCACCAGCATCGGCAAGTGAAGGGAGGAAAAGAGCAGAGAGGAGGAGGAGAGAACACCCTGACTTGGATCACAAGATATCCTGCCGTGACGCAGGAGAGTACTACACTCAACCGGCGAGCTGCCGTTACAGATGCGGCAGAGGAACTTGGAAAAACGCCGCTGAAACCCATCTACCTCAAAGTAGTCTTAGCACGTTCTAGCAGACGATTTTTTTTTGTTTCGTTCTTTATTATTTCGAATCGGAAGAATTGACTTTTTTTTTGTGTGTGTGTGGCCAACAGATGTAGAGAAATAGTTCGTTTGTTGTTTACCCGGCATGCTGTTGGAGCAGTGTGCGGTTACAGTGAGGCAAGGATTTTGTTTTGTTTTGAGGAACACATGCAAGGAGTGGAGTGAGTGATTGTTTGGGAAAAGAGAAGCCCGTGAAATGTCAAGAAGAAAGCAAGAAAAGCCTCAGCCGAGGAAAAATCTGATTATAGGTAAATGAATTTTTGTATTAATAAAAAACTCTCAACCTCTCAAAAATGTAACATAATAATAATATAATAGACTGGGGCGTAACATAATGGATTGGGTTACTCAAATATGTTACTTCTTAAAACTAAATTTTAATTTAATTTTGTTAATTAATATTTATTAAAAAACAGACTTTTTCATATTGTTTATTGAAACACACTTTTGTTTCACACGTAAAAAAAAACATTTCGGGTTGTAAAAAAATATTTTGGTTTATTGTTTATGTTTATTTACTAATATTAATTGGTAAATAAACATAACATGTTGTCCTATTTACCAATTTTAATTGGTAAATTCCTATTTACCAATTTTAAATGGTAAATAAAAAAATTAATATGGCACTAAATATAAGTTCAATAATTATTGAACTTATAATTAGTGCCATATTAATTTTTTTAATAAAGAAGGTTTATAAATTCATGTAAAACCATTAACTTTATTCTATAGTAACTTTGAGAATAATGATGTAATTCATATTATTATTTTTGTTTTTAGTTATCATCATTGATTATTATTGATATTTTTTCTTAATGTTTAGTTGAAACAAAACTTATTATTTTTAAATTAACTTTGGTTTCGACAATAATAACAATTCTACCTTTAACGATTTTTGATTAAAAGATAAACAAGTTAAAAACAGAATATAATTTATGGTAGCCACTATTATTTAGGAATTTATGTTTTATTTATGTACAAAATGAGCATACATCTATACTTGAGCACGATTATTTGAAATATTCGGCTTCATGTTTTGTCCCTTGTGAGTTTTAGTTTTATACCTATTCCTTTAATTTAAATATATAGTATCGACAGTGACGCAAAAAAGAAATTTAAACTAAAAAAATATGTTTGATTAATTTACCAATGTTGTTTTCGCTAATCTTATTATTTTAATTTAATTTAGTTTTTTTACTAAAGCTACCTGATAAATAATTTCTTATTTTTTCCTTTATAATTCGATTTTTCTTCTTTTATTTTAACTACGGAATTTTTTTATCCTATCATAAAATGTGCATCTATAATAAATCATATATATAAAAAAAAGAATTATTTTTAGAAAACTAAATTTGCCTTGTAAAAGAACTCATGGATTGAAAAGCTTAGCAAAAACCTTCGAATTTCGCTTGGGATTTCTTTTCTACTTTTTAAATGTATTCTTTTATAAGAACAGACTTGGGAGTTTAAGTTTCGATTTCTACTTAAACAGGTTAACTTATAAGTTTTATTTTTTATCATTTTAAAACAAAAGCTACTTTGAAATTATATGTTGCTAGATATAAGTAAATTTTAGGCCGCCATTAGTCTAGGTTAGGTTAATTTGAATTACCTTCGCACTATAGCTACACATGGGCTATTAGCGACGGGCATCATAATTTCAAACCACAGTCAAGTGACGTGCCGACGCTTGCCATTAAGTCTAGGAAAATAGACATTTTTGTGAAACAACATTTTTGTGTGACTGTTTCTTTTCCTGTCAAATAGTTGATCTGATTGGTTAAAGAGAATATCTGACGCCACTAAAAAAGTGGTGGTGCCCTTAATATGGAACTTACTATATTTTTTTGTTGGAAACAAAAATTGTTTTAGATTCAAACAAAATGTGTGGAATATGTGGACTTTCGAGAGCTGTAACGTGAAGTGAATTCTAACAACAATGTAAATGTACTGGAATCTTTTGGGTTTCGATATTCGTTTATATTTAAACTCCAAACGTCGTATTTCACTTTAACCATTTACTCGAATGAATAGGTCTCGTAGGCTTTTTAATTTTATTGTTATTATTATTATAATTTTTGTGGCATGTTGATGTGCTTACAATTTCATGGTTACATTAAGCCTTTTAAGTGTGTAGTTAATTTCAGACACTTGACTCTAGGATAATCTATCAGGTGTATCATAAACTAATTAGTGCACACTATAAAAGGTTTATACACATTCTCTCCAACCTTTTGACATACTGGTTAATCTCAAAGGCAGAAATTCAAACTTTAAACAGAAATTCGAAATTTAATTTAGGAAACAGACATGTATCCACCAAATTTTGAAACATTCCTTCAGAACTCGAAGCCAGCCTTCTATTCATTAGGGTAAATAAAAGCAAAGGGGAGGGCTCTGGCAAAATTAAATTTCTCCCGCAGCTTGGAGGCAGCAGCGCAATTAATAAGCTCGTGACGTTGCAAGCTCTCTCGCTATAGCGAATGTCACGTACGATTGGAAATGTTGCAGTTGAGGAGCTCAAATACCAGAACCACTATTGATTTCAATGGAAAAATGGTTATTTGACAAAACATGTCAGCTGTCAGTTATAATAGTTTCATTTTCTGAAGTTTTTTTTAATGATGTAATATAAATATGTTTATATTAATTGTTAGTTAATTAGTGTTAGTTTTTCTAGTTTATATTAATTGCACAATTCATTAACATATTTGTGTGAGCTCTTTTCTTATCTAATTACCCCTAATTTTTTTAAATTGTCGTAGTTTTATTTTATCATGTAGTTAAGACTTACAATTAATGTTTAATGTAATTCGTCTTTCTATTTTTAAAACAATTAATAACTGCTAGTGACTCCAATATTCCATAATTATTTATTTAAGCAAAATTATATCATCACCTGGGAATAATTTAGAAAACTCCTTAGACGATATGACTTATTATGTAATAATTATTAACTCATCTATCTATGGGATTTTTTTTTTATTATCGAAGCTTTCTTTAATTAGCAAAGTTAGAGCCATAGTTCTAGAACTACAGTTTGAAGCTATTACTATATTTGTTCATATTTAATCTCGAAAATGAATTGTCCTCCTAGGATGCCGTAAGATACAGTTCGGGAACGTTTAAAGGTAGCTCATTTGAACCCAGAGTGGGATTAGAGTTTAAGGGAGTAAGGGATCGAAATTTCGCTGAGTGGAGATATTCAAAACAGGTTGGATTAAACTGACTTGTCGGAGTAAAAGGGGAAATTTACATGAAAATGCTCTCTCTGTGAGATTTCCCCACGGGGCAACATCCAGTGACAGAGGATGTCTTTCAATTAATAATTTCATAGATTTGGACTCAGATTTATTTGCAGATAGATATCTCGCAGTTGGGGATTGCTACTATTTAACGTATATGATAGATTATTGCCATTTGCATAAAATTCCTATGAATGTGGATAGTTTGTAGAAAATCGTATATTTTAAAATTTGCATTTATACAATGGGGATAAAGTATGTTGCTAGAGTGAATGTGGAGTTTTGGCATTCAATATGCCAGATCGCTCATCAGATCATGAATCGAGGCAATTTACTGATTTCGTATTTATCATAATGCCGCCTGATTTGAAGTGTTGAATATTGGAAAAGTGAATTTTATTTATTTCTAAGTAAGGAGTACAAATGCTCAAGATATTTAAACAAATGTATTGCAGTAAAAATTATAACCAACTTTCATAGAAGATTCCTATCTTCTCAATACCTTTACCATCGATATCTGAAAGTATCGGTTCCATTTTAATTGCAACACTTTATTGAATTTAATTTGCATTACTATTCCTGTTGCTATAGTGTAAAACTATTTTGACCACTCCTTTAAAACAAGATAAAGGCCAAATAATTTCATGCTCCCTAATAAAAAAGGAAATACTCCACATACCAACGGAATTTTAAAACCTGCGGTTCAGGGCGATTGCCTGTTACCTAAATTCTGAAGTGGCTCGTATGTGGTCCACATAAATAACATAAAAAAAAATTACTTATGTGTGAAAGTCCGCAGCTTATGACTATTATTCTTGTGTTTTTTAATATGTTCCGATAAGGGACTTTTTAACTGATAAGTCCGTTCCAAAGGTTAGTGGCTATCCGCCCGTTTGCAAGGGAACGGTGAAACGGATATAAGAATGGGAAGAATAAAGAAAAACAAAATGGCACTTGGTGATAAAGGTGAAATATCGTCCAATACCGCTCACCACAAACGGGTATAACAATGGACGTTATTTTGAAGCACGTGTTTGCAGAGATAAAATGTTTTTTGACTACGTCGTAAATAGTTAGGTTATCTTGTTGGTCAGGCATGATGGTGTGTCTGAAGTTTCAGCCACAAATATAATAAAACATATCTGCTTGTTCTATTTTCAGTCTCTTTTTAAAGCGTATTGTTTAGGAATTAATTTGAATTTCAGTTCAGAATACTTTTTTAAAAAATTAATTACCACATAAGATTAAACGTAAGATTATATATAAATTACTGTAAATTGAATAGTTACCAAGGCAATCAAAAAATCTTAAATGTGTTTAAGTGCATATCATTCATAATTTGTACATTACATTGATTTTTCGTTCATTAAGTTGAATCATGCAATGTCTCTTACTACATCCTCTCCTCTCCCTTTGAAACAAACAATAATCAAAATATAAGTATTCTTCGATTTCATTAAAAAAACGCTATTAAATTCCAACAAAATTCAATTACACAAGGTGACAGAAAATATATACATATCACAATGACATGTCATGCATCGATTCCTGTATCAATACAAAGCATGCGGATACTCAGTACTTCTTGAAGACATTGAGACCAACGATAAAGTATTCGCGTCTCCATTTCAATCTCTAAATCTAAAAGAAAATGAATTCCATTGGAGAATTTCCCATTGTGCTTCTTCCTTCGAATATTTTAATGGAAGAAGAGAGTGTACGGAAATTTCTCTGTAGACTTTGGCCCCTTTTTACTTTTAGCTTCTAACGATCAGTCTAGCGAGACCGACCTTCAAGGACGCCAAAAAAGTGTAAGCACAAAGATGAATGAATGAAGAATAAAATATAAGTATAAAAAAAAAAGGCTTCAGTCATAAGGAAGCAAAATGATTTCTGGTGAATAAATGCATTAAAGTGAGGGTTTCCGCAAGTAAATTACTCAGTTCCGGTGTGGTCGAGTCTTGCATTGTAATCTGTTTCGTTTGCATAATGTATATTAGGATTCAAAGGTGTTAATATACTTCAATCATATATTATGAAGTAAAATGTATGGGTTGAAGTATGAGTCACATGTTTTTGAGAAAGTAGTGACTTTCCAAAATACTACTTGTGCCCATCTAAAGAAACAGTGTGCCTTAAAATATTACCATCTCTTAACAAATGGCTAAGATATTTTAATTTTCGAAATAAACGAGAAAGAAAATCCTCATAGTAAGTAGTAAATTTCATTATTAAAAAAATCTGTAGTTCATTTTTTCATAAAGGGTGCAATACCAATCCCCATGCAGTTTTTGAAGACATTTCAGATAACTTTTAATAACCCCATACAAAAAAAAAATAAACTGCTAGTTTAAAAATTCTTAGGTTGTTGGCTTGAGCAAGAAGAAAAAAAGCTTAGAGAAAAAAGATGAACTGAAGCTAAACTCGTGTGGCATGCTAAAAGAAGTTTTCGCGTTAATTTTTTATCGATGTACAAATTTTTGTGTCAGAACATCTTCTCAAAAACTTACGCCTACAAATGAATACACCGTATAAAAGAAACACTACATAAGAGAGTTAACACTCGAACGGATGACAACAGACTTGTGTGCAGGTCCATCCGCCTCCAGCAGCGCGTAAATTTATCAAAATTAATATGAAAAACGGCTGCACTACCTGGTGAGAAACCTAACGCACCATCACAAAGGACGGAAAAACGGTGTAAAAATAAATCCCAGAGGAGATGGGGACAAGACCTCCTCAAGAAACCATCAATTCAGGAAGAAAAACACAAAAAAACTTCCTCCCCTCTCTTGCAGAAAAACCGCAGGAAATCTGTCGAAAGGGCCTGCTTTTAAAAAAACGGTTGGCCCATGGTCGAGTCAGCTGTTTTCGCTTGTTGGTCGGGGTCTGCCAACGTTCTGCAGTTAGCGCTACATGTCGTCATTTTTTTCTTTTTTAATATAGACTCGTTAGTTAGGCTTGGCCGCCATTTTTCGACGAAAGATTTGATCTGTGTGCCTGTTGCGCATCTTAGTTTTTCTGCATTATCAGTTTACGATTGGCATCGAAATTATAATTTTTGATCCTTTATAAATGTGTGTGAAGGTACTTAACGAGTGTGTAATTATAGTACTTAAGGTTAGAAAGTTCGTTGAATGTTTTTTTATAATTTGAATATTTAAAATAAGATTAAGGTATACATTATTATTGCCCTTATATTTCTCATATGGAAACTTAATCGCATGACTTAACATCAAGTTTACTTTCTTAGAAATTGCACCTTCTGTAAAAGCAGCCCCCAAATTATAAAAAAAAAATCCAAAATGCTACCTCTGCCAACTGAGTTCACTATCATCCTATGGATGTGCAATGATTTTAGTTCTTTCAAAAGAGCAGTTGTTCTTAAATTTCCAGTCCTGATTTCACCCTGAATGGTGTATTGTTTGAAATTTGAGCTATAAAATTTATATTTAAAAAGTTAATTTTCAAATATCATTATTTTTACTGTAAAAAATGTCAATGTTACCTCATTCCAACGAGTATTTCAGACCCAAATAGATATTTCTTGTTTTGCATAATGTAACAATTTAAATCTTTTATTTTATTCTAATAGGGTTGCTCCATATTTTTAATTTTACAATACCCATTATACGTCCCTTTATCCTTAGCGCATCATAGTCTTTTGCGTTGTACATTTTAAGAACCTTTGAATTGCTATGTTTAAAAGGTGACTGATTCTAGCGGGTATTATTTTTTTTAAAAAACTATAAAAAATTAAATTACAGTAACTTAAAAGCCAAACTTTGCTTAGACTAGACTTATTATCTGAAACAATTGAGATCAGATCCCATACGGAAAGTCATAAATTCGGATAATTGTATTTTTTTCTCCAAAAAATTGTAGATTTTAATTACAGCTATTGGAATTCATGTAGTGGAAGTAAGGATAATTGTAGATGTACTGTATAATATAAATTTTAAAAAAATATCAATATCTTTAGTTCTTATTTTAAGATTATTGATTGTATAATGAGGTTCATTATTATTAAAAATTCTTACACTTTTCGTTTAAAAAAAGGGTTTAAAAATACGTTCGTTTCTATTTTAAACTAATAGTTATACTAATCAATCTGACCCTCAAAAACAGAAGAGTACATGTCTCTAAAATTAGGTTGTGTAGTTTTCTCCTGTAAATTTGGGAAAACTTAAACTATTTTCCTGATATACAGATATGCTATATGGATTTCAATGGTAAGCAACGTAAATAAGAAGAAAGTTATGATTATGGGTTCTACACTTGAGGCACACAGGGTACACCTACCCTTTTCTATACTTTTTAAATTAAAAACAAGTGCACCAGTCCCCAGTCTCTCCCATATCCATACGAAGGGCATCCTCTAGAGCATCAGAGAAGACCTCCCTGGGAAGGCAACCCTGCTGCGTCCGGCCATCCCCTGAAACGGGCCCACAACCAGATGGCCAGCTCAAAAAAACATCCAACAAGGGGGGGAACGCAATGGATTACGTAGAAAAAACGCCTTGTGTAGTGGCGTCCCCCCAGCATAAGTTATAAGGGGATGCCTCTAAGGTCATGGGAGAAACGCGGACGGAACCAGCGAGACATTGACATTACAGCCAGGTTCCAGTTTCCTCTGGATGGGGAGATCTTTCACTTGGACTTTTTGTTGTGTTGTTTAGGAGGGGCTTGGGGTGATATCATGTGACGGTCTTCTTCTGAGAGTTAAATGGGATAGTGTTTTTGGGGAGGCCAAAGTCGTCTCATTGTCTGTAGAACTAACATGGCTTGATAATTGCAAGTTAATCGCAATTTTTTAAAATTAAATTTTAAAGTACTATTTCCCCTCTTTAATTTATCTTATTTTTATTGTACAATATTTGTTTGAAAGAAAAAATGCGAGTAATAATATATATTTTAACAATTCGTTTATGTATTCATCTGCAATCAGTATTTGGTGACATCACCAATGTCTGGAACGAACTATTTCAATGCTTGAGAAACCGAATATTGCTCTAAATGTGAGAACCAAACGCAACTATTTACAGCACTTTTCACAATAAGCATGTAACATTTCCTCTTCTCTTGCCTTACTCTTTCACTCTCGATTTCGAGAATTCTCGAGCAGGTCAATCCCACATCAGGAGAATGAACACACGGCAACTGCGCATCTCTAAACAAGGCCTCCTTCTGCGAAAAACAGAACCCGAGCCGAGTCGGGCGATCTCCTCTACCCTCGGACATTTTGGCCTCAAAAGTTGGTGCCTAAGAATAGCGGAATGGTTGAGTCAGAGTTTGCCTCTTGCAAAATGTTGGCCAGTTGCCCGGCGCAAAGGCTGTTTGGTGTTGCCCAATGCCTTCCCTCATCCACTGGTCTATTTGAAGAAACGCAGGACAAGACAATGAGACCACGTTATGGCGAATTAAAAATGACAGAGGTTGAACAGCTATCTTGGGCCTAGAGGGTTTAGGTCTAGAATGGAGTCTTGCTCCGTAGGTGAAGCAATCTAGTATAAGGCTATTAATCTATACATATCTAAAATTGTGATCCTGGGCCATCCAGGACAATAAACTATCGAAGTTAGTAAAAATTTAATCGAATGAACCATTGTCAATCGTGATTTTAAAAAATACAATATAAAATCTCTCTACTTATTTCTAACAATAAACTTTTTAACATAATCGTAACCTTATTGTAAATTTGACTAATTGTAATGAAACTTTTCCTTCTGTTTAACTTAGTTTTAACAAAAAATAAATGATACTATAATATGTTGTAAATTGGAGATATTGTTGTTGTAAAACAGTCTCACAGAAAATTATTTTTTCGACGAAAACAATTTGACCTCTTTATTTGGCATTAATCCTAAAGATGTCATGTTTGTCCAAATGACATCTTTAGGATTCCAATAATCGCTACGGCGACGTCATTTTATCTGGTTAGTGCTACTCGGTCAAAATGAATCTTAAATTCTGTTTTTTTTATGCAGAGAAATTCCCTCCCTCCAAGGTCATGCCCCACTTACATAAAAAAGACCGTTACGAACCGACGGACATTTCACGTGTCCCCCCAACGACCACCAATCCCACGCCTTCCTTCCGACCGAACACATTATCCTTGAATTCATCAATAAAATTCTAAAGCTTTATTCAAACACTTTAGGTCACTCCTATGTGAGTTTTTTTTATATCAAAGCCCGGTCCCCCTTTATTCCTTTTGTAAGGCCGAGAATAATAATAATAGTACAGGGGATGGAGAAAAAAAGCTCTACATTCAGGCAGGACCCCTCCTTGCAAACGGCCTGGAGGCGACTTCTTTGAAACCACAGTGACGTCACACTGCCTGTTAATTCTTATTTCACGTCCCCTCGTCATAACTGCCATTATGATATTAACCTCGAACCCGAGAGGCCCTTCGTTGAGTAGCCTTGAACCGGAGGATTGGTCCAGTGGCGACATCAGATGCCGGACGAATTGTTATTAATAGGAACCATCTGGGATGACCGCTGTTTGGCTTCTTTAGCGCTGGCTTTGGCGCTGGTTTGTGGCTTAGACGCGTTAGGATATTTGATTGTGTGTCTTAGAATATTTACTAGAATAGAATCTTACATTGTGTATAAACTATAACTATCACTTTAAAGCTGAAGTTACGAAATCGTAAAAGGTTAAACTATGTAAATGACAAATTATCCGATCTCCCGAAATACTGATTTTTCACTGGACCAATTTTATGGGATGCTTGCATAAAAATTATTCATTTTAATTATTATTAAAAAAAACTCACTCTTTTGTTTTTAAAAAAGAACGTTCATCCTTATTTTAAATTAATACTAATACTTATCAATCTGACCCTCAGAAACAGAGTAGTTACATGTCTCTAAAATTAGGTTGTTTAGTTTTCTCTTGTAAAGTTGGGAAAACGTAAAATATCTTCCTGATATAAAGATATTCTATATGGATTTCAATGGTAAACAACATAGATAAAGGTATGACTATCACATTATCTTTTTATCTTCAAACAGTAACTTCAAAATGGACAATGAACGGATATTATTATATTCTGGAACGTGTTAAAAAAAAACTCCCCAACACCAGACCTAAGCCTCGTCTTCAATCCTTTCCCATTCCCAGACGCGTCGTGGGAGGATATTCCAGGAAACCGCCCCCGAAAATTCCCTCATCATTTGGAGCATTCGAGGAGCCGCAGAATTCCTCCTCGCATCTCGAAAGATCATCCCGAGGTCAAACCGTTCCCCTATGCCCCGCAAAAAAGGGGCCCAACTTTAGGGGCACCGGCCCCATCCGGTAACAGGGGGGCGTCTATGAGTCTTCTTTATTTTTTTTACCATCCCTCCCCCACTTCAGTAAAAGAGCGACACATAGATGGACTCTGACCATCTTCCTCACAATGGGCTCTGATAGTGGGAATTGATAAAAAACGAAAATAATAAAAAGGTCTGGCTGTGTGTTCTGGACTTCTTTGTCGCCGATTTTTTTATATTTTTTATTGTGGTATTTTATTTTGTGTGTGAAGCAAGCATCTGTGTGACGTAAGTGGGGTCGGATAGACAGATACCGCAGTTGTGTCTGTTTTGACAAGAGTCTAACTGACTGCTATCTTATTTTGAATAACATGGTGTGGAAAATAATAATATAGTTATAATTATGCTGACACATGTTGCTTAGAAATCGATCCTATTGAAAATCACAAGTCAATCAAGTCAGGTCAGGACATTGACGGTTTTGCTATAATCGTGAATACAGGAACCTTGGAGCCATGTTGAACAATCTGGTAGGGCTGGAATACGTTATAATAATTTAATAATATCTCATTGTGCAGTGTTAAAAAGTTTTTTTATCGCAACAAAATTTTAAAACAACTAGACATAATTCTCATAGAGATTTAGGTAGTTCAAGTTACAGTGACACTTTACTGAAAAATGAAATTGCAACTCATAAATTATCTCCCCCCCCCCCCCCAATTCTTGTGTTTAAAAGATCATTTTAATTGTCCACAACATATCTAAATGTAAGTAGCCATTTCGTCACACCAGCAAAGCTATATTGGTTGTTGGGAAGAAAACGACCCGTAGATAATGTTGTTAGGAAACTGGAAAACAGCTCGTGATGCTGCACACCAGGACAACACCCTCCTGGAGTCGGCGTGAGGTCGTGATTTCAAATTCAATGTCGTCACGTAAAAGATGGTTCGTACCGAAATATGTTATGCAATTTTACGTGACGAATAAATAAAATATAAGTTTAGAAACGCAGTAAAACTTGTGTAATTCCATTTGTTTTACAAGTAAATATGATTCGAGATGCGTGTTTAAGTTAGTTATTTTATTCCTATTACCTAAAAAGAAGTGTCATGTGTTTAGTGAAGTGACAGAACATGAAAAACGATTTGAAAAACACATAAGAGAATTTTCAGATTGACAAATTTATTCAAATTAAAGATCTTTGTATATATATATTTTCTAGCTAACTAATCAGATACTAAAACCATTTCACTTTTCCTAGCTCTGGATATTTCTAGTTCCTTATTTTTATCTACTTTTCTACCGTTATAAATCCCTAACTCGTTTTTCAATACCACCTGCGTTGAACGGTACAAACTAAAAAGCTTACTTTGATAGTAATTGCCTGATAATATCCCATAATTAAACAACGTCACACCTTTGTAAATCAGTCGCCAAAACAAAAGAGCTTTCACTTTATCTACCCAGTGAACTAACTAATGCTTGTCACAGCGTGCGATGCAGTGATGCGTCCAATTTAAGGTCACGTCTAAACGCATGGAAAGACCTTGACTTACTTTAACGTATTTAGGCTACAAAACACCCTCACCTCATCAATTTTATGGCATTTACTAATTTCGGAAACAAACAGCATTTATTACGACATTAGACAGAGTTTGTTCTTAATCCGTTAACGACTTTGTGAACACCATTAACATCTTCATTTCGGAATAAAAACGAAGTTTTTTAAATTAATTTTTTGTGTAGCTTAAATTTTCCTTCATAAATTGTTCAAAACTATGCTCGTCATTTGTCTTTATATTTTGTTTAGTTAGATAAACTTAAGCAGAAGGAAAATTTTCACGTGGCACATTTTGTTGGAAATCGTTGATGAGTTAATAGAAACAAATGACAATCATCGTTCAGTGTATAAATGATTGCTTAATTGTTTGGGTGTGTTTTGATAAGATTGTATACTATATCATTCTTTTCATCTTTTTGTAAATTATTCGGATAAAGAATAAAGATACAATATCATACGATAAGCTCTTGATATCGCAATGTCAAATAGGTGTGTAAAAGATATCATAAGGTTTTGTGTGCTACAATAAGGGAGTATTTAATATCTAAATTCTGTCTAGTTGAAGAAAAAATAGACTTATTCGAGTTTTTTAAAAAAAAATAGAAACTTTTACTTATTCAGCTTTTATTTGGATCATTCCTAGTCAAAATGAAAACTAATTAGTTTTCTCTTAAAAACTTTTCCAAACTCTTTTCAAATGCTATAACTCTCTCTCAAACTGGACAATTACTTTTTCCACTTATCCCCAAAACTCATCAAATTCTTTATATATAAAACTGGTGATCAAAAAATGTTTTTCGACAAACTTTATCGTCTTTGCACAGGCGCCCACCGCAACTTCCACATTAAATCAGAAATGTCCGAGTAGTCCAACTAAACCACTCCTATTCGAACAGGTGGTACTACATAATTACACGCATCATCCCCCCATCAGTGATAGGTATCTGCCTCACAAAAGAAGTCTGTAATGACCTACGGGGTCCATGATGTTGCAAGAGCCATGGCCGAAGTTGAGATTCAGCTGCTCCGCGTCCATTTGTGTTTGCTGCTACAGCGGTCGCTAAGTCAACAGGACACGGATTTCGCTCTGTTCTACACATACCGTGTGCAAGATGACCAAATAGAACGGGAATTGAGTGTAGTGGATTCGTCTATAGCTTTTCGAAACGGGGCTATTTTTGAGTTTTGAGAATGGGATTGCGGACGCTTTGGCATATTTCAATGCTTTTGGATACGTTTTTGAAATACCAAAGTAGTGTTTGTTATTACAGAGTCGTTAACTATTAGCAAAATAATGATGTGGTAAAATTAAGAATATTTAACAGTTTTTTGGATTTTAAAAATCGCTAGACTATTGAAGCTATGTTATTTATTTTGGAATTATAAATATATAATAATTTATTGACTGCTGTTCTCTTGCAAAGTTGTTTAATGTTCAACTATAACTACTTGTTAATTGACCAGTTTTATTATAAATTGTGTTGAATGAGAAAAATGATAATGAATCTTTGCAAATCAAATGAGAACAAGCCCATGGTATTCTCCTAGACATATTTACTTTTCTTTCTAACTCATTCAATTAACAAACACCAGTATGCACACTCCTTCTATTTTACATGATTTCATACATTCTACCTTGAAAATTACCAATTTAAATGTTATGATTCAATTAATTCTCGTTATTGTAATAAACACGGCACAAACTTCCCAAAACTTGTTATAGGGCCCTAAAAAAGTAACACTTTAATGAAACTTAAAACCTTCGTGACGAAGCACGCCATCAAAGTAACAAACTACCGATGATATCGCAGACCCCCCCCCCCCCCTCCAGTAATCCCACCATACATCAATGCAAAACCCCATTCTACCTGTAATGTAAGCTTCTCGTGCGAGCAGGCTCATCCCATTTTCTCCATAACTTTCTCCATGCGTAGGTTGCATAACTGTCGTCGGTTTGCAAACGATGCAATGGCTAGGCAAGCTTCCTAAACCGTCGTGGTGTGACATCCCCCCCCCCCCTCTACTTCCCCGGAAGTACTCCCCCCCCCCCGTGACATCCTCCTCTGGAAGAGCATGGCAACTCTCCAAAAATCTCCTGAGTTTTCACCTGCCTCGCAATATAACAGTCCTTTCTGGGGTTTCGATTTTGCGTGGCATTTTAGGACCACTGAGAAATGTACTTGTGTGTTTTAAGTTTGAATGTTTCATAATAGACGAATGCAAACAATGCGCAAATTTGCAGTATGAATATCTTTCCATTTTTCCAAATTTTATCTTTGAGCTTTGCTACTTCAAAAGATAAATAATTAAAGAGCCTACAGACTACTGACAGACAGCAATTATTTTCAGTTTCAATTAGCTATTTGTTTTAATTTTCAAATCTTTACCTTGTTAGAAAAAAGTTAGTGTTCGAAAAGCCAATAAGAAAAATTCTTTATACTCTTTTCTGTGTGTCACTACTACTTACGTGAAGTGTAAAAGTAGGTATTTCATTCGACTGCAAACGATCTCGATCTCACATAAAAATTTAACTTCATCGAAACTAATGTTATGCAATGACTGTTTAATTCCTAAGTTTTATCACAAGAACTATCCGTTTAAACATGACCGTGTCCTACCCCAAGAAAAGCATGTTAAATATTTCTAATTAAAAATTTTGTGCTACTGAACCTTTGGAGCTGTAAACTTTTCAAAAACAGATTACGAAAAACCAAACCACACTTTTTCTCATTCTCTAAAATAAACAGGTGAAAAATATAACAAAGTAAGATATGTTCAACATCCCTAGTCCTTTTAGATGACATACATCTTGGGGGTTTGTTTATTTTTAAAAACAGAAATATTAGCCACCGTTATACAAGACAGGGAGTGAAGCCCTCTTTATTAGGTGGGTATTTTAATGGTCGATGTTAAAATGACTCTTGGACGTCAAATGGGGTTTGACTTTTAATGTTCCTGTATTGCACATTATAAAGAGTTTAATGTTTGTAGATGGAACAAAGAGAATGCTATTTAGAGAGTTATGAATGTTATTATAGAAAAAAGCTGGCAGACATAAGGATGTATGATTTTTTTCTTATTAATCCATATGTATAAAGCTAAAATATGTTCTTATTATTTTAATTTAAAATTTCTTAACTCCATGATGTTGCTGATCATGTAAATTTTAGAAAAAGGGAAAGAATGCAAAACAATTATTTTGGGTCGAAAGAAACATAGTTATAAGTTTTAATTTTTGAAGACCACAAAAAGATAACTGGTAAGAATTTGTTCGATTTTTATTTAAATAATTTTTTTTAATTCAAAGCATCTAACACACAACAAATAGTTGTAAAAAATAATACCCCACAAACCCCCTTTCCCTATTTGCTATTCTTTTAACAACAAAAAAAAAAATTTCATTATTACAACCAAAAAGAAGACTTCTATCTTAGAAGATTATCTTCTACCTTAGAAGATTCTTATCTTAACAAATCACCGAATAAATAAATATCAAATCTACTTTCTCCAACGATAATTTCCTATGAATACCATTGCGTGCACCATTCAAAAAAGTTCCGTTTCAGTGGGTGAGCTTTATGGGTTAGGTGGTTATCGGTCAGTACTGCAGCATTCACATACCCCCACTGTCCCTCATCTCGACCGGACGGACAGACATAACGCAGACGCCCAGTATACCGGTTTCTCCATCCCCCCGCATGACACCTGATCTCTTGGATATAAAAAACACTAGAGGGGGGGGGAGAGAAGTTCTGGGAAAGGGGTCGTATGCTAGCTGATAGCAGCAAGATTGTTTTTCACTAGTTAGTCCGTTAAATATGTGTAGGTTTTTGAGGGAGTTTTGGAAGTTTTGTTGGCTAGGGGTGAGAGTGTATTGTGTATTGAATATGAATATTATTACTGTGAGACTACGTAGTTAAAAATTACAATTATAAATTTTGTCTTGACATTTTAATAGTTAGATATAATTACCATTTACAAAAGTGAACTGGAAGTCCTAATCATTTGTCTGCTCATTAAATCCTAACATCATCTTTAGAAAATAGTAATAATAAAAAATAGCTAACCTCTAAACTCTAACTTTGACAGTCTGATCATGTAAAAAAAATGATGTTTATTTCGCTAATTTCAATAACAACGTGCCGGTCAATTTCAATAACAACGTGCCGGTCAGGGTAACTAACGAAAATGATATCTGTAGAACTAGTTTCTCCTTTGAGATTATGGTGATGCAGGAAAGCGTGGTTATAGGAACGTAAACTGTTGGATTAGTTAGGGAAAATATTTTTTATTATTGTTTGATATTTTAATGTATCATTAGTCGGCATATTGCAAGTTAAAAGTGTGTATTTCCGTAAAAAGTACGATACTTAATTATTACGTGATTAACTTTCATTCTTAAAATTTTTTCATCTTAAGTACAGTTGAATACAATTTGATATTATTATAAAATTAGAATGGACATGGAAAATTGCATTTATCACATTTTTTTTAGGAATTTTATCTAGTAGGAAATAATTGTTTCAAGTAGAATTATCTTGCATTGTGCTTAGCATTTGTTTAAAACTCGTTAGTTTTAATTTAATTTAGCCTTGACTGAGTTGAAATCGACTGTTAAAAATAACCCTTTCATTAATAGTCTTGCAACGAAATACGATTGAGTTGTCTTTGATTTTTTTTTATCAAACAAACCTTCGATATCTAATGATATTTCTCCAACAACCAATTCAATCCCAAACAACATCATTTCCCATATTACAATTAACGACACATCTAGTTAAACCCTTTGTCAACACAACCATTACATAATAATAAAAAAAAACTCCTCATTAAACCTCCATTGAAGCCAATCGTCGCGTGGCTACGAGCCCCAGTGTAGAGGTACAGTCGAGACAGGAACAAAATAAAAAAGAACGGTCCCACGCCTCTTGTCGACCACGTGGTCTTTCCCAGTGGCTAGTTGTCGTGAGATGTGCGAAGGTCGAGATGACCCTTCGCCATTCCACGAAGGTCATTTCGTTCCATTCCTGGATCTTCTACATGATGTGGTTTTCATGTGGCGGGCTAACCGGCCCACCTTGCTCCTTTGACCAGTGGCGTGGGCACTTTTTTATGACTGCACGTTCCGCTTGTCCGTTAGTGGTTTTAGGTTCTGAGAAGAGAAAGGTTTTTTTTTTCTTTCTTTTTTTAATATTTTAGAATAACTGGATGCACTGTTTGATCGTGTTACGTCATGGTGGACGGGCGAGTGTGATTGTGATGCTCATTTTTGGGTGTTTCTCTTTTAGTTTTTAACAATATGCTGAAAGTCAAGTAATAAATTGTTCATACTGAGTATTGAGCAATTTGAGTCTTCATTTAAATTCGAAAATGAAAAATTGCATATGTTTTTTTTTTTGGCCCATAGGTCCATCTGTTGGAAATGTATATCAACTTCTACAAAACTGACTTGATTAAATTTTAAAATATCGTAAATTTAATGGTAGAAGTTGTTTTTCGTCAATATTATTCTTACATATTGTCAATACATGCCGCCAATACATCCATTTGCATTCCTCATATCTTAATCAGTTGCTCTAATTTTATTTCGTTACCCCCCCCCCCCCCCCCTCCTGCATCCTTCGTTTACTTTACAAAGCACTTAGTTTAGAAATTTCAAATTTCAAACCCGATGATAATTCCACATCACACACCGTCAATCCAGGCGTTGAACAATGGACGACTAATTCAGTGATTTGCTTCAGACCATCCCCAAATCTGAAGCAACCGGCGATGTGACCTCTTTCGAAACATACCGACTTCTTCCTTTGTTACATCAACTGCTCGCTCCCCCTTATTTACGAGGAATTGTTATCTGGCCATAAAAAAGTTATTCTTTCTCAGAAGTAAACTGTACTAAGTCTATTTTTTAGGAAAATTTTCCATGTACATTTTAAGATGGAAACATTGGTAAAATGATTATCTTCTTTCACCTCCATATTTCAGAGCTATAATAAAGGATGTAAACACTGGTGGCAAATGGTGCTTTTCAATAGCTACGAAATATAGACATAAGCATAAAAATGTAGTCTCATTACTCTAAATTCCTTTTTTTTTATTTAACTACATAAATGATTTAAACGAAATAAAAGGACTTTAAAATTAACCTCTTTTGGAAGAAATATTTCGATGTTATGGTGATTAAAAATCACGTTATTTAGATTTATTTCTTGATTCCCAAAGTGTTTTTCAGCAGCTCTTATTGTCGTCTCTTTAACGTTCCAAAACAAATCTGCAAGGCGTCATTTTTACCAGGTTTTTGCTATCTGAATAAGCAAATTGCCAGCTAACTGTAAATCTGTACCTCAGAGTTAGATAAACCTTACCATTCGAATTGGTTTTAACCAGACTTGGAATAGTTTTCTTCTGAAACAAATAACTCTTTTTTTTTTTGGCTGACAAGTGGTGACGTCGGCGGTCATTATGAGTTGCCTCCTGTACTCTGTTTTGAACAAGAGTTTGACCAAGAATCTGTACCTCAGAGTTAAAGCTTAACCATTTGAATTTATTTTAACTGGACTTGGAACAGTCTTCTTCTGAGCCAAAGAACTCTTCTTTTATTTGACAAGTGGTGACCTCGGCGGTCATCAAGAGCTGTCTCCTGTACTCTGGTTTGACCAAGCATATGCGGTGTCGGGTGACCTTAGGATGTCTTGGGGAGATAAAGAGGGGGCTGGGGGAAAGCGGATGTCGTTAGAGATCTCGGACGCTCGTTTCTGTTCTTAATTAGCCTTTTTTTCTTGTAGTTTTGTGTGAGGGTTTGTGGGTTGTTTACCACCAAGAGTCTCTGTTGAATCGACAACTATGATGGCCGCGTATTTGGACCAGTTTCATTGTCTAGTAATTTGTAATAATCGAAAAAACAAATATTATCTTTTAATTTGTAAATTATAAAATAATTAATTTGTAATGTGTAGAATAAAACTGAATACTAGTAATTGCTGATTTAATTTGTGAAAAATATTGGTTGATTTTTTTTATATATTTTCCTCAATTATAAAACTACGAGTATATGACACGTGTTCAAGTACCCAGCTCGTACCTAATGGGTTAACATTTGATTTTCTCCTCGCAATAAGTTAGCGAATTTTTTACATATTTATTATGATCTTATTCATTTGTTATCAAGCATAGTTTTAAATTGTTATAAAAAGTTGTAACTAGAAGTGTATTAATTTTTAACAACTTTTATTTCACTCCGCATAAATGAATTAAAATATTTTTTATTCTAAAAACTGCAATCGCAACCTCTTGTTAGGAACTTCTTATCAAAAGAACTTGTAGTAAGTAATTACCAAAAACATATATTCTAGGAGACTTAGATATTGATAAATATCCACGGTTGCATATTTAAACAAAATCTGTTTTAGTAACTTATTAAGCGTGACTGTTATCTATTTAAAATTTACGCCTTGAAATAAGCATTCCCAATCATTAAATAACCTTCCTAAAACACACCAACTACAAAAAACGCATTTAGATTCAAAATACACTACTACACTCACTGATGGACCTGCTCAGCCTTACAAAAACCCGCCGAGCAGTGTCAACAATCCCAGAAGGCTCACGTTACACCTCGGCAAGACAAGTCCAAAGAAGAAAAAAAACATCCCAAAAGGCGACAAGTGTCCACCAGATGTGGAAAAAAGGGGGAGCCCGAACCTAGGGTCATCAACCTTCCTTGACCCCAGTCTCCCCCCTCGTATCTAGGAAAACCCCTCTAGTCCATTGACCCCCCTAGTGGTCATTCCTCACGGTCGAGGCACTTGCTGCATACCGATAGACCCCGGGCTAACCGAGTCACGTGATATTGTTCGGAACTTTGCGGGGAGGAGGCTTGACCCCACTTCCCCCCAGTGACCCCGGGGGACGGCGCTAGACGAGTCGCATGTTTGTTTACCGTTTCTCTCGGACGGACAGGACCCACAAATAACAGTGTTTTTTTCCCTTTAGGTCGGCCCCGGACTGAAAATGCCCTATTTTTTTTCGTATTCTCCCCTCCGAAACATTCCGTTTCAAAAACATACTGGATAGTTGATAGTCAGTGGTGAGCTGAAAATTGTATGGAATATGCGCGTAAATAAGGTGAATTTTCACTTAGACCAATAGTCTTTTTATAAAATTTTTGGATTATCAGTTATTAAATTTGTGTGTGATGGAAACTATAGATAGATAGAGTACTACCGTGAAAAATTTATAATTTGTTTATCCAATGTTAATTATTTTTAATTTTGGTGTAATATTTTAACTTTCAAATACTCCCATTTAAATATGTGTTAGGAGAAGAAAATATGGTTTATCAATTTCGATGTTAATTTTCTTTCTTGGACGAACAATGAAAGTGTTCTGATACTACTTGAATATATTTTAATGTTTAGTGACACATAAAAGTTAAAATTAATAATTTTTTTGTTTTGAAAGGTTATTTCAATAAAACAGTAACATCCAAACATTAACCCGTCAAAGTTCAAACTTTCGTTTTTTTTTTTAAATTTTACATTATTAAAATAAATATATACTACAAACTTGATTTGAATTTTTAATATATTCAGAAGGATTGTAAAGTTTTAATTAAAAGTTACTTGTTTATTTTTGTTTTGTTTTTACCGCTGACAAATATCTGAGTTAATACAAGGGGTCTTGGGTCTAGTTGTAAAACTCTCCTTCTCCTAAAGATTAACTAACTTTGATTTGAAAATATATCTATCTATACTATTCCATGCTAATTTCTTACCGAGCAAAGCTTTGACCATAACTACTTGACAATACGTTTGAATTTTTAATATTTTGAGAATGGTCGTGAAATTTTAATTAAAAGTTTATTGTTTATTTAAATTGTTTATTAATCTACGAGTTATAAGGGGTCTTCTTGGGTCTAGTTGCAAAACTCACATTGTCCTAAGTATCATTAACTTTGATTGGAAAATATATATCTATACTATTCTATGCTAATTTCTTACTCAGCATAGCTTGGGCCACAGCGACTTCAAAATTGTTGTTACTTGTGCGTCAAGAGAGGTCTACATTCCCAAAAATCCTCCACACCATTCCCCGTGACACATCCTCCCCCCTTTCATCCCCATGCAAATGTGCCTCGCCCACACAACGCACACACATCCATTTTTAATAGCCAGTCGCCGGACGCTGTATCGACCATCTCTCCCCTTGCCCCTTATCGATCCCTTACCTCTTTCCTCCCTTGCCTCTAATGATCCCGCTGCTCTCCATCCTCCTTCTCATCTGCATCTCTCTCTGAATAACAGATCTACGGACTGGTGGGTGATTTAAATGGCGGACTCAGGGATGGGGAAGTCGCAGAGGAGGAAATGTGGTGGGAATTTAGACTTGATTTGGTGGTGGTGGGGTTCTGGGTTCGAGGTACCTGAGAAAATTATGAGAGTGGCTTATTAAGATTGGAGTGTTTGGAATTGGGGTGACATGCAGTGTAGTGCATAGGCAATGAGTCTAACGTGAGGAATTTAGTGTATGTGTAGACTCTTTTGGTTTTCATTAATACAAGTATTTTTTTTCACTAGTATCTTTTGCTCTTTACAACTCCTCCTTTATATACATATGTAACATATAAATCATATATTTTGAATGCAGATGGATTTAATGAGCGTATTTGGGATTTCTGTAGTGAGAGAATTGCAAAAAAAGATGTTTACAGTTGTACTTCTTACTTAAAGTTTTGTTATGACAAGTTAATGAGCTTATTACGGTTAAAATATCATAAATTGAGGCTTTTGATATGATATCGCCTTGTGTGCATGAATCAATAGACGTTTGCATCTCCTTAAAAATTGTACTCTTAGTTTACTTTACAACAGTCAAAAACACCATATTTTCTTAGCTATTTTGCCATTTTACAGGAAATAACATTACAAGTCTACTTCTGAATTTCAGAATCTAGGTTAAATACAAAGTTACAATCGAGGATAAAATGTTTTTAAATTTAACTTATACATACAATTTTTACCAAAATCTGCATTTTGTTTTAGTTTTCCTGCTTCTAATAATCTCTCTGCTCTCCATCCTCCCTCTTTCATCTTCCCTCTCACTAAATACGGGTTATTTAAATGGCGGGCTTTTGTAGAAAGAGTTAGTTGCAAGGAGAAAATTTAGTAGGACTCTAGATTAGCTTGGGTAGTTTGTACGAAGAGCTATGTACCAGGGAAATTTATGAGAGTAGCTTATTAAGATTAAAATATCTGAAATTGGGGCTGTAGGACAGGGTTCAAATAGGACATAAGGAATTAGGTGTTTCGAGTTTGTTTAAAACTAGTACCCGTTTTTTTATGTATATACAGTAATATAGTTTTTGACAGCACTTTAGATGTTATTTAAAACTGCATTCTGCATTACGGTTATGTGAGTTACAGAGCTAAAATTTGCAATCTATGCTAATTAATAATGAAAATTTATTGATAAGTATTTTAAATCTGTCAATTTTCTATTCAACAATTGCCAAAGTTTTTTTAAGTATATATTTTTTTACATTCGCTTTAGGAGCCATTTGTAATTTTAAATTTAAATATCTTATTGCTCCTAAATGGCTAACCCACTAAATTATTTAAAACTTACCAAAGTTTTTAATGGCTAAATATCATTATAAAATTGTTAGAAAAATTTAAACTTCTTCCGAAAGTTTAATTTCTATTCTTCTTGAAGAAATTTTACAAAATGTATTGATTTTAAATTTACCATACTTAGTGCAAAACAATTGAATAATTCTGCTTTAATATTTGTATCGTCTGTACCGTCCCAAGTTGCATTGAAATCGACATGAACGACGCTTAAAATATTTTGTATAGCCAATGGTTTCGTGAGAATACTCTCAAGCACTTCATTGTCATTTACATTAAAAATTGTTGCATATTTCCTTATATGTTACATAAATGCTCCATGTCTATACTATCTCAAGATTTGAATCAGTTGAATTTTAATGAAGTGGATCCTGAAACATGAATCCAAATGAATGAAATCTATCTTGCACAAGTATTGTATACTTGTAGTCCCAAAAGATTTAACATCAATACGACACTTATAAATTCAAATTAATAAGCTTACAATAAACACCTCCACTCTATAAACCTCTTCATTTCCTTTGGCTGCCTTAATTACCAGGTCTATCCTCGCGCTGATGAGGCTAATTCATGTCCGAGCAGCACATGCGAGAGGATTTGGCTTTCCGAATGGTACTAAGAGTGCAAAAACCTTATTTCTAGAAGTTGGTCTAAAGTTAAAGTTGAGCTTCTAATGGAAAACTCTTTAGACACAAAACATTAATTGAGGATTCCCCCAATAAATGACGATCGTAAAGATTATTTTGTAAAGTACATTCTACTGAACATTGAATAATATATACAGTGCTATGATAATGTCAATAACCTATTTCGAGAAATCCTTTGTAAATTTAGCACTGCTTCATGGGAAACTTATGCTTCCATATCAGCAATGAAAGTAGCTTTTTCAAAAATTTACCCAGTTGTCTTCCTAATTGGAAGCAGTGGAAACTTATTGGTTTAAAATAATTAATAGTGATATCAACCTATTGTTGAATATAAAGAACATTTGTGTGTGACAAGAACATGCGCATTCCCGTAGAATAAGAGTCTTGTCGAAAGGATTATATGGAACTCTTTATAATGTGTATAATCGCGTAATAAATTCTCGAAAACAAACAATGTCATAGTTTTGCTAACTCAATTGCCTCTTAGTGCCTTTCGGATAATCACCACTCAAATTAAAGCATCCTCTGTGCTGCGGAAATTCCTTTTACAAAGACCCCTCAAAAACGAGAAAGATATAAAACTAATGTATTCAAACCGCCTTCCATCCTTCCGTTACAAACTGCGACCACCAACGTTTCGCTCAGGGATTCATTTACATATTTGTGTTCCTGGAGCAGGACCTTCATCGCCCAGGTAGGATGAGGGCTGTCCAAATATTTAACATTCCTATAGTGGGTGGCTCTGTTCTCTGTCTAATCTTCCCCGTGTTGTCAGATATTTTCTGCTAACTGAGAATGAAGGCTCGCGACAACTTTTTACTTCAGAGGCAGATAGAACTAACTCCAGTTAATGTAATTTTACCTATTTTAGAGTGGAGCATAAGAATTAGAGGCTGTCTCAATTGAAAAGCTTAGTGGTTGTACGTGTTACGTGACAAAAGGCTGAAAATTACCTTTAAGTTTGCACTTAGATCCCTACAAAAAGGAAAAATTGGGAAATTTTCAATCTCTTAGGGAATGTTCAATCTCTAAAGGAATGTTGCAATTGAGTAACTCGGTGTCTTAAAAAAAAATCAACTTCTTGAAAAATGTCTCATACAACGTACTTCCGCTAAGTTCTTCAATTTACCATTGTGTGGCTATGACGAATTCAATTTCATATTCATATTTGAACGCCATTTTGCAAGTGAAAGTTATGTTTGCTCTTGTTTCAAAATCTTAACACATATTCAAAATGCAATCGGTGCTCGCTCCAGGTTAACCTCTTCACTTAACTTAGATTCAAAATTACGACGAGTGTGTTGACAATAAAAACTTCGCTAGAGAATTGAAAAAAGCAGCATTAAACGAACGCAATACATTTGAAACTGAACATCGTCCTATTTTGAAACTACACCCCTTTTGTTCTGAAGATACAAATCTACTTTTCCTTAGGGGCAGGGATGCGGACAGCAGACTTCATTTCGTATGCAAAATTTCGGACTGGAAGAGTTAACCCTGCAAATGTAAATTAGTCCTGGAGCTGGGCGTATTGGAATAAGCTCGAAATTGATTAGGAATGCTTCGGGAATTAGTTAAGAGGATGTACAATGGAAAATTTGTCGAAGGGATCAGTTGGAGTAGGTAGGTGTAACCGTATAACAGATACCTCATTGATTGAGAAGGTTGTTTAGAATTGAAATTATACTATCATTTGCAGCTAGCGAAACACTTTTAATGTAAATGATGTTATTTAGAGTGGAATTTCAGTAGTGTAATTATTTGCATTATTCTGATTTATGTTAACAAAGTAGCTATCAGTAAACAAGTACATATCAAGATTAAACATGACTTCAAATTTACATAATTAAATTGAAGTTGAGCATTAATGTTTTAAATTAACACTTTTGAAATATTGATAACTTGAAGATACAAGTTATGTAGTACAATTAAGTGATTAAAATACTGTAATGCTTCTGTGAACTTTTTTAAAGTAAAAGTGTAATCCTCTAACTATGATTTTTTTTTTAGTCGAATAGATGTAATAGCAAGGGAACAAAATAACCCAAAAAAACTCACCTTGTTTTGAACTTATTAGAAAATATGTGCAGCATATTTTCAAGGAGTATAAATCACTCCATTATCTAATTGCTTGTTAAGCAACTGTGTTTCATTTAGTACGTGGCATAACAAGCTTTTGTGTGAAGGCATTTCTTGCTTTTTGCAGAGTTGCAAAGAACTTACTTATACCTTCCATTGAATATACGCAGTAAATTTCACTTATATAAATGTTTGTAATGCATTTTCGGTGATAAGAATCTACAGTTGAGGAACTCAATCTTCGAGTCTATTGATCTTTGGTGAAGTCCAGCAAGCAGTTCTTCCCCCCTACCAAGATAGCGGTACAAACTTCCAAAGTAAACAACCCACTTACAGAGGAGGGGTCGACTCTGGGCACCTTATAAATATCACCCTCCCCCCTCAGGGTCCCAAGTGAGGACACTGACCCCTGTGGGACTGCACTGGACCCTCAGAATATTCTTCTCACCCCGATTCCAGTAAAAAAACTTCCACACAAAAAAATGATTCCACCAGCACCACATACAAAATGGCGTCTGGCCAAATTTCCGGTTCGAGGAAGGAAGACCGGAAGCAGATGGCAAGGCCACCTGAAACGGAGAAGACCACATGAAACAGCCATTGTTACGTCACACCGACACCGTTTTCTTCTGCAGGGGAATGAAAATAGTAAGAAAAAGGGCATTTTCGAACGCAAAACCATTCGGGGACTTCCCAGGAGGGGTGGATTATCCGGGCAACAGGTGCTTGTGGGGTAAAAAATTGTCCGGTCCTGTTCTGGAGAGTTCTTTGAGGTTTTTTCCCTAACGGTAAATGGGGGGAGAGTGTGAACAAGCCATAGGAAAGCGGCGTTTCCTCTCCTGTGCCCGTGAAAAAGCAAGGATTCGAGTGGCGTGGGAAAGTCCCCCTGGTACAACTGTTCTAGGGAAACCTATAAATGAATAAATCATTGAATGATTCTCGCCCGTTCAATCAGCTGTCAGGGGATGGAAATGGACACAGCCATCCTCTTGTACATCTGTCCTACTCTTTTTTTTATTTTTTAGATTTGTTGAATTGAGTTTGAAACTTCTTTAAAGATCTATAAGATGATACTGGTTATGTCTCACTCCGTTTTGCTCTTCAAATATCTTTACTGACCAATGCTCTTGAAAATTTTTAAAGCCGAGATTGTTATCAAATCAATTTTAACTGTTTTTCTATTTTGTTTGCAATGAACAAAATTCAAATAATTATACCCTTACGTCCCAAAATACATAAAAACCTTATGAAACCCAATATTATTTATAGAATTCTTCATCACATGAGAAATAATTATCCTTTTGGTGATACATAACGTAATTTTAAAAGGTGTATCAATTCAGGACTGGCTTTTAAACTATGTAAACTTTTAGTTTAGGTAATTAAAATATGAGAAACCGAAATCAACAAAACTAACAATTGCATTATTAAAATATAAGCATTGTATATGAATTAAGTTGTGGTTTATAATGTCCACTATACTCATGTTTGCTTAATTCCGAACGCTCCTTTAAAACAACACGAGTATTAAACGTGTTAAGAACACCCTAACTAGACGCAGCAGCCATTAATTTGAATTCATTAGTTACCTAATATATATGCTAAAACAAGAAATATTCTACTGCGAAACGCGAATTAGAGACGCATGGACCATTATCTGCGAGCTCGGATATCGAACACTGCATCTGGGAGAGGGAAATTAAATTTCCAGTCGCGAGGTCGAAAACTCAAGGATGTAAATGACTTTAAACAAAAATCGATCGCCGCTCCGCATCAAAGGGGGAGGCTAGGGATAGAGAAGGGTCAATTGGATGATGTTCATCTAAAAGGAACTAAGAGCCAAAGCTTCCCTAGTAACACATAATATCGCATGATATCAATTCGACATAATTAATGCTTCTGAAATGTCGGCATCGAGAGGTGATCTTATAATGTCCTGTGTTACTAGGATTTATTTCGAACAATTTTTATGTCAAAATCGGTGCCGCCTGTTGGTTATGCTAAAGGTATAATTGTTCAGAGCTACGCTTTGATGTGAAATATCAAAAGTTTTTTTTTTTTTTTACATTTTAGAAAATTGTTTTAATTATAATGCAAGGGACCATAAATTTCCATGCTGAAAAAAATTAAGATATGGAATTGTTCAAACGGCTTGACTTGTAACGTTTTTTGACGATTGGTAAATATCTGAATTAGAAACATCTGAGTGTTTCACATGTGCTTGGGGGGGGGGGGGGGGGGGGCATGGTCAAAGTCAAGGATGCAATGGCAATGGACAAATCCTAACAAATTTTACGTTTCTACTGTTAATTGAACTCAGGCCGGTCGGACTTATCATAAAAAAAAAATCTTGACCTTAAAAGATTTTCCATGTTACACAATTCAGCAAAATGTCGCTTAGCTCCATTTCGATTAAACCCTATTCACATTCGAACACAGTTGACAACAAGATGCGGCTTCGAAATTTGTATGGCGGCAAAATCGTGACGGGACAATTTTGAATGGCTCTGACCTTTTCTCTTACAAGCAAGAGGCGTGGCTCGTTACGGGATCCAACGCAACTGAGTTACGCCGGCGATGGCGTAAGAGAGGATGGAACATGTTTCTCTTGTCCACTGAGATAACTGGCTTGAAGCACCGCTGCTGGAAAGATGAGTGCCTTGCTTATTGAAAAGGATTTGCGTTTGCTAAGGATAGCACAATAGGCTTTTGGGATGCAGTGTGGTATTCGTATAGTCCATTGAATGTTTGAATGACTTTAACCTGAAAGAGTACGGTAATTTAGAGAAGTAACACTCTAAATAAAATAAATCTTTATAAAATGAAAGCTTATAGTATCATTATTTTTGTTTGAACAAACTTGAACTCCATTTTTGTAGTGGCCAGTAATTTTAATTACCTCGCCCTTCCCTCCCTCCACATATCTTCCCAGTTCTGTGGATGTTCTTTAACAACAGCAATTCATATTCACAATGGAAGTAACTTCCGTCTCATTGTTCACATCAAAAGCTACAAACACTCTTCCTATTTTCATTGATACTGTTACTAAAATTTTACAAACATTATTTTATTAATAAAAAGCTTATTGAAAATGATGTAGTATTAAAACAAATAAAATTGATTTATTAGACCATAAAAGTCTTTAATCGTTGTCAATTTCTATTACAAATAAAAATGTCTAACATTTTTTTTCATTTCATTATGTTTCTCACACTACTCTTAAAAAATAAATATGGTTTTTTTTATAATTAATATATAATTGTCTTCTTAAATAAATAAACTTCTCAATTTTAATGCAATTCTGGAATAAATTTTAAATGTCATGATAAATGTCTTTCACTTACGTGCTAGTTACAAATAATAAAAATACATTTATGTATAGAATGATAATAAATTATATAATTATGCATTGACCAATAACAATCTCTAACCGGGACTTCTCCATTCCGTCCAGTGTAATTATAACTGTCATTTGTCTTCCGCAAAGTCGTCCAAGTGTGTATTTTATGTAGCAGTAAAACAAAGCCATATTAAGGTTGGAGTCATGCTTGTCTTTTAATGTAACTGCATTCATTCCTTACAAAAAATAGTTTTACTTTAATGGGTTTTTCTTTTTCACTTACCTTTAGATACATAATTAAAATATTTTTTTAAAAACCTTGGCGCTATTTTTTAATGTTTTATTTTTTTAAAAATGTAGGTCTATACTAAAATATACCAAGATAAAATATAATAATATATATATATATATATATATATTATATATATATATATATATATATATATATATAATAGTTATATTATATATATATATATATATATATATATATATATATATATATATATATATATATATAATATATATATATATAATATATATATATATTATATAATATATATATATATATATTTTATATATATATATATGTTCTTACATGGTCAACTTTAAAGAGAAAAACTAGGCGTTTCAGTACTTTTAGCTGTTTGAACTTATGAATAAGAAACTTCCTTAAATATCATCTCATAATTATGGAGAGAAAAAATTAAATAACAAATCTAACAAATCATTATCTCTCGCAAATCGGCGTATTATTTTTCTTGATGTCTATATTAATTAATATTTCATAACCTTAGCTTCATGAAGTGCTATTACTTTTTTTTTTCATTTCTTGTTTTCCGTACAACGAAACCTATCCCTAATACTACTAAATTAATTAAAACTTCTCGCAGCTGTTTGGTCACTTTATCCGAGTTTGTGCGTGTGTCCCTTCTACAGAGGCACGCTTTCTCCTGTGCGCCCGTTTGTGCAAAGCGTGACTGTTTGTGGTCTCCCGAGTGTCATTATCTTTACAGTTGAAACCGGTTTGTTTTCCAGAAGATCTCAAAGAGAAAGTGTGATTAGGTTGGTCGTTGAGGCCCTTTTACCTGAGAAACACCCTTGGTAGACGTGGTATATATCATCCTTTGTCATACGTTTTGATAACAATGAAAATTTGAATTGTTTGAGTTTTTTTCATTCGCACATTTTCAAAATAAATAATTGTGTTCTATACAGTTCTGTACTTCATGGCAAGAGCATGTCCAAATTTGAATATTTTCTTTTTTTTACACGTTTTATTGTTGTATCAAATTTCCTATCTAGATACAAAGTATATTTTGTAATTTAGTCTTAAGTTATGTAATTAGTAAGTTATTTAATTAAGTTATTTAGTGAGTATTTAAGTTAATTGAAGTATTTGAATTTCATAGACTAAGACATTTTTGCTGTTTTATACTCTGATTGCAAGCAAAGTTACAGAAGATTTTCCTTTTAATCTCTCTGGCTCTGAAGTTCAGACTCTACTTGAAATTTTATGGTTTCGTAATGGTCAAAGTGAACGATTTGGTTGTACATGACAATGCCAAATTTAATTTTGTGTATACCTTTTTTCTTTATTTTTCTACTTTTAAATTTAACTGCAGCTAGAGGAAACAAACATAATTTCTTTTAAATTTATCTCAACTTTTAATGCGAAGTTTATGTTTTGAAATATCCTTATAATACTTAAATGCTTTTACTTATCTCCTTTAAATTCTAAATATCTCTCAAAAAGATATAAATTCAGTTGCTTTTCTCCAACCAACCTTTTCTCTCCAAGCTTGACCTTAACGTTACGAGGGTCATCTGTTCCCAACCAAAAATTAACCATTTGTCCTCAACATCGTTAAAATGCAAATTAGCCGGATAGTCTAATGAGTTGAACATGATATGATAATGTATCGATCCCCATTGGTCGTCTGTCCTCCCTTTTCGTTGTGTTGTTTACTCCACCCCTTCGAATGTTCGGGGGAGGGGTTGGGATAGAAATCGTTTGATTTTAATGCATCAATGGGGTAAAAGGGGGAAATGACAGAGTTGGGTAATGTGTGTTGTTTGGTTTGTTTGATGTTGCGTGTCCATTTGGAATCGTTGGCCGGTTCTGATTTGAATTAGTCGTTCTGATCGCGAATGGATCATTTATGGAGAAACTTTATTACAAATTGTCGCATTGAGATGCTTCGTTATTTATATTTGAATTGGTATTAAATTTAGAAATAGAATGGCTTATGTTTTGAATTGAATTGATTTCGGAATAAAATGGGAATACTTTGAAGTTGGTGTTACTATTATTTGTGATGCATTATTGAAATAATTGATTGAAATATATCTTGATAGTTTAGTTTTGTCTTTAGTTCTATTAAAATAGTAATTTTGTTTGTTTATCGTCTGGGCAGCTTTTAAGATGGGTTATAATTTATTTTAGTAGTTTCTCTTAAAATATATGTTCATTATTAAACTATTTTTGGATATAATATATAAAGAGTACTTCAGTGTTTTTCTAAACGTTAAGACATAGAAAAAGTTCAATTTCAAAAATCAGAAAAAGTAAATCCCATTTATATTTATTGAACGTTTTGTAGTAAAACTATTTCAAAATTAAAAGTTCTGAATAAAACTTTCGCGCAAATAATTACAGTTTATTTGAAAACTTCACTCTATTTTGACAATTTGTTAATTACATTAATCATAGCTGAATAATTGCTTATGTTTATTTAACAATTATTCATAAAAAACGTAATGTTTTCAATGTATTTTTTATAATGTATAACGAATAGAAAATTAATGCTTAATGATAGTCTAACTTTTTTTAAATAATTGAAAACTTCACTCTATTTTGACAATTTGTTAATTACATTAATCATAGTTGAATAATTGCTAATGTTTATTTAACAATTATTCATAAAAAACGTAATGTTTTCAATGTATTTTTTATAATGTATAACGAATGGAAAATTAATGCTTAATGATAGTCTAACTTTTTTTTAAATAATTGAAATACTAAAATATTCGTTTTTAAAGTTCAATTATAGATAAACGTATGTGATAAAATGGTCGGAAAGTAAATTTTTAATATATATGTTGTTGTACATTATACTAATTTTCTTTTTTGCATTTCAGGTAAGAAATTGTTATGCTACCATTATATAAACAAAAAACATTCCTTATACAAAGTGGATACACTTTTCCAATCCAACTGTTTTCAGGTGAGATTATAGAACTTTGTATTGCAGATATTTTGGTTTCCTAAGAAGAACTATAAAAAAAATATCGACTTCAATTTTTCATCTGTGAACTAAAATTATCAATATTTGCCTTATAACTTTTCGATTGATCGGTACTTTCACTTGCACTTATTGTGGAGGGTCACTTGCAAATGTCACAATAACTTCCCTCATTTATAATTTAATTAATCGTAATAAAGTATACAATAAACTTGAATGTATATTTAATGATTAAGATAAAATACAACTTTTCTTAATTGTATCGTAATTCTTAATTTTATATTTTAAATTAAATTTCTTACTTAAGTTCTCCCATGTTCATTCTACAATTCTCTTTATCATTTAACCTTAATGGAGTTTACAGTTATTTAATCCCTGTTATCTTAAATATTTATTTCAAATGTTGATCCTTAGGTATATCCTTATACATACAACAACCCCAGTCTGTGGCGTGTTTATGTCAAATGTGCGTCCTTTCCTCATAAGTTCTCTCAAGTTCCTTCTACAATTCTCTTTATCATTCAACCTTATTGCATTTATAGTTACTAAATCCATATTTAAAAAAAAAACTTGAAATATTAATTTCAAATGTTGATCTTTCGAAATCCTTATACGTATAAAGCAACAACCCCTGTTTGAGGCGTGTCTATATCAATCGTGCGTAATTTTCTCTTTTTTTTTTTAAGTTTCTTCTATAATTCTCTTAATCATTCAACCTTACTGGGTTTTATAGTTACTAAATCCACGCTATTTTTTTAACTAAAATATTAATTTCAAATAGTGATCCTTTGCAAGGAAGATATTTTTTAAATAGATTTTTTAATATTTCTAAGGATCAACATTTGAAATTAATTCAAATGTTGATCCTTAGCTAAATCCTTATACACACAACAACCCTGACGTGTTTATATCAAATGTGCGTCCTTCTCCCCAAACGTCAGAGCAACTTCCGGGTAGAAGAAGCTCACCCATTACCCGGGCCTTTTGTCCGGCACTTTTTGCCCGCCGGAAATCAAGGCTTTTTGTCCGAAGGTCCCCACCCCACACGGGATATGGCTTTGTCATCGCTCGATAAACCGTTATGAATATATGGGAGCTGTTTGTGGTCTCTGGGTGCTTGCTCTCCATATGCTATGAACTTGGAAATCCCATCAAATGCTTGTTAAAAAGGTCTCCGAAGATTGTATTGATTTAAAAATATCTTCTGTATTTCAGTGGTGGAAGTGGAGAAAAAGAAAGTGGGGGGATGCCTATATTTTAGTTGCAAGTGCCCAATTTGATATGTAATCACTTTGCTCCTGTCCTAAATAAATTATTAAATATCATAATTATCAAACATATAAATTTATATAAAGAGTGTAGTTTGGATCGTTACGTTTCATTTGAGCTTTTGCACAAAAAAGCTGCAACTGATAGTTTGGCTAAGTTAGAACAACTAAAATTATGAAAATGGTCCCTGTTTTCTCTTGATAAAAGTGGAAAAGAGCTAAGTAAACAAAAGAAGTGGGGGGGGGATGGAATTTAGTGTTATTAGAAGTGAGGGGATGCATGGCCGTTTTGTTGCAAAAAGGATGGGGGGGGGGGGGACTCGTCTCCCGCATCTACCGACACTCCGACATTTCTTGCACTGAGTTGTTATATTAGTTTAAATAAAAGTCAATACTAAAACAATTGATTATAAAAGCTAATTATTATTTAAATCTTGTATTGCAATTTCTGAAATGTTCAAGTTATAACTCATTTTCCCAAGATAAATTTTCTTGATATTATGACTTTGAAAGTGTTTACGAAAAGGAGGGTTTTTCAAATAATCTTGATGCTCTAGATCCACGTGTAGCAGCTGTGAACTTAAAAATCCCATCAAATGCCTTTTAAAAGGGTCTCCTAAGATTTAATTGATTTAAAAATTTCTTCAAACCTCTAACTTTGGAAAGGCATTTTAATTACATAAAATTTAGTTTTTTTTTAAAAATAATTTCGATACTTTGAAATAATTACAAAAAATTGTGTAGATACAAAGTACTTTAAAAACTGTTAGGAATTAAATGAGGTTTAAATTTTTAATTATAATTAAATATCACAGATCCTTACTCATGTGCAATGCTATCAAGAAAGAAGATGAGAGCATAAAAGTTTACTTAGATTCGCTGATTGGATAATAATGACAAATAACTTATTTTACTTAGGATCCTGAAATGCCACCCCCTTACACTTTGCACAACCGAAATGTATTTAAAGAATGAAATATTTTTATTATTATTAGTTACATAACGTTTTCAGAGTATCAAAACAAAATGTAGTAACTTCACTCCTTGAGCAAATTAAAATTGACGCTAGTCTTTGTACAAATTAAAAATGAGTAGCTCCCTCATTAGGCTAACTTGTTCTTTAAATAGCTTCCTCACTCCGTTTCCGCACTCAGAATATGCATTTAAATCGATAGAAGGGAGGAAGGGGGTCATCTTCACATTGCATAGAATACGAATATTAACTTATATTACGTTCCTTTAAAAATATGAAACGCAGACTTAAATATTTTTATTTGTAAAACGTCCGTTGGTACTTTATAAAAATGTATAATATTTCATTTGTATGCTTACATGCAAATAGATTTTTTTGTACCTTGGTACATAAAATATATAAAGTTATTATATGACTTTTTCCACCTTTTTGCGGCAAGATGATGCAGATTTATGTTCAAGAAACTTAGTTCTTGTCTTGTCTTTAGAGACAATAATATGAATTGGATGTAAGATGAATGAGTTATTTCTATCAATAATTATTTTCAAAATTTAACTGATCAATAATTTAATTCTTTCTTTCAAATTGGCATAGATTATTTATGACTTCCCATTGCTTTTGCCGAGGGCCCCCAATTTTAAATTAATTATTGTTTGTTAAATTGTTTATTAAATTAATAATAAGTTTATTCGTTTTTACTTCAAAGCATTTTCTTCTTTTTCATTTTTAGTTTTGTTAACCAAAAAATAGTACAAACCATAGAGATATAAACTGATCACCTCTATATTATATTATTTTCTATTGCCTACAATATTAGCTGCGTTGTTTTGTTACTAATATTGGATATTTTATATGCTTAATTAACAGTATAAGCAATTTCATAGGTGATTTATGAACTCCTATAGTGTTATTGACGGGCCTCAAAAATTTTAAGTAGTTTATAAGTTTTTGACTTCAAAGCATTTTCTTCTTTTCAGTGGGGTTTTGCGAACCAGAAAATAGTATAAACTATCGAGGTCACCTTCAAATTGATCACCTCCATATTTCACAACCCTAGAATTTTTTTTGCCCACCGCATCAGCAGATTTTTGTCGTTATTAATGGTGGATATTTTACATGATTAACTAGCATCATTAACAATCCCGCTCCAAAGAAACCCAAGCTTTTTTTCGTAGATTGAATGTAAGAACGAAATTCGAGCATTGCCCGCGGAGTTCACCACCCCCGAATAGCCTATCGCATCAAAGAAAAACTAATGCATAGTAAAGGCAGTTGGTGTCAATGACGCTGCATCTTGAAAATGAATCCCAGACCTTTGTGTGACACATGTCCAGGTCGGAAATGCAGACGCATGCCCGTGCAATCGAGACACCTCATTGCCCCAAGAAAGGAAGCACAGCATACGATTGTGTTTGTCCAAAGGCGTTTTTATGGGGGGTGACGCAAGGTTACGTCGGCAAATAAAGTCACTTCCTGCTCGGCTCCTCCCCCGTCGCAAATCTCGCTGCAAACATCCTCCCACCCTGGGTTACAAATTCACCTCCTTTTTGAAATGCGTTTTTATGGTCTTTTAGGCACAATCGATTATTTTGTCACGGTGATTTGTCGATGTAGTTACGTCTTTTTTCGGAAAGGTTTAGTGGCATTTAAATTGGGTTTGGAATGGTGGAGTTATGGTCTCCTCTAAATGTTTTGTCGAGTGTTGGTTGTTTGATTCCCTCCCACCTGGGATTATGCGTTGAGCACAAAAGGTTGGGTAAACACATTTATCGTATTTATTGCTCATTTGTAGTTATATCATTCGGCAACTACATTTTGAACATAGAGTAATATGGAATAGTACAGAGTTGTTCGCATCGTTTTGAATTCTATAGTTTTTTTCTTTTTCTAGAACATTAAAAAGAAACCTCAATTACACTAACACTAGCTAATTTATTGGTTTTAAAATTATATACATTATACCATATTTGTATTACACCTTTCTATCCCTTCATCTTTGAGTAATTTTGTTTCTAAAATTTGAAACGGGCATCGCGCTTTAGTTGTACACTTTTCATTAGTTTTTTCGATTTGTTGTATATGGTTATTTTAAATGTTATATTTGTTTTACTAACTGAGCAATTAGAATGTATGAAAACTTTTCATACTTCAAAATTTTTACCATTTAAACTACAATACGTGTTTTTTTAATTCTTTTATTTTTATTCTCACAATTTATTGGCGTTTAAAAAAAACTAAATAGATAGTTGAATTAATTTAAATAAAAAAAAAGATGTTGAGGAACTATACTTGTCATGTTTTGCTTAAATAACTTGAATAAAATGTTGTATCGTATATTTTATAAACATTTTAATTAATTGGAGAGTTTTCCCAAGTTAACATTGTTTAACATAAAATTATAAAAGCATACACATTTGGTCGTTGATAACTAAGCGGAAATTACCTTGTTGTTGCTAAAAAGTATTGAAACGACATCCCCCCCCCCTCCCCCCAACAAATAAAACTACCACAATGCTTTTTAACCAAACGTATATTTGTTAAAACCACAAAAGCTCGACTTCTCACCTTCGGCAAACAAACCACCCCATTGAGAAACGATGGAAAACTATAAATCGCAACACCCCCGACATCCATTGAACACGAGTCCACATTTGTAGCTCGGCCATTGAGCAAATACACGTATCGAGTTCTGCTTCCTGCGGCCCTTTGTTCCTCCAACAAGCCTCAAAAACCCGACGACTGGAAATTGAGACCGAGCGTCTTCATTGTCCAAATCCAGAGCAGGCTCCGTGGAGGCTTTTAAAAATAGCCCGCGGGCGGTGTATCCCTTACCCGCGGGTCTACCTGCCTACATAAGGTCATAAAGGGACCACCACGACGGTCCACTAATTTTAGCCCAGAAGAGAGAGGGGCGAACCAAAATAACGCTCCTGGAAAGCATGTCCAGCGTCGTGGAGGCTAATTTTGGGACGGTGACAACTTCGTTTCTGCGAATGACTTACCTTTCGGATGCTGGGGGTAGACGTGTGTGTGTGTTTCTTTTTTAAATGAAAAGTTTAAACTGGGGTATGGTTTTCTTTTGCCGCCTACAGACTTATAAAAAGACCCATTAAACGACGGCTTTACCAGTAACGCCTTCAATTCCAAATAAAAGCGTTATCTTTAATTTTTTAAATGTGTTTTTCATATAGCTTAATTTATCCTACATAATTTTTTTTAGTTCTATGGTCTTTATTTGTCTCACATTTTGTTTATTTAGATAGTTTTAAAATGCTGAGTGGGAAGATTGATCTCCTGAACCCGAACATTGAGCTTAATTAAATAATTTTTAGACACCTAAAATAATATTCTAAAAGTTATTTATCAAAGTTAGTAATAATACGTAATATACTTCTTTATCATTTATTGTACTATTTTTTTTTAAAAAGAATTTTGTCTGAAAATATATTCTTTCTTTAACTTTCTTTCACATCAACTAACTTTTCTTCATTATATCTTTCTTTCACTTAGTTTAATTTTATCGAGATAAGCAAAATTAAAATTCATTTATTATATCCCATTTATAAATGATGTGTTTCAGTGAAAATGTTTATAACAATAAAATGCATAATTATTTATCGACATTGAAAAAGGTAAAAAATACTTCTGTGTAACGATGTATATATTTGTTGACTAGCAATGCTCTACAAAATATTGCGATTTTTACTGAGGGGACCGCAAGTATCCAAGCCTTGGGTGTAGGGTATATATGTGATATTTTTAATGAAAACTTAACCGTGGTATGGTTTTCTTGGACCCCTGCAGTGGTATGCTTCGTCACTCTGGTCGGATTGGATTCTGCGGTTTTGGATCGCTTATAGAGTTCTTAGAATTGAGGATGTTCTGAGAAAAACAGTTGCAGCTTGTTTTTTAAAAAAATACTCAGTCAGTTTGACCGCATTCGTCTAAGTCTGTTTTTTTTATGTGTTATATTTTTAAAACCCTGTTCGTTAAGGGAGAGAGAGTTTTTCTTTGCTTTTTTTTTTATTTAACTCTTTTGTTTTAAACCTGAACTTATACATTTATTGAACCATTCCTGTCAATTAAATTGAACTAAACATTAGTTAGCAAAACTGTTATTTGTTTATAATAATGCTCTAATTTCCAAGTTGATGTTATGTGTTATATTTTTAAAACCCCGTTCGTTGAGGGAGAGAGGGTTTTTTCTTTGCTTTTTTTTATTTAACTCTTTTGTTTTAAACCTGAACTTACACATTTATTGAACCATTCCTGTCAATTAAATTGAACTAAACATTAGTTAGCAAAACTGTTATTTGTTTATAATAATGCTCTAATTTCCAAGTTGATAAACAATTGTAAATATTCAACAAAGTTAGGTGACTTTGAGAACTCCAAACAATATGACATCCAACGAATTTAACTATCACTTTTTTTTAAATCTTTAAAGCTCATGAACTTTCTAGTTTTTAATTCTAAGACTCTTTTATCCTCGGTTAAATTGAAAATTAATCATAGATTAATTTATTATCATTTTCTTTTTGTTTTTTCAAAAATAAAAACATATGATATATGAGAAAAGTTTCTCAAAAGATAATCCGATTGATACATTTTATTGAGACGCGAAACATTTTACCAAGACGCGATACAGCATGATACATGTCTATAAAGGCTCCCGTAAGGGATGAAACAATGAGGAACTATATTTCATCTTAGGGTTTAAAGCTTTTCATTTTTCTTTATTTTATAAGTTATTTTTAGCTCCCTCTTCTTCAGATTTCATTTCTCTGCGATCTTAAGGAGTTTGAAGTATTGATGGTCTTCCTAAAAGTTTGACACGTTCGGTCGTTTCTATTGTGGTTTGCCACAAGAGGAGCACTTCTTCGGTGTGACGAAAATGTAACGATATATTTTTTAAAAATTATGTTTGTTTTGCCGTTACTAAAAGTAAACATTCCCTTTTAATGAAACAAACAATTTTTGGTGCTATTTATTTGTAGGGAAGAAACATGATGCTGGAAATAGGCAACATGAAGTATTCGACATAGGCCTTCTCACATGGTAGGGTACATGGCTTTAATATAGAAATAATAACACTAAAATAACTTTATTTAATAGATTGGGATAATTCAGTGAAAACTTTGACAGATCGAGGGCTAAATCGGATTGCATGAAACACGAACCATTCTGAACTAAATGTCCTGGCAGCTTCATTTTTTACAAGACTTTACATTACATCATAAAAGTTAGATCAATCTTAAAATAATTCCAGTCACCTATCTGCTTAACTCTCTGTTATACCACTTTTCTGCCACTTCTTAGGACTCCTTTATGACTGTGTAAATTTGGCGTAATGTTACTCCATAAAACTGGTGGCAGAATCTAGGTGGCCAATTCTCCAACATTATGGAGTAACGTTACATCACAAAATAGAAGTAAGTTTCTAGCACAATCCTATCTGGTGTAAGCTTACTTCTATTTGTGGTGTAACCGTGTAACCTTACTCCATAAAACTGAAGGCACCACCAAAAACCTGGTGGCTGCATCAGTTTTTATCAAGTAATGTTAAACCGAATTTTTACAGCGAATTCTTATTTTTGAAATTGTTTTATTAAAAATCACTTGTTGGTCAGATAAATTTTTGTCACACCATCACAATATCGTGAGGCCATCTACTTCATAATTCATCTTCGTTAATTCCACAACGAAAGACCAGGGTGATTCCCCACATCGACTGATTTATGACTTTAAAGTTGAGGAATGGTTGAAAGGACACTTTCTAAACTTATCTTCATAGGTTCTCCTGATGCTTCTAGAATTTAACAACTGAGTATGAAAACGCAGTAAACATAACTTTACTGAAAATGTCTTAGTAAATTTCTGATTCTGATAAGTAATACCAGTAATTTTATAAATCAGTTACAATAAAACAGCACAAATTTAATTGAATTTCGTATATTTCCAACGATAAATATTTTATACTGGCTAAATGTAATAAATATATGAATAAATTATAAAAAATAATACATAATTTTAGATGGTATGCAACACATCATTTTCAGAAAATAAATTGAAATTTGTATGGGTTTGTTTCAACACTTTGTCAAAGAAAACAAAACAACCAATGAAATCGCAGTTCGGAGCGCGTGACCTTTTTTAAACCAATGAGCTGTTTCAACACTTTTTCAAAGAAAACGAAACAACCAAAGAAATCGCAGTATAGAGAGCGTGACATCATAAGAAATATTCCCATTATATGTTTTTCTGAAATTAAATCCAAACTTTTCTATTTCATTGTAGTTGTAATTTCTAGACTAACTTTCAAGTATCACGTAGAAAATTATTTCAGTCTACAACATGGGCGAGCCTAACGAAATTACTGTTACACCGTTAAACGAATTACTAATACACATGTATCTTCTTCAATTGAATCATACTTACAATAGACAGCTAATTTGCCTGATGATTTTCTGCTTTCCTGACCTTTTACAAAACGAATTTCCTTATCACTGACTTGTTTACACCTCCTATTATTACGTACGTTTCCTCTATCATCTTTAATGTGATCCCAGCCCTAATTTTGTCCGTTATATTGGACAACGCCCTATACCTTTTCAGTGATTTTCCTCTGAAAAGTATTGTATCTTCGTTTTAAGTGAACTTTATTCAAAACTTGTAAAAAGTTTAAAAAGAATAAAAATACAAAAAAAAATATTTTTGAAAATATATATGTTCAAAACGTTATTAACTAAATTTAAACAAAATGTTCTGTTGAAGTTAGAATCAGAAATCTGTTAGTTAATGGATACATCCACTATAGATGATGGTATGCCTTCACGAACCGATGACATCGGATATATCAATGTGCAACATTGATAAGAATGAACGATGGTGTTAATGAAATCAAAGACCACCTTTGATTGAAAATTATGCTTAGGCCATGTGTAATTGGTCAAGTATTCGAGAGCTCTAGTTTTCAGCATTTAAATCAAATTTCCCTAACGAAATTCCCTTCTGAAGACAAGTTCTACCATCTCAGAACCTGCTGGCAACCAGACACTTCCCCCAAGCAGGCGACATGGATAGCAGCAATGGACAGTCCTTGAAGATGAAGATAGTTAGTTAGTGAAGTCAAAGACCCCTGAGGGCTGAAACTTAATCTCAGATGGGGGGGGGCTGCATTTCCCACTTCCGATGCGGTAATGTGGCCATATATCCACACGTGGTTCTTGGGGGCCAAGGCAGTTAAAAGGAACACGGAGGGTATTGAATTTCGTGTTTACATCGGGGGGAAAGGAGGGTTGTGAGAATTATATCGGACGGTAGGGTCGGGCCCAGTGCGTATAAGAGACCCATCCGCGGAAAACAGGGTCAAGGGTCGCTCTGAGGGAGACGGGAGGGTGAAACCAGAGATTAGGAACTTCTCGGGGGTGAATGACCAAGAAAGCTTTTCGGGGTCATCAGGGCTACTCTTGGAGACGTGTTTTCGTTGCTCTGGTCCACTTTGGTAAACATATTTTTGTGGGAATGGAGGCAGGCTAGCCCCCTCGTATGCATCGTTGGTCATTCTTGTTTATCAAAGGGTCGCTCTTTTGAGACAAGTCCACGTTGTTGTTGGTCGAGGTGTTTGTGCGGACCGATTCGGGTTTTGGTTCCGCCGTGTTTCGAGTTGTTGGTTTTGAGGTGTTAAAAAGATTAATTCGTTTCTAAGTTTTGTGTTTATTTTGTAATGTACAAAATTGTTTTTTAATGACCAATAACAGTATTTATAATGAGTAGTAATACCTTTAAAGCCTCTAAAATTTAAGTAAGTTATACAGCCATTATGGGACAATAATGAATATCTTGTTTATTCATTTAAAACCGGAAATATGAAAAACAGAACAAAATATGTATTATCTTCTTTCTCTTTTATTTTTTAACTGCTACATAGATTGCCCTATTTTATTATTGTAGGTACTCTAATTATAATATTTCAAAGTTAACGATCAACAGTTAAAGTCCTTTTACATTAAAAGATTATTACAAAACAAATAATTTTGCAGAATCATCTTAGAAAGTCATTAAAAATAAACTCTTTACCATCGGCCTTCCTACACATTTAACTTGCTATCCTCAATTTGCGTCTGCCCCCTTTAAATATTCCAAGTGCCTGCACATGCGCGCTGTTTGTGTTTGGTCGGACGCGTTTTCCCCATTTGTGAAATCCTTTGAAACGCGTGTTAGCAATGGACATTAGTGTCCATTGACCGGAACTAAGCTGTTCTCATCCAAAGGGCGGTGAAATATTGGGGGAAAAAATCTATTTTCAACTTGAGCTTTAATAGTGTTTTTACACCTATGTTGTACCGACTTAATTTTTTAAAAGATATATACAAAGTTTAATAGTATTCATTAAAATATGATTGTCGTTGTATATTTTTAATTCAGAAATTGTGTTTGTTCTAAAAAATTTCAATAAGTGTCTAATTTTTAAGAATTAACCTTTTAAAAAAATATTTTGTTACTAATCAAAGAAAAACATTAAAAAAACATAAAATTTAATTTACATTTCGAAAAAGAAAAAAAAAATTAATTATTTTGATACTAATCAGAAAAAAACATTAAAAAAACATAAAATTTTATTTACATTTCGAAAAAGAGAAAAAAATTCAACGATCTGACTTCTGAAAGTCACTACAAACAAAATATCTAGCTCAGGTCACTTCTGACACATTGTTCACTTATTGATATGATTACATTTGATCAAGATCTAAGCGACACCGATCTATGGTTATCGGTATCAGTGACCTTTTGAATTTTGGATTATCGGACGTGTTGACCTCTACGCGCAAGGGCCTGAGCACATAAAACTAATCTGAGCTACATGCTAGAAGTTACCAAGAAATTCTACAAACTGTCACATCTGAAATATACACATGAGGTTATGCTAATCTTAGATTAGAGTTCTGCTATATATTCGCAATGTTTATTTCTTTGGTTCTTTCGTCAACTTTTCTCGAGTAATGCTACTTTGTGGTCTTGTGTTTCTTATTGGATTATTGATGATTTCTATGTATCAGTATCTGGTTGTGCCGCAATGGAAATCTCCACTGAAAAAGAAACAGTATCAAGGTAAATTGTACCATTGTAAACATATAACTTGCTTTTAAGAATTAATGAAAACTGTTTCGTAATTTTTGTTAACCTGTCATATTCGAGATATTTTTGTTTTATTAAAGTAATAAAATTTTATTAGAAATTCATTTAATTTCATTGATCCATCATTTCATTAAAAATTCCTAATAAATATATATTTTTATTCATTTTTTCTGCATAATAAAAATGCAAGGATGCCATATTCTACTATTTTTATGAAGTCATTAAAATTATTTTTCCGAAGCCTAAAAATATAGATAAAATAAGAAAATTCCGCATTATAAATGGAACAGGAAGTTTTAATTTGCTCCTCAATTGTAAACTGTATTCATTGTAAACAAAAGAAAATAAACTTGAAGCGATTCAAAGCAGCAAAAAATGTGCATGCATTTCAATTTTCTCGTAAACCACAGAAGTATTTGTTGGTACGCCATCTGTTGAGTAAATGTCGAAATATATGCTAGGGTGAAATATTTCGCTTTTAATCTATAATGATAACAAAAGTATGTAACTGAAACTGTCATTAACTCATTAATAACATTATTATACAAATTATGGTTTAATTGGGATTTATGAAGGAAATTATGATGTTATAGTAATTTCATATTTAGGACGATTTTTGTCTGATGGTAGTGTGCATTATTAGCGTATTTTAATATATAAATTATGTTTTCATGTTAATAATTATAGTCAACTGACAAGATTTTTTTTCTATGCAAAGCCTTTACTCTTAAAAATTTTAATTCAATTTTTATTCTTTTCTCAAATTGATTTCTCTCTCATTCGCATCCATTAAGTTTCAATTATCATATTTTATAATATTATTATAAATATCGAAGTATAATTTTCAGAATTAATGCGAAACACTGGAATGAAAGAAATAAGCTCCATTTTGATAAAATTTCGCTTTTCAATTCCAAAAAGCATGATTCAGATGAAGGTGAACGTCGGTATGCTCATGTTCTCCGAAAATCCCATTTATCTCTTCCCAGTGACATGCTTTATCTCGCCTTTAGTAGTCGCAAGTCCCATTCTTATCTTGTCCAGGTGCTGTGACTGTTCCTCAGGTTTTCTTCTGCGAAGCAGTTTCTGATTAAAAGAGTGCGTGGGTTGTCGAACTCGCGCCATGATAAGCCCTGTCTAAGGCCACTTGTGTCCGGCTTGAGTTTACGAATGTACAGCCGGCTCTTTTCGTTTAAGAAAATGCCAAAATAGTGATGAATTGTATAATATAAAGACTAAACATTAAAATTTTACACAAATTGTCAGCAAAAACAACGTATGTATATGAATCGCTAAATGAAAAAGGGGATATCAGATAAAGAAACCGTAAACCCCCCCCCCCCCCCCCCCCCCCCCATAAACACACACTATTTATTAAAATTATACTTGGAGGCTAAAAAGCTCCAAAAAAAAATTTAAAAAAAAGAACCGTGGCCAAAAACTTTATAAATTGGAGTCTAATAAGCACGTTTGAAAGATGATTTCTGAGCTGGTCATTTAGGTGACCATCACCAAAGTGCCAAAAGAATAACATTTTTCAAAATTACCATGTCCAAACCTTTTACCTGTGGAGATATTCCCTTATGATTTATTATCGCCCTACCCCTTTTTGCCCGTTGTCAACCCCTTCCCTTTCAAGCAAACTGTTATTGATATATGCATGTCAGGTAAGTTTGCCTTCAATGGAACCGTTTTGTAGCTAGAAGCTAAGGCAAACACCTGCGGACATGCCACACACACTAAACTGCTCGGAATATTTCATCGCATGGTTAAGTTGATTTTGCGAAATTGTAGCTGAATTTTTTTCCACGTGAATTTAAGTAATCAACTATAATTAAAAATGAGTTTCAAATAAATGAACTTTGGTATTGTTTGAAAAGCGAAAAAGTATTTAAAGTTGTATTAATTGTTTATTTAATTTTAGTACAAACAAAAAAAATCTAACTGAGCCAGCATTACTCTTTAATTCAACCGTTATAGATTTTCAGAATAAATGGAGTGAAATTCAGGAAGTAGACACGCTCAAGATAAATTTTTTAGTCGTCCAACATGATTGAATATTAAAACTCCTTACTAATAGCACTTATTCTACAACCCGCTCATATAAATTAAAACAAAATGGTAATTCCTAATTAGAGAGCTTTGAGGTTACATTTGCACAGGGCTTCCTATCCGAAACCAGCAAAATGTCATCTACAGCTGTGTCACATCATTGCCAGGACGAGGTTCTCAGAAGAGCGACTTGGGTCACTGGGAAGGGGCAAGTCATCTGGAGCCACTGGTGTCTGAGCGGCACTAGTCTGAGTACCACTAGTTATTTCGAAGATGTGTGATAAGATTTATAATTATAAAAAAATCGTTATTAGATATTATACACCTAAACTTAATTTGATTTGTTTTTCAGTTGGAAAAGTGACTTGGGTTTTTATGCGAAACTTGATATTTCTCCCAACCTGTCTACGTGATGCCCAACTTGTCAAAACGAAAAAGAGTTGTTATAATCTTTATCCTTATTAAACAATAAAATTCAACTACATAAGTCTCAAACATGTCACATTTTTGCGGAACCCAAATATTGCCTTATATTTAACTGTCATCAGATCGAGACATCTCTCGCTAAACACTAACAACGTTGACTTTGCACTTTTCGTCGGCTTCTTTTAAAGCCTTTGTCATAAAAATCTGGCGTATCAGTCCGTGAGAAAGTGTCAAAAATCAATGATGCTTGGCATTCTTCAGCACCGTGGCCCCCCACCGGCTCGGACAGCATGAAAATGGCTGTAATGGCAGGTTATAAACTGGATACAAAACGAGGGGAATGTAGAAAGATGACCCATGTCCACACATCCATTTAGCCATTGTCCAGTAATGGCCAGAAAAACGAGTGGGGACTGCCCGCATTGTATTGGCTGGACAAGAAGTCAAGTTTCTGTGGCACTTGACAAGGGGGCTGATAACGCTTTTGTTGAGCTTCCGTGCTACGCCCTTTGGGGAGAAGAAGGGGTCAGTTGTCGTAGACAGTTTACCACTTATTGGCGAATGATCCCTCTTTTTTGTATTTTGTTATTAAATGCATCACAAATGTTGATTTAAAAAATTGAGATTGTATGTTGATCTTTAAAAACTTGAAACTTCTAATTGTCTCCTTCTATGCTAAGGACTAAGAAGCTTTCTTAGAAATTAGCGTAGAAGGGTTCAGTTGGCATGGGTTCATTTGATAAGACTTTTCAATTGTAAGTTCTTTCTTCATCAAATATGCACAGTAATACCAAGACTGATTCATAATTCCTTGGCAATATGCATCAATGTCATCAAACACCTTTATTTTAATTGAAACTTAAACTTTAAAGGCAATATATAAAAATATTTGCTTTAGTCTGGCAAGTTATGCTTTATTTCCTCCTTACCGCTAACTTATATCGCCAGCTTGGTGCCAAGCATAGTAAACCTTTTATTGGAACAATTTTATGGTCAGTCTGGAACCAGGACAGTATCCTCGCTGACAATTTTAGGACATAGTCAGAGTTTGTGTTAGAGCATGTAGATTGTCGATGGAAGGCGCTATTGATTTGTCCAGGAATGTCCGAGTTTTGTCTGATCGTCATTCTTCATGTTCAAAATCTGGATACATTTCATTAAGAAGTAGTCCTTATTCTAAAGTAATACAATGGATACACGTGTCGTTTGATGTCAAGGGTCATTGTTGTGAAGAACTAATCGGTATGTGTTTCCTTTGTCTAACAATTTTCAACTCAAGTTTGATTTTGAATTTGTGTGAATTCAGATTTATTTCTTGTGAATAACTTTAATTTCTTAACTTGTCATTTTTATGTCTGCACAGAACCTGAGTTTTTCAAATGGAACGTTATTGTTGAAGTTTAGCATGTGTGGAAAATTTGAATTTAGTTTTATATGGATTTTTAAATGTTTCACCTTATGAAGAGTAATTTCTTTCACTGCTTCTCTGTTCTGATCCCCAGAATTTTCCAGAGGGTTAATATCATAGAGTTTAGTAATGTCTGTAACTGATACCAGCAAATGCTTTCTTGACATGATACTTTAGTTTATAAGAACACAACAATTTCTACCTAAGACACCACACTCCCCGAATTATATGTAACCATGGGTGCCAATTTTCTTCAAACCACAACTACGATGCATGTAATTTATATTTACATTTTTATCTTCTTTACGGCAAAGCATTGCGTATAAATGATGCTGCTGTCCCTATCACGATAATTTGCAATTAACATACCTGGCTGCCTGACCCAAAGCTGGGCTGCCCGAGGCAAAATAGGCGAGGCCCATTGCCAAAGATGTCCTGCCGTGCCGTCTAATGAGCCGAAATATATAGGCCTTGACCACAGGTGGGCCCTTCTAGGGAGGCCTAGGTAAGGGCTATCGACCAATGGGGTTTTTTTTTTCGGTTTCAAAATATCCCATTGCATTAGTTTAATAGAGCAGATTTGTGAGTAAATCCTCGATTTGGGGTAGAGCAAACCTCAAATGCTTTCATAGAAAAATATATTTCAAAACATTTGGAAATATATTGTGAGTTAAACTTTGTGGATAATTAGGAAAGTGTATTGCAAAAAAATAATATAAGTAGCGTCTAATATGTAAAAAAAATAATGTAGTTTGGACGATGCCGTTTATGTAATATAGGAATGGGTATACGTAATGTAGATAAATCGTAAAAGCAATGACCACGCCTATCCGGTATAAGCTTAATTTGTCGTACGTTACAAACAAGTTGTAGTTGTTAAGTGAAGTTATATATGTTGTACTTTTTCCTTTGTCATTGGTTGTCATTCTTACTTACTTGTTCTTGAGCTTGCTACCAAATTAATTATTTAAAAATATTTTTCACAAGCTTCTTTAGAGATTTGTAGATGCTTTATAACTTTTACAATGTGTTTTAGCGTTTTAAATTTGTTATTTGATGACATTCATTGACACCTTGTTCAAAGAATATGCCATAGCGGAAAAGAACCCTGCTGAAAATTGAAAAGCGAACAGCGGGTTATTCAAAGGTTGCACCTCAGTGGGAATTCTCACTTGGCCAACTAATAAAATAGCCAAAGGCGAAAACTACATAGTTTTATTGCCTTCTTTTTTTAGACTTTTTTTTACTTGCAACGTAGGAGGTCAAAATAGTATTTTTTTTCTCCATAATTATTCGATGTTACTAGTTTTCCTAATCTGGCACAGAATCAACACATGTCTCTGAATTTTGACTTTTATTAAATGTATTTGAGATATTTTCGACTTTTTTGATGCTTAGTATTTTTAAAAGGCTACTGAGCTAACAACATCAATCTTGTAATAAATATCGAGTTGCTTATCCAAATGTTAATCGTCTCAAAAAAAAATCTCTTGACCATAATTACAAAAATAACAACCATACTGATGGTGCGATGGTTTACGGGTTTGCTTTTCAACAGAAACTTAATTATCTACTTTTTGAAATAAGCTTATATTTGATAAGTGCCAGAGCAAAAATTGTATTGCAGTTGACCACCTCCCCAGTGCTGTCATCTATAGAAATAAAATCTCACAGTATTACCTATTCAGTGAGATGCGGGACTTCTAACAACAGTACAAAACGGTAGTAATAATACACAATTTAAGAATGTCTAAATTGATAATTTTGTTCCTTCCTCAGGCGAGACGGACATCGGCGTGGATATCCTTACCTGCGGTGGCTGCCGGAAAGACTTTCCTCTGGCCGACATCGTCCGGTTCATCCAGCACAAAGTCCATCTGTGCAATAAGGAGAACAGCAGCTGTCTCGAGCTGTACGAGGACAGCGAAGATGACAGCCTGGACCCGCTGGCGGCCACTCTCAAGAGCAAAGACGAGCTAAAGGACGAGGACTCGCTCGTCTCGTCGTCCTCGTTACTCAGAAAAACTATCACAGCCAAAGATACCTCTACTGCCATCACCAATGGCATTCACTCAGGTGAGTGCCCAATGCATTGATATCTGTACCCTATTAGAGAAAGATCTCATGTGCACTCTTATAACAAATGACAAAACCACGAATGTGCAGATTCTAGGAATGGGCGATTTTTGAAAACGATAGGCTTATCAGTATGAAGTTTTCAATCCCTGTGACATCCCTGCAATTTTGCACATTCGTGGTTTTGTCATTTGACCGACGATATGAGTTACTTACTAACGTAAGACAGGTCTCTCAAATATAAAGCCATGGACTGATAAATTTTGGTATATCAGGGGGAAGGGACACGCGAGTGCATATTAAAATGATTTCTGAAGAGTTGAAGAAATATAAAATTATAATTCCTTGCATTCGCAGTCAAATCGAATATTTTATGACGAAAGTTAAAAATGGCTATTTTAGTTTTTTATCAAGATAAATATTTAAAAAAAAACTTTTATGTTATCGTGTATTACAAATTAAATAATTTACGGGATTTATCTTAATTATTCATTAACTTAGTAATTAGTTTCTAAAAACATAACTTCTGACTAAGTAAGTTCTTTTTTACGTTAGAATTCCTAAGTCAAGCTTCTATGCCAATTAATGCTGATCTATATATTGCATAATAATTTAATATATACCCTCAAAATGTTGACATCCAGGAAAACTATACTGCTTCCATATATAATATATATATATAATCTTATATATTATATAATATAATATATATATATATAATTAATATATATATATATATATATATATATATATATATATATATATATATAAAATATATATATATATTATATATCCCTAAGATTAAAATAGATTCAACGTAACTTTCCAATCGGTACTTGAGTTATCTCACTATGCCATAGTTGAAACTTAGTGTTCCGGTACACACCAAACCCTTGATGGATGATCTATTTGTGCCCTGTCACATAGCAGGACTCTCTATTCAATATTATACGATCCGAGGTTAGCGGATATAATAAAAATGAAACATCTAAAAAAAACTTAGAGAATTTGAACTGCTGAGTAGCCGGTGGTTCAGCCATTACTAACCACATAATAAAAAATAAAAACAAATTTATCAACGTACCTAGTATTTAAAAAAATGGCTATATCCCATTCAAGTATCAGTAACGTCTTAAGGGCGAATGAGCCCGATCGGCCTCGGACCACAGTGCTTCAGTGTTAATCCAATGTGAAAAAATTATTTTCTAAGCCACATTTCTCCGGCTGTATTAAATATTTTTAAAAACGTGTTTTTTTTAATGATAAAATGTAGATAACTTACAAGTCTCTATAATTTAATTTTTTGAAATTGCTTCGAATATTTTGTATAAAATTATTTATTGAAAATTTACAAAATATTCAAACCAATTTCAAAAAGTGGGATTGTCGGGACCTGTAAAGTCAGCTATATTTATCACATAAAAAACCGTTTGTAAAAATAATCAATACAGCCGGTAAAATGGGGCTTGGAAAATATTTTTTTCTCCATTGGATTAACACTGAGATGCTTTGGTTTGGAGACCCGCGGTCCAGTGGGCTCATTCTCCCTTAATGCAAGATATTTCTATAACCTATTAATGTAAACTTCAGCATGAAAAATGATACCTAGCAACATAGCTGACCAATAAAAAAGTAGTTGCATTTAAATAAATTTACAATGATTTTACTAAAATTTTCAAAAATAATGAAAAAGGAAAATTTTAAATATGTACTTCTTTTTTAAACGCAACAAATTTGTGAATGTCAGTTAAAACTTCTAAAATTCAATTCTTATAATAAATATTCTTTTTGAAATCTCCTATAAGTTTGTAACATCAAACGGAATGCTTCTAAAGCAATAATCCATTTTTTCGCGTTCAAAAATGGACGTTTCAAAGAAATTCAACCATGGCTTGTTGTAATATATACGACAGTGGAATCCACCAGATCTTCAATTCTCCAGTGGGGTGGAAATGAAAATAAAAATCGTTTTTTCTTCATTAAGATCCGTTTTGCAGATGCGAGTGGGGCACAGATAGGGGGTCCGCCGGATTTGTGTCAGAGGGGTGGACTAGTCAGCGGCGACTTTGATGGATGTGTTTTGATGACCAGTAATCCTCTACACTTTCATTTTCTAGAAACGCGCAGGTTTTTTTATACACTTATTTGCTACGTCGTGAGCTCAACTTCATGATCCAGCCGTTTCTCTTTATTTGATAACCCGAGTCATCCATTTTCGGCAATCGGAAAATTTCGGACAGTGGTGGATGATAGAGGTGGGGGGAGAGATAATTATGATTTAATGTTGAAAGTTGTACTATGTGACAGGATCATGTTAACTTAACATCAAATTATGTATTTCACTTTTCATCAATACTGTAATTTTAGACATGTGGGCTTTTTAATATTTCAGTAATTTATTCAAATATAGGCTAAGCAAAAATAGCAGTATACGTATTAAAGAATCAAATTTTTAATATTTTAAGAATTTTATTTTTAAAGCGTGTATTTTTTACCGCAGTTTTAGATGAATGATTACATTATGTTTTTTTATTTCATTTCAGAGCCACGCACCTATGTGTGTTCAACATGCAAGCAGAGCTTAACTTCAGCGTGGGCACTAATACTTCACGTTCAAAACCTCCATGGTCTCAGTATTTGTGCGGACTTTAATGCATCAAACGATGAAAAGCCTAACGATATTTCCTCCGCCGTGAATCACTCCTTCGGCCTTAGGGCACCTCTTCTAGAACGCCAAATAGACCCTGTACCTCTCTTTCCTCGCAACACTAGTCAGGAACTGCGTCTAGATCTCATTGGAAAGTCTTCCTCCTCCATCACCTCAAACGGTCCTACATCGACTCCACCGCCTTTGCTAGAACCACCCCAACTGTCCAACTGTGAACCTTTACAAGACTTCTACTCTCAAAGACTAAGAGTTCTGGCCGGTGCCACGAGTCCAAACGCTACCTCGACGCCTCGTAAGGTCAACAACAACCACCATCCACCAACTTTCAAGACGATATTGAATAACCACAAATCCAGTCCTAGGGCTTCCACGCCACCCGAGTCATCTTCAAGTCCTCCGGAAAAGTCCGCCCTCAATTCTTCTGCCTCATCTACCACTAGTGATCACACGCAGTCACCTTCTTCTGCCAAAAACAGACTATGCGAGTATTGTGGCAAGTCATTTCAGTTTAAGAGCAATCTTATCGTGCATAGAAGATCGCATACGGGTGAAAAACCATTCAAGTGCCACATTTGTAATCACGCCTGCACTCAAGCAAGCAAGCTCAAGAGGCACATGAAAACTCACCGAAACAAGAACCTGCCCACCGACAAGCTTTCCGAATCCACTGAGAATAAGAACTCTAAGGAAAACAATAATACGGAAAATAATAAACCCAAGTGTAACGGTGAAAAACAAATGAACGGTGATGGGGAATATACATCAGATGGGCGAGATGAAGATGACGAAGACATTGATGTAGAAGAAGAAGAAATCGATGAAGATGACGAAGAGGTGAACGTGGACTGCATAGAAGAAGATGATTATCCCAGAGAAAACGGGGAAGGTAATCTGGTCATTGATTCTCCGGAAGACGATGCTATGATTGCGGAAGATCTTACCAAAAAACCTATGAAGAATGGTATATCTGCAAGAAACGGAATTAAATCAGAGACCCTTGAAAAATCGGTGAAAAATTCTATTGTCAGCGAGTTCATGGAAAAGATAGGGTTTGCCGGAATACCTCAATACAATGAAGCTTATAAACAGGCCTTGAAAGAGAGTACATATCGGAATTCAATCAAGCAAGAACGTTGCTCTTCAGGCACTGACGGCAGTGCATCTAACGACGGAGCTAGTCATCACAGCTACGATGTAATACCATACTATCCTCTTGAAAGGCCACCTCGGGACGGCACGCGAAGTGCTGGACAATCACCACTCAATTTCGCATCTGGTGTCTTAGACAACCTCGACCATTCGCTCAACATGAAGAGAATAAGACTGGACGAACACTGGAAGGATAAAGAACGAGACAGCAATTTCATGTATGCTGGAGTGTGGTATCCCCGAGTAGAAAACATGCGGCGAAGAGAAGCATACGGCGACCTGCCCTTCAAATCTTCTTCGGAAAGTGCCTTCGACAATGGCCGGACCAGCAGTCCGCTGCCTGGTCCAAGTTCGGCCCTCTGCCTCGCCAACAACAAACCCAAAGATCACCTCCAACAACAGCGCAGGAACGACACTTGCGAGTTCTGTGGCAAAGTGTTCAAGAACTGTTCGAATCTGACCGTGCACAGGAGATCGCACACGGGCGAGAAGCCATACAAGTGCGAGTTATGCAGCTATGCTTGTGCACAGAGTTCTAAACTGACCAGGCATATGAAGACGCACGGCAGACTGGGTAAAGATGTGTACCGGTGCCGGTTCTGCGACATGCCGTTCTCGGTACCGAGTACTCTAGAGAAGCACATGAGGAAGTGTGTCGTCAGCCAAAGTGGGGGCTCGCCGTATGTCATGTCCGAGAGAGATTCGGACTCCAAAGAAATGACGACGTAATGCAGGTTACCCACCTTCAAGATATGTATGTATAAAGTCAGTTTATTGCGAAAGATCGATTCTGTGCGCATTATCCCTTACTTTTTCTACCCAAATAATTGTGAAACCACCAACAATAAAGTACGGGCTCAATTAAAAAAAATATCATTATTATTCTTCTAAGAAAGGCTGTTATTTTGCTTATAGTTTAAACCTTTTTTTTTATCTTTCTTGTAATACAAATACTTAATTTTATATTACATATATTTTGCACATGGGATTGATCGTTTGCTCCAAACTAACTTTGTTCTGTCATCGAACCAAACTGCTCAAGCACGTTCATTATTTTCTGAGAGTGTATTATAATTTATTGTTTAGATTTTAACTTTCTTATCTGATATAGTCTGAAACAAATGTAACTAATTTTGTGTCATAACCGTAGTATGGAATTATTGCAAATTCTGGTGCCAAAAAATATTTAGAGTTACATGCCAATTTGTATACAACTTTTTATGTACTTACACGCTTGAAGTGTTTGGTTAAAACTTTATTGCAAAGAGTTACACTTTTCTTTTGTAATATATGTCTTCCTTCTATGATTGATTTTATGCGTGAAAATTACTGTTTCGATTGGGCATACCTAGTATAAGTCGCAGAAGATATTTCTGTTACTAAAATTACTGTTTCCCACCTCAGGAATATAAGTACTTAAACATAATAACTCTTCTGTATAGTTAGTTCGAAATGGAATCAAAGTACGTTAAAACTCAGTTGCAAAACGTATACCTTTAAATCTTATAAACTTATTATTCAATTACCGATTTTTTTAGACAATTTTGCTGAAAAAGTTTTTCTTTTAATTTTTTAATTGAAGTATTTTAAGGTTATCATTTTCTTCAAGCAATATTCAAATAAGCATACTAAATTTATTGAATGTCAAATCTATGCGAGCTTTCAAAGATAAACGCGCAAAAGATGTGATACTCATTTGACCTCAAAGCGACGACATATAGGCATTCTGAAGTATTTAAAAATGCCTGCATTACCCAAATCAGTAGCTGTGCCCGTAACCCGTACTATATACAGTATTATATTGTTGCTATTCGTTTTTGGTAGCGAGAGAACTAAGATACCTCATCGAAATTATTTTACATCAAATTGTTCAATGTGTGGAGATTTATAGCGATTTTAATTCCAAGCAGACTTCAAGCGATTTTTAATTAAAGACTTTAATTAACAACAAGTTTTTATTTTATTCAAACGAATACTGATGTTAATGTTATGCCACAAAAATAAAAGTTCTCAATCATGAGAAGAAAATTTAAAAGCTTCTAATCTTCTGTCAGTTTAAAATATTTAGACGCAACTGCTTTATGCAGATACCGAATAGATACGACATAGTAGCATAAGCCGAGCGCACACCAAATCAAGCAAAAATAACGATCACTCTACATCTTTCCAGCTTGACGCATGCGCATTTTTTAAATGCTTAACGTTTTGCTGTGATCCGGTGTGCGCCCAGATCCAAAGAAACCTTTTCTTTGTATTTTAAATGTTGTGTATATATCCAAGTGCCTGTGCTGAAAGTCTATAGAAGCGTTTTGTGGTAATTAAGTGATGGTGACGTTGTCCAATTTTAATTACAATCTATTACTACCTGCAATATGTTATTTGATAGCAATTGCACTAAAAAATAAGTATTCTCACAGGTTATTCATTATAGACTATAGCATTTTTTCTGTGTCCATGTGTGTTTATAGATCTCACAAATATCCCCATATGATAAAAGTGTTTAAACCAAATAATTTTATATAGGACAGAAAACAAAAAAGTTTGTAGGATCATTCACAATTTTAATCATCTCAGTTCGATGTATAAATATTGCCTGTTGTAAACAAAGAATGGAGCGTATTTCATTTCGATTCATACCTCAACAAAATGCCAACGTGATATTTTAGTGAAGCTACGAAATTCATTGTTGTCATGCTAGACATATTAGAAATAGATCAAAAAAGTAACACATTGTTTAACTAACAAACATATATGTACTAACAAACAAAATGTATTTAGACAATGTCCAACCTCATACACATGTGTCGTTTTCAAAACGTTTAAGATGCTCGTAGACAAAATTTAATGTAGTTAGTAGTATACTGTATGTCATGTCTTTTAAGATAACAAGAATAAAGGGCTTAACGTATAGAGACTGAAAATATAATTGTTTTGTACGTTAGACCTTTTTAAACATATCTGTATGTACGTTAACCTGCCACGACAATGCGCTCAGCGTATTTTGCTTGTTAATACTCAATAACCTCAGCTGAACTCAAGGGAAAAAATGCTTACATTCTGCATTACTCTATAATCTATATTCTCGAGGCTATAATTATTGGTATGAAAACGTTCCAGATTTCTTTGGAGAGCATCCTTGTCAATAAGGTTTTGAACATTAAAAAATAATTGATTATTAATCTATCAAACAATATAATTAACTCATTATCTATTTAAAACCCAATAACTTAAAACTAAATTCAACAAATCTAACGACCACACAGATTGATGAAATTACTTTTTTCTGCTGTGATGTATTTAAAAAAAAACTTTCTTATGCATAAGAAATAAGTTATTATATCGAATTAGTTGCTTTAAGAACACAACACCTCAGAACAGAAATTAATTAAATGCTTAAATCTTAAAAAATAACGATGATCTCTCTATACCTCTACCTGAAACGTTTTCATTGCATTACCTCATTGTTGCAGAATTAAAAACTTTTCTACCTCTATGTCCGGTGGCTTAGCCAGCTGTATTCGATCGATACACTTCTGTAAAAACTCCAAAACCTGAAAATACCTCTTGCAAGAAAAATATTTAAAAATGCTCTTTAATTCACATACGGGTACTATAGAAATAATTCAAATACTTTTGGTTTTGTTCAAAACACCAGAAAACACCTCATGTACACTTGAAACACATCGGAAACGGTCCAGAATATTTGGTGTTAAATGGCATTTAAAAAAAAAACGTTGTAGTAGTTATTTACAACTAATATTTTCCGGGTAGTTAGTAATAAAGAGTATTTTCTGTTTTGACTTAGGATAACTTAGGGTTTACTTAGGATAAGGCAGAAGAAACAGTTTTAATGCAAATTATCTTAGCTCTAAGTTTATTTAAGTATATTTTAAAAAATAACTTGAGTACAAATAGATTTTCACAACTTTGAGCTATGGAAATTATTTAGATGTCATTAACTTCAACCGTATACCGCTTTCGATGTGTTTATACTGTTAGATATAATTCTATATAAATATTTGTAAACAATATACATCAAGAACTATGTGTTTTTTCATAAAAAAAAGGTATGCGACAGTCGTTATAAACGCTTCCATACAGTTGAAAACATGTTTTGAATTTACAAATGAGTATTTTTTATTCTTGATGTTTCAAATGTAATTTTAAACATTACCAACGTATGCATAGCATACAACCTCAATTAATGAAAGAAAATAATGTAAGAATCGCCTTACAGTCGTTGTAAATAATACCTCAGGCAATCTATACCTCACTTTAAAAGTGGCCTGACTGTTTCAATTGAAAATTGCACACATACGTATTACCTCTGATCTTTAGTGAACACTTTTAATGGGAGTAAAATGTGTATAATTGTATAACATTTTATAATTTTAATTTATATATTTTTTTCAAAATTTTTAATACAATCCGTTATATATTTTATGATTACTATCTTTTATTTATTATAATATCCTTTAATATTTACTATGCAATGAAATTTGTCCTTTCAATTTGAGTTCAAATATATCCCTGTTCTTTTGATATTTAAATATATTTTGCATATTATTTGATCACTTTGTTCATAATTATGAATATTGTTAAATATAATTCTTAGACTTGTGTATTTGTTTGAAATGGAATAATTTGATCACATGCTATATTTATAGTTTTTGTACTGTTTGAAATTTAGTACTTTGATCATATGATTCCTAGTTTTGTATCGTTTAAAGTCGAATGAGTTGTCTTACTACTTTGATTTCCCGAAGCATGATTTTTTTTGTACATAGATAAACGAATACCAATGTTAAGTGTGCGTTGTGTCCTTTTTAAACGAGAAGGAATTGCCAGCCAAGCTGCCAGTGGCCAAGAGCCGGTGATCTTTTTTCTTTTAAAGTGCTCGTCTTTTTAGTCTATATATATGTGTGTTTATGTAAGTGTACAGTGTAGCATATACATATACCTCAAAGGTACGTCAAGTCGGTTTTATTTGTTTATTCCGAAACTTGATTGCCAATTATTTTTTTGAGGAAATTTAAAATTTGTTTCTTCTACAATGAATTTCAAATGACTCTCTTCCATTGGTGTTAAATACTTTTTTTAAATCCTAATTTTAATAATGTGGGGGTTTTATCAGTTATTTTATATTAATGAAAAATTATTCAAAATGATTAAAATAATTAAAGACACGAATCTAACTAGGAATTTTGTTTTTGGATAAGTAATTAAAATATAATTAACTTTAAAGACTCAAAGTACATCTATGAAGAAAATACAAATTGTTAGCGCGACTTTGATAATGTCAGTATTAATTTGACGATACAGTAAACCTTATAATACTATGGAATATTCTTATTTAGAATTTGCGAAGTATTATGAGGGTTTTAACTGTTGATATAATGGTAATTTATCCGTGTTTTCAATTTGTATTCTTCGTAGTTTTAACTTCAATAACAAAAGGAAATAACTATCATTTCATATTAAATTAAATGTACCAGCATGTGTATTTGATTTACTTATACATTTGTTGAATATTTAATTTTAATCTAATTTGCAAAATTTTTACAAACAGATTGAAGTTTATTTGGAATTATTTAAAGTTAAAAGGAGCAGTAAGTTTTTAAAAGTTAAAATCAATATGGAGACTTCAAGAAGTATTAGATATAAATTTCATATGTTAAATTTTATAATTAATGGTATATTCCCCAATAGACAGAGAGCTATCAGTTCAATGTAGAAGTGGTTGCTTGTTATGTGAACTTTATCAGAATTAAACTAAGTGCCGTTAGACGTTGATTGTTTTTCAAATTACACTAATTACATATGTTTGCCGTATCTCTTGTGTTTGAATGTAGTTTTGTAACACTAGGTTGAATGTATTTTAGCAATGATTTTCGTTAAGCTGTACTTGCCAGTATTAGCATCTTTCGTTTCTTCGTAACTCACATGCATTGATTGTATATTGATTTTGTTGTGAAAACAGATTTTATTTATGGATGGAGATTTATAAATTAAATGCTTGTAAAACGAATACATTTGTTTGTTGTTATTTGTTACATATAGAGACCCACGTTTCAGTGACCAAATAAGATTAAACAAAACTGTGCTTTAAAACAAACTGCATTACTAGTTGTAGTTGCAGAATTAACTAAAATGTAACAAAAATTAAAGCTTGATATTTTTAAATTTTAACAAGGGACATGAAAAATAAATATTTTTATTTTTTACTTAGCTTGACACATGAATTAAAACTAAACTTTCTTAGTTGCAAAATATAAATAAGGAAAATATAAATACCAAATCTAAATAATAATAATAATAAAGGGATATTTTTATGAGTTATGACGTATATCTAAATGGTAATATTTATTATAAGTAAATTTTAAAAAAAAATGATGCAGCTTACACACATTGAGATACTACTTTGGCAATTTTAGTTCATTTACCCTCTTTCTTTTAAAAAAAAACTATAAATAATTCGGGAAAATAACGCTATAAATTTTCCAGACACATCAAATACACCCTCCTTCTCGTGAAATTTCCTAATAGAACTTGAAATTTCTTTAATGAAGGAGTTTAAAAACCGTTGTTAGTACAGCGTTTTTACTTATATAATTAGTAACTTGGAGTCAGACTCTGCGCAGCATTTAAGTGGACGCCCATCCCTTCTTTGGGGTGTATCGCACCCTAACTTTAACTCTGTACGTTTATGTTCCTTTTCAAAAACAACTACTTATAGTTCGAACATAGAAATTTTTTAATAGTTTCTTTAAAGACGATGCTGAAAACAAACTGAACGAGGAAAATGAACTGTTGAAAAATGTTTTAGTTCATAGTTAAAAAGAAATAGTATATAAATTTAAAATGTTTTGCTTTAGACATATTAGCATTGATTTGTTCCAATTTTACTAAACATATTCATTATAAACAATTGAAAAATGTCACTAAGAGTTCACAGTTTCATTTTTTTTAACTGCTGGAGGCATCCCTACTTCATTAAAAAAATGTTTAACAAAATCAGTCTTCCAAAATCGGAGAAAAGAATGGGGGGGGGGTGAGAATGAATTGGGAATTTTATGACTAAAAAAATCAAAAAAGGAATTTATTATATCTATTTCAAAAGTTAATATCGTTTTAATTATAATAGGCGGCATTGTTTTTACTTATGTCGAAATGTTGTGTATTTATCAATACATATTTCCTGAAAAGAAGAATGAAGAAAGAAAATAGAAAGTATAATTATAAATTAGAAAGTAATGAAATATAAGATAGTCTATAATCAATAAAATATGAGGAATGACAGAAAAAATAAGGGGTGCTAGAAAGCGACTGTTGTCTTGTTGATCATCTCTCCCTCACCCACAGAAGAGGCGTCTCTCTTTCCGGTACACCCACGGCCCCATTCATTCCCACCCAAAAGGAGATGCACAATCCCCATGAAATATTTGATATTTTCAATGAACACGTGTTTTTCTCTTAGTACTATACTTTGTTAAAGAAATAATAAGTACGTTTTTACAGCGTTTCGAGACAGAACCAGGCCCGCCGTTCATAGAAGCGAGACCCTGTGCTAAATGCCTAAGCATTCTACTAGCATTAAAATAAGTTATAAAATTACATCAATATAAAAACCAATGTCTGTTTTGGTCAAGGTCTTGCTTTTTTAAAAATATATATATTTTAGTTAAAATGTTTTAGTTTTTCTTTAAAATATCACAGCGAGGCCCCCACCAAAAGAACGAGGTCCTGTATAATGACACTTTTTGTACTTCCCTCAGAAGCGGATTCAGGGGGGGGGGGGAGAGAGTCACAACCTTTCCTCCCACAAACCCCGAAATAACCTGAGGTTTTTTCATTGTTATTAATTAATAAGTAAAAAAATCTAATTATTATTGAAAAAGTAACACTAGGGATTTTTTGCATTACCAAGACAAATTTTAAATACTTTTAATTCAAAACAAAAATAATTGATAAATAAAAAAATAAATGAGTGTCACCAGGGCTTCCCCCCCCCCCCCCCCCCACACACACACAAGCACATCAAATAAAATAAAAATCCTGGATTCGCTACTAACATTTCAGGGCAGCGTTAGATAGAAATTATAAGAGAGAGGGCTAGTAAAAATAGAGAACCCATGTTTTCCAAGCAACAAACTCATCAAATTCTAAAACTAAAAATTAAACGTTACAATTCGTGAATAAAAAGACCTTAGAGTAGGAAAACACAAACCTCTGGTTTTTATTAGCTCTTATCTAAGGGATAATAATAACAGGTAAAATAGACGCAGGGTGTTTTACTGCTTGCCATCTTTCCTTTGTTTCCATCCATAGGACGCCGATACAGCCCCCCATAAATGCAGAGGTGTGGGTCAAAGTGGACAGCCCGAGAGCGTAGGATGTGGTTTAACCTTAATTTACAGGTCAAATTACTCAGGGCAATCAAAAGCGGCTATGCGGTGGTCCTCTGTTGGTGTGTGTCCATATTTAGGATGAAAGGAAATGGTGTGGTTCTGATGACCACATCTGCGGATGTAGTTCTAAGGGCCATTGAGCATATAATGAAAGTTATATCATAATCAAAATTATTCCGATTAAAAACTACCGAGCAATTTTAATCGGACTAATTTTCGATTTGTTTTTAAAGAATTATTATCTAATTCTTTATTGCCACCTAGTTTCAATAAATTTAGTATATGCCATCTGTTTCAAAAGTATTTGTGTGTGTGTGAGGGGTGATTAACGTTAAACTAGAACTACACTAGGACAAACCTCGCAATTCTTAACAGCAGTGAAGTGACGATGTTTCAAATGGATAAAAGTTTAAATTATCTAAACATATATTTATTATTGAAAAATTTTATAATGCCTGGGAAAAACGATGATTAATTTACCAAAGCCAGAAAAACTGCTAATTAGCTTTAGAAACAAGCACTATTTTGTAGCAACTTATTACGATATTATAATAAAAGAAGTGCAAACAATCTTAAGGTAGTTTAAGTCGATACGAAGTCCTTATCAACCATTCCACTCCACCCCCCAACAAACAGAAATAAAATCGAAATAAAACCCAATCCCAAAAAGTTAAAAGCACCTAGTCCATCAACGTCAATTCCAATGGTAACTCAACGGAGTGATAAATGCACTCCCCTGTCCCTTCGTAATGTCCGAAGATCCCGATATCCTGTCTCAGTTTAGCAGTTTTGGACTCTGCAGTTTAGACCACCCTCGCATGTCCCCAGCTCACCAACATGTAGCTCTACGTCCCTCAGAACGAAAGAGGTATAATATATAAGAACAAGGGGGCCCGAGTGGCCAGTGGGTTTGATCGCAGCCCATGGTCAAAATGAAATATATAAAGAATATGAGAAATAAAGATATTGAGAAATAAGCATTTAAAGAATAAACACGACAAGAACAATGACAAAATATTGTTTTTAAAGTATATTAAGTATAAAATGTATAAATAAGGAGGTATAACTTTGTTTGAAACATCCAAAGAAGTATGTGTATACAAATTTTCCGCTTTGTAACATGCGTTTAAAATTTAAAATCCAAAAACAAACAACGTTTAACGATTTAGGAGTACATGGTGGCGGAGCCACCTCCACCTCCGGTATGGCAAAAATTAATACATGGCAAAAAAAGAAATGAATGGCCGCAGGAAAGCGAGTGGGGGAGTAATGGCGGGGTTTAAAATCCCTAGATGACGATCCTCCTTTTAAAACCCCTCTAAAAAAGCACAGGGAAAATTTTTAGTTTGTTATTCAGCTCATCAAATAGAACAAATATGCCCCAAATGCCAAAATCCACCTTTTTGCAAGATTAAACCCTAACTTTCATGCAATTTAATTTACTTTAACCTGCGTATTGTTTTGGACATTTAAATATTGTTCTTCAGATTTACTTAATATATCAAATGGAGTACTATGAAAGTAAAAGTACTAAACTGTACTTAACGTACGATTTGTTTCAGCATAGTTTAAAAGGTCCATCTCACTTTTTACTTTTCTGAATTCAGTAGAGTTGTAAAAAATTCTAATACACTGAAACATGCGTCCCTACTAAAATGATAATCAATGACTTCTGCAAGTATTTTAATGTGCTTTCTTGTAAAATTGTCAAAGTGAAGATGCGTCCCTCTACCTCTGAGTTGCAGAAGTGTAAATGGACACTAAAGACATATCTCTACGACCCCCGCCGCCCCCGCCCCTTTTCTGGTGGCCATCTTCGAATGCCCATCTATCTTGTGGACAACATAAGTAAGTGACAGACCCTTCTCGATGAACTTCCAGAGAAGACCAGTTTTGGCGATGAATCTCACCTAATACATGAAAAAATATTTACATTTTGAGACCAGATCAGAAAGTTTAAAAGAACTAAATATTAAAATTTGTAGCTTAAATTTGACGTGATATTCGTTTGGGACATTTGTAGCTTAATCTTTGAAAGTGGATGACAGGCGGAAGAAAAATGCATGAAACAATTCTTATTATTTCCTTCATTAAAAAATAGTACCACCCCAGCAACCACAGATAAAGCTCTTATCACGGTCTTAACTTTAACTATTGATTTGACAAATCTATAACTATTTATTAGCATATTTAAAAGAATCGCTTGAGGAACATGCTGGTATGACATAATTACCGTTGAAAGCAGTAGTTTTTTAGATATATTTGTGCCAAAGTTCAGAAACTTTTTGTTTTGCATAAGACTTCACTCAATGGGCGCAATAAGGATCATTGAAGTCTGCTTTATTTCGAATAAAGAAAAAAAAGTAAAGAAATGGAACTATAATCGTCTTCATTTTTTCAAATTTTGAAATAGTTTTTATGTAATTAACTTTTAAGTTGCAAGTTTTATTTCATTAAATTACATATCGCGCTATTCTCACCGCCTTAACGTAAAAAGCTCTGACCAAGCACACAAACCCGAATATATATGTCTACCAACCAACCAACCAACCAACGTAAAAAGTATTGCAATTACAGCTAATATAATCAAAATCAAAGTTATGTAGTATATTCTTCACTGAAAGATTTAAATTATGTTTGAACGTTGTAAAGGCGAAGCCCCTAGTTTCTTTAAAAATATTTGTGTTTTCGATATTTCGATATTTCTTTTGAAAAATGATTATTAAGTGTTCTACAGTCTATCGCGAATTTTTTTCTCCTTTTTCAACAATATTACTAATTGTAATGCTCAGGAAAGAAGTATAAGAAAAATTTCTAAAACTACGAGATTATTTGGCGAAATAGTTCCCCCTACCAGCATTTTTAATCCGCCTGATATCCGGCAACCATAGAGCACGACAGATATCAGAATTTACAATGTGTTATAATGAAGACCGAAGTCCGAATGTCCTTGGAAGATTGATGGCAAAATCCATTACGGTCCAGAAAAGTCTCCGTTTCAAAATAAATGACCAGGGGTCAGCGTTCCGTAGTTTACTTTATTTCCTATAGCAGCCTTATCCGGATTTTATTTATGGAATATTGTTTTTATTTCCAAACTTTTTTTTCCTAAAACTCTCTCTCAATCCATACTTTGTAATAAACTGAAAGTTTCATGGTTCTATAAAATCATCGCTATAAGTTTTGTATTTGCAAACAGGGTGTTCAAAAAATAACAGGTCACTGAAGGAAAGCCCTGGTGATATTTCTTTCCAATCAAAAAAGCTAACCCCTAAGATATTATAATATCATAAACTTTTTTTTTAATTACATTTTCTTTGATGATAAAATATTTTTTTTAAATGCTACATTTTTGTAACCAAATATAAAAACTAAAAGAATATTAAACGGGTTTATTTGTAAGTTTGAGAACAAAAATCTTAACAAACTTGTTAAGATCAAGTTATTGGTACTCAAATTCAAAATTTGTATGATTTTTTTTAGTTCATAAAAAGTCCAAATCTAATTCATAAAAAACTCTAAAAATATGTGAAGCTTTTTAGAGCACATACTCTACCCCGGAACCTTTATCTACTTTTTTCTCCCACATTTTACCCCAGTCATCGCCTAAGGGTAAGTGAAACTTTTTTAATGCCCCCCCCCCCCTTCCCCCTTGTCAAAACGGTGGTCCCTCCTTACTATACCCCATGAGATTTAAAAGGAGTGTTATGTCGTTATGGAGAAATAATTTCCCAGGGGAAATTATTTGCTGTCTGCCAGTGTTTGTTTTCAACTCCTGTTTAATTTCTTGACTTCGGTTAGATTTTTTTTTTATTCTAGACCCTCCCTCTCTCAATCCTATTTTTTTTTTTAAAGTCTTTAAATTTGTGAATGCGAACACGTATTTTAGAGCCCTCGGGCTACTAAAAACTTTTATTTGAAATGCGAAGACAACCACGACTGGAGAAAGTAGACGGTGTTTTAGTTTTATTTTTAGCTGCGGAGATAAGGATCAAAAATATTTTCTCGACAAGAGATCTTCCTACACTGCGATGCAAAAGTTTAGACAATGACGTTTTTTAGCTGCAAAATTTAGAATTGTGATAGTAGAATTACAAACCACCGCTAAACATATTAAATAAATATTTTGAAATGCTATAATTGAAACATAATTGTTTGATTTGCTATAAAAAAAAATTTCATAAAATAAAAATTTGTACGATGCAAAAGTTTAGACACAAATACGAAATTATGCTAATTTAAAGTGGATAATGGCCTAATTTCGCATATTTATTGATGAATTGAATTTGATAAATTGAAAAATAACGATATCCGGTAAACTTAACAGATTTAATAACGATATTGGTTCAATTTTACACCAAAAAGGCAATACAGCCACTTTAAATATTTATTCAAATCATATTTGCTTCAAATGTACAATTTACATCTCTAAATACGAACCGAATACCTACCAGTCAATCGCCTTAAAGTTTTGGCACGAATTCGTGGATTTAGAGACATGCATTGACCGATTTTCTTGATGAAAAGTGCAGTCTTTCCCATATTTAATCACAAAATAGCTACATATTGTTCTTTTTTATACTTTAATACAATGCAGAGAGAGTCACCTCTTCAAAAACGCCAAAAAAAGTTGGTCATTTCAACGTAAATTTACTTCACACCAGCGAAAGTTCCTTCTTTATACTGAAGTTTGAAATTTCTTGAGAAAAAAACGGTTTCTTTGAACTTTTTGATTTTGTGCCAAAAGCCTTGTCCACTTATATTAGTTTGACCATCACACTTTCTTATGAAAATAAAAATTACTTTAAATTTATAATGATTGATTCTTATTCATGATAAAACGCATTGGTAGTTGGCCTCGGTGTGGCAGTTATATCGACTGCCAAACCATATTTTACCTAAACAATAAGTATTAAAATGGATTTTACATCGAAATTATCAAATCTTAATAGTTTATTTTGTTTGCCATACATGTTTAAAATGTAAGTTTCAGCAATTTGAACGTCTTTAAGCTTCGCGCTTGCGTTAAATTTGTCGTTTGGCACAAAAGGGCTTGAAAGAAAGTAGTTGTAAGACTAGAACTTAAAGACTTTAAAAGATGTGTCCTATTAAATTGTTAAGTTTATGCTGCATTTTTGTAACATCTTTATAGAACTGTTTGGTCTGTAAACTAGAATAAAAGAGTTCCGATGGACGATTGGACTTTCACACCTCACGCCTACACTGACGTCACAGTTACGTCCTAATAAGACACAAATAAGGCACCCGGGGCTAATTCGACTAAACCAGAATGGACTTGCCTACAGGGTCACCGCATTTAGGTCAAGCATTGTCTTCTTTCTCACAAACAAACCACGCACCCACCCGTTCGAATCGTCCATTGAAAGTTTATCATTCATAGCTTTCCATAGTAACAATTGTAAAAAATATGCTATATTTTACAAAAAATCTGAGAGAGATTATGTTTCAACTATCAATATTTTTTTTCTCTTTTCAAGACATCCATTATTATAGTTCAAAAGCTTTAATATGGTTAGCACTGTACCGTTAAAAAAATAAAAAATTAAGTATTTTTTTTTATGAAATCAGGTTTGCGACTATTTTTATCAATAAAATGGCCTAAAAATGTTAAAAGTTTTTGTATACTACATTTTTTTTATATTTTTTGTGTGTACCTTGAAAGTCGTGCAATTTAGGATTTTCGGCAATTTCATGGTCAAATATTTCTGCAACTAAAACGCCATCGCACATCACTTGCTATTTTTGAGTTAGTTCTCTTAGTATGCATTCACTGGAATATAAACACTTTTGCTTCACTGTTGGCACAAGAAAATTTTGAAGGTCAAAAGTTCAGAAAAAAACATTTTTTCGAATAACTTTGAATGACCTTGGACCTTTGTGACAAATGTCAACCATAAGTTTTTATGTCCTAACATGTACTATGGAACTAGTAGAACACGAAAAAATTGTCACTGCGATTTTTCACTCTTGACACAAAAAGTATTGCCTTATGAAAATTGGTTCGTTTTTCTTCAAAAACGGACGACCTTCAACTTTGACCCCCAAAACTTAAATAAAAAAAGATTTGGCATAAACAAATATATACGTGTCTAATAGTTTAATACAAAGAGTTCTATAGTAGGGCATATAGCAATTTCGTGCAATTAGCTTGTTTCAGGAAACGTATTTTCCTTCCTGCATTCCCTTCGAACGGTGTCCCGATCGGTGCTCGATTCAAACGTCAAACGTGACATTTATTTATCAATCTAGGCTAGAGAAAGAACCTGTTTTTCATTCAGCGTTTCTTTTGCCCCTCAAAAACTGAAACAAGCCCATTATTTCTGCCCCAATATAGAAATAGGAACACAAAACGCGATTCGCCTACCATTTACCTCCACTGCAACCCTGACGTCACAATAACAAAGTATCGATTATTAAATGCTATTAAATGCAAGACACTGTAACTGCAACTGTAACCTTTTTCAATTCCGAAACTCTTGCTACAGTTCCCCGAGTTCCCATGCCCATGATTCTGTCAAATTACTAATCTGTATTTTTTCTAAATAATCGTTAATAATTTTAAAACAGTAAAGAATTATATCAATAAAAAAGTATCGCAAATTTTCTCTCGGAAGATTTTGGTATAGTTATAGGGAAATATTGTATATTTTGTTCATCTCTTCTACGTATTGATCCATAAAAATGATTTTTAGTGGCTCTAAATGTTTTAATATCATTTTATTGATTTATATAAGTTTCATTGTCATCGGTAAGTCTATATTTCAATTGCATATGAATTTAAATTTTTGTTTGAACGTTGAAAATTTTGAAATCGATAAACATTAAACAAACTCTTAATTCCATGCTGGTGCTTATTTTAAATAAATAAATAACTAATAATACTTTGTTTCAGAATACTTAATATTTCAATAGAGCACTACCTATTAAAGAATATTTAGTTTAAATTGCCGATGGAGGTTTTTTTTTGTGTGGGTGGGGCTGGAATCATTGGAAATAAAATTTTATTAATCTGAGCCCACATTTAGAAAATAAGTAGGGTTAAAATTTCACTAAGTTATATCTAAACTGCCTTTTAAACCAATATGTTTGTTCTAAAAGCTTAGAACAAATCACTGATATTATCGTCACTTTAACTTACTGGAATTTTTACACAGGACCTTTTGAACAAGAATCGTTTATGCTATCACTAAGCTACAACGCTCCTGGAAGAATCGAACTGAAACTGCTAATAAACCTTGGTCCTGCTCAGTTACTACATGTACTTGCAATGCTTGTTTGGTGCCCATGCTCTTAGACACTCAGCTATTTATAAGCTGTGTTGTTACACTAAGGAAGGAATGGGAAGAAAATAACTGAGCTAAAATTGAAGAGAGGTTTCAATATTATTTTGAAATTACAATATTTTAATTGTATGTATGGTGTACACCATTACCTTTTTAAATTTCAGCTGAATCTAAGAAAAAGGCAGCTACTGCTGAACCCCCTAAGGAAGAAGAGGTTGAAAAGATCCTTGTGACAGAAACAATTTTAGTTGAGGTGGATAATTCTCCAAAAGAGGAAATTGAGGAGCTTGAAAAGTTAGAGAAAGAAGATGAAGCTCAACAGGCAGCTGACACTAAAAAGGAATTAGCCGAAATCGAAGAAGCTCTTACGGAAGCATCAAAAGATTTAGCTGAATTTGAGGTATCAATTTTCAATATCCTTGTACCATTTTTTATACAGTCAAACCTCTTAATTGAGAATTCAACTACACAATTAGTTTGTCTTAAGCATAATTCTACTTATCCAAACACAATATTGGCAAAAACTTTACAGGTTAATGTAGTTATGTGATTGATCCAATTTTATTTATCAATAATAAAATGTTTCTTAGCTAGTAAAAAGTCCTTATAATTTTTGTAGGTAATTTGCCATGTCTCAATTTTCATCACCTCTCGATAATAGTTTTTGTAGCATTGATGATTACTGAACCAAGTTACAGACATGTTTATCAAGAGAAATGTAGTTTATAAATTATGATATTTTTTAAAAAAGTTAATGTAGATTTTTTTTAAAATTTAAAATAAAAATTGGTTTGGTAATGAGTAATCTAAATTTTAAAAAGAAATAAGCACTAGATTTGTGGGCATTTATAAATTTTCAGTCAATTTAACTTAATTTAAATGTATTTTTAAAGAAGATTGCTGAGGAAATGAATACAATGTCGCCTAAAGAATTAGAAGAGGAAGAAAAACCCAAAGAGTCAGAGAAGTCAGATGAAGAATCAGAAGCATCCACTTCTGAAACTGTAAGTAATACTATCAGAAACACAAATTGCCACGGCAGATTTTTTTAATTGTGTTTCTTATTGATATAGATAAGATATAAATGGCAGCATTTTAAAAGATCCTATTTTTATTAATTTTGGTACTTTTCTATTAAACAGACACCACTTACACATAATCCAATCTTCAATTAAAAGATAAAGCTCCAAGATAACCTGGTCATGTGAACAAGCCGATTACATAAAGTTATGTTTTTTTACGTTATATAAACCCCTGATCCAACTAGTTTCCGATTCAGAATTGTTTACTTTAAACATTCTTATTGGTTTTAAAATCTGGAAATTCCTGTACAATTAAAAGTCGACTAGTTGTAGTGGCTATTCATTATGGTGAGTTACCTAATTTTGTAAATAATTTTTTAATGCTGCGAGTTTCCACATTTTTAATGGGCATGTTTCAGGTCTTAAGTGCCAACAGAAATGATGAATGCAAAAAAAACTCTTGAGTCTCGATTGAGGAATCAATGTAACATAAGAACAGAGCAACAATCAGAGCACTGATCAAAGGAAGTTTAGGAATAAATGCTGGTTGGAATTTCATGTCACCCGAAATAAGCCAATTGCCGAAATCTTGTGTTGGGGTTCATTGATTTTTAAAGTAAAAAAAAAGAGTTGAGCCGCCCTTTATAAAATTCTATAATCCTGTACACTGGGAAGTCTGAGATGTTTTTTAAACTAAATTATAAAGCGATGAGTTACACCACTCCTCAAAATTATTGCTACAAAACTGATTGTGAGATTATTGGGCAGGCATGCGCAGATCTAGGGGGGCCCTTGAATCTCCGAAATTACCATTTTTTTCATTACTATTTATTAGTTGATAAGTAAAATTAAAGATAATTATTAATTAATCAGTAACAATTGATAAGTAAAAACGTTGCATTTATAAATGACTGTACCAAATACTAGCCTCCAGGTGAAGATCCTGGAACTGTGCCTGTAAGCAGGTAATTTGGACTGTAACTTCGGCTTTGCCGAAGAAGGTTGACAAATTTTCCTAACTGGTGCTGAGAGTACAGTTATTTTCCCCTTGCCTGTTTACATAAGCAGAATTCTTTAACCTTAGATTTTTTTTAACAGTCTTTGGTTGAACAATCATCCCAATCCTGTAGTTTAATCTGTGATTGTGTGTGCTAGAGATTAATTTGGTACATTAGATACCGAGAGCTTATTTGACCGCATATATTTGTTTACTCAACCCTTTCGCTGAACACGGAACGATTGTAAAACACCTTTGCTGTAATGATTTAACTTTTAAAACTGTTTTAATTCCTAAAAGCATTTTCAAATATATTCCCTCACAGTCTTTAGTTTTCTATTCTTGTCCTTCATGTATTGTACAGATACTGATAAAATATACTTTATTTTTTATTTGATCTTTTTTAAAAGTAATTCCTTGTTATGTTAAACATTAAAATAATTATCTATATATTATTACTACTATCGTACCGTTAAATTATGCTTTTTAACGATAAATTATATATTTTAGAATCAAGAAGAAACTGACGAAGATAAGATCTCTGCTTCAACTAGTACTCCTGGAAGTAAGTTTAATAAACAGAAATAATTGTAGTTTAGCTTTAGATTAATTGTATACTGCTAAGTCAGCTTTCAACACCTTGTCGTAGAAGGCCTTCACTTGTTGGTGATGAAGGAGAACATATTTGACTCTCACCAATTATAAATTTTAGAAAAAGGTTAGAAACAAAAGTTTGTGCATTTCTTTCTGTATTTGATATTCCTTGAGAAGAACTACCTTAAGGATATCACAATATCAGTGCAAGAACCTTGTCTAAAGGAGTGAAAATTGCTATTATATTTATATACATTGATCTGGGCCTTAGATGTAGAGTTACATCTAAGAAACAGGTAACTTTGCTAACTGTACAGCTCAGAGATAGAACGTCTACAATGTCCGAAATCTGCATTTGTGTTGAAATAATATGGAAATTTTTAAATAATTTTTTTATTAGCACATCTTCAAATATTTCCATACCAAGGAAATAAAATTTAGAAGTTTTGATTAATATAAATCTTGTATGTATTTTTTTATAAATGAAACAATATTACGGAAAAAATCTGATAGCACACACACATTTATTCTGATTTTTTCAAACAAATCTAATGGTTGTGCCTTTATGACCTGGAATAAACCACGGGTAGTCTCAAGTTGAATAGATTTTCAAAACCTTCCATTGTACTTTTTTTTGTTCTAACTTTGATGAGTCAATAGTTATTTTCCTTTCAATTGCAACACAAGCTTCGAAAGTACTTTCTTCCTCTACCCACTCGTGTGGTTTTCCAGGAAACAGCATGAAGGGTGCTCTTTATTTTTTCCCCCACCCTACTTGGGTTTGGAGAGCAGTTGGGATTAACCTCACAGCAGAGCCTCAAACAAGGTAGGTTTAGAACAGTGACACTCGCGTCGTTTCCTGGAAAACCACACGTGGGGATCCACACGTGATGGCAGCCAAGCTTGCGTTGTAATCATAAGGACTATAATAGCAGTGCTTAAAATTTCGGCTCTGTAGAAACTTCTCCTTATTTTAATTACATTATGTGTATGTCCTTGTGAAGTGCTTGGGATTTAAGTTAAAATAACTTTACATTTAGTGTGTAACCTAAGATACAATTCCATCGATTTGTAGATTGGCTTATCAGAAAGCCTAAAAGGTCAGGTTTTTTTTTATTATTTACAATACGAAAGGTTTGTACTTAAACAAAATTGCAGGAAATATAAATAATAATTATTTAGTAACAATTTTTACAAAATATGATTTTTCTTTGACCATTGCTTCTTAATTCTGGCTAGTTTTAACATCTAGTTGGGGTATGCGGTTGTATAAATTTAAGTTAAGAAGTTTAACTGTTATTTTACATTATAATTATAAACATTTGAATGTGCTGTTTTATCATGAGGCAAGAGTTTTCCCCACATCAGCTTTTATATGCTAACCAAGCACAGAATTCTAAGTTATATTAAATTACCTATCAAATTCTCAATTAAAAACTAAAAATGCTCTTGTTTGTACTTTTGGACGACAATAGTGTATCTACTTTTTCATACTAAACTTTATGCATTCAGTTTTTTCTGTTATCAAACATAATGTTGAATAATCAAAATTGTGATTATTACTCTGTTTAGTGACAACCATTGAAAAACAAGAAGCTCCAGAGGATACCTTTGCTGTATGGAATACAAAGGGAAAAATCTGCTTACTTGCAAAGTTTGATGCAAAGTTTACAATTCTTTATGCAAGTGAAGGGGGCGAGCAGGTACTTATGAAAGTTTGAAGAAATATATTTAAAAAAAATTATTGCTTAGTTTATAAGCCTCATTGTTTGGTTACATCTTATTGAATTATATCTGTCCACTAAAAGTTTTTCAGGTTATTGAGTTAATTTTTATTTATTTAACATTTGTTTTGTATTGTATTACCTAATCTCTTTTAATGATTAGTATAGCATATAGACTTTTTATTATTTTTAAATTGTCCTTACCAAGAAAAATTTTAAGCCCTTCAATTCTAAGCTTAATTTTTCGAGTAAGAGCCTATAGAACAAGCTAGCAAAGCTATTGCTTCAGCTATTTATTGTAAATTGGATAACGTGCACAGTCTACGTTCTGGTAGAGAAGGGGTTAATAGGTAGTTCAGGACTATGTAGTGTAGTAGCAATACATATAGGCTTGTCTATTACGAGGTACAAGAGGATTCTTCTTCATTAATGGTTTTGACAAATTAACATAGAGAAATAATTTGGTAATATGAATTGCTCTTGTGGTGTATAAACTACATAAATTTGTGGTATACAGAGTTACCAAAAAAAACCCACTAAATTATTATTTTGATATTTTTTTATTATAAAACCTATTAAACCAATTATTAGGTTCGTGTACTGTGAAATGATATTTTAACCAAACAAAATTAAATTTGTAACTCTTTATAAATATATTTCTTTTACAGAAAGCAGAAGTCAAACTTCCTTTGAATGCAAATGTCAAAGGCAAATGTGAAACCACCACTACATCACCTTTGCTTCAATTATCTTGGCAAAAATATGTATTCTCAGTTATGTTTAATAAGGTATTAAGTTAACTCCTTAATAACATTTATGTTTCCCCAAATTTAAACATATTTTAAGCTTTATTTAAAAGTACAACGTTTTAAAAATAAATAAATTGACAGATAAATTGCCCCTAAACTGGTCTAAAAGCCTCTAACAGTTATTAGATTTAAATAGTACTATAATAATTAAATTATATACTACTAAAACAAGATATTCAATAATCAATTTTAATAATTAAGTTAGAATGACTAAGATTATAATTCTGTTTTAAGATGTATTTTTAAAGTTGCACTTTCTCGAAATACATATTATCTTTGTTAATGTTTTAATTTTCCTTCAAGCTCAACTATCTTTCTTATTAAAAAAAAATAATAATAAAAATTCCTAATTAAGAGTTTTACAATACAATTTTTTTTCAGACTGAAGAAGATAACTGGGTTGTCACTTCAATGGATTTGACCTATGATACAACTGAGGGTTTGTTTGACAAAGCAACTAATGGTATACTTAATGCTTTAAATTAAACAATATTTGTCTGTGAATGAAATTTTATGATTGAAAAACAATCTTAGGACTTCTTGCTTGTTTTAGTATCTTACAAAATAGAAATATGGCAAATAAGCAACATCTATTAGTAGTTATGATTATGTAATTCCAAGAAATAATAATCTATTATAAAATTTTAAAGAAAGTTTCGTTCAATTTAAATCTATCGTAATGTTCTGATTTCAGAAGTAGTTTAAATCAGTTGCATGTCTCCATCTTTTAAACACTTATTATTTTTTGTTTACGTTTGAAGCTATTTTCTTAATATTGATTGACAAAATTTTTTTTTTGAATTTAAGTTTCTTGATAAGAATTTACTTTTATTTATGAGCAAACTTAGTTAAATAATGTATTTTTTCTTATTGATTTTGCATTTTGTTTCTCCTTTGTTTCTTTATTTTATTTGTTTGTTTTATAGATATTTTCTACCATGTATCTTTTCCTTTTGGATAAGCTTATACTCAAAGGTATATTACTTCCTTGTTTTGGTGAACCATTGTTACTCAACTTTTAATTATAAGTTAGTACACTGAATGAACATTAGTTAAAATAAATGCTGCAATTTATGGCTTATGTAACCATCAATACAGACCAACCACTATATCCTCACCGTGCTCCTGCACAATAAACCACCTGTTGAACTGTATTTTTGACCATTCCACTTATTCATAGTAGGCCGTGAAGGGAATTTTCCCAAACAAAGGGGGTGAAGGAAACTTAAAAAAAAAAAAGGAAAGATTTAGCTTCTAAACTGATTACTAAGTTTTAAAAATTCAAGATAGAAATATATTCCTCCTTAAATCCGGAGCTTGCTTGTAACAAACCAAATATTCTTGTTTACCTCGGTAAATACAGGTTCTCGTTAAATCAGGACTCATTATAAACAAGTTTGACTGTTTTTATATTATTTTTTTCCCTTGGAAGTTTTTGCAACTAATATTTAATACCATTTAGCTTATTAAGGTTTTTTTTTATTTGCAGCAATTTAAATTTTATATTTGTGCTTGTATCAAAAAATACTATATTAATTACCCTTAAAAATTTATTCCAGCTGGTAAGAAGACTGCCAGAAGCAAGGTTCTGAGCATATTTGAAACTCCAATGAAGAGATCTCACTTTTGCCCTGCCCAAGAAGTGGTGATGCTTTACAATGCCAACAAGCAGGCTGTTACTGCAAGATTGCACAATATAAACTTGCAACCATATGATGTGGAGGATGCTAAGTTTTCACCTTGTATGTACATTTTAAATCTTCTTATTTATTACTTGACTAGCAAATAAATACCCGTTCTTCGCCCGGACTAAAAAATATCAAGTCGATCCAAGTATATATACCATTTAATCTGTTATTGGATATTAAGCCTATGCTATTGTTCCCGCTCGCTATTAAGTATAAAATTCCGTTTTATTTCCTTAAAATTCCAAAATAAAATAAGGTACAAATGTGCTGCGCACTTATAAATGTCACCGTAATTTTCCTCATAAATGCATAAAACCTTTTAGCACATTTGGCGCGTTGTGATAATAATTTGGCGAGAAAATAGATATAGCCAAAAACACTCCCATTATACAACTCTAGAACGTTGACCTACGAACACCCACCAGATAAAAAATTAGTTTTGAAAACATTTTACTCATTTGGCGCGTTTTAGGTAAGAATTTGGCTAGTCAACTTATTTGGCGAAAAAACGAAAACATAAAACCCTATTATGCACCTTTAGTGTGATGGTCTTGAACAACCATCATAGTTATTTAGTTATAATTCACAGATATAGCTTAAATATGCATATATGCATTAAACAGAACCATCAATCAAAAAAACATCACCTAAACCCACAATAAAATCATAGAATGGACATTGGACGAAATTACGTCATAGGAAGCATGTCAATTATTTTTAAAATATGAATTTAGCTTCTGTAACTAATGGCAACAGAATAAAAGCATTTTCAACTTCAATTATTATTTGTGTTGATTTTAATTTCTTCTGCCAAATGGTAACGCGAAAGGAAAAAAAAGTATCGGATTTGAGCGAAAGTGGTGTATTTTTTTCAGAAAATTCTAATTTTCTTTGAAAATAGAACATTTTGAGCTCTGAAAGTTCAAAAATCGGAACTTAAATATGAACTACCCATTTGTGCCAAGTTACGAGTTATACCGATCAGTGGCGGCTTGTGGCATACAGCAAGTACAGCCAGACTGTACCTAAATATTCAGTTTAAAACAAAATCCCTAATCTGATCATGTAATTTTTATCCATTATTATAATTTTGCAAAGGAGCGCATTTTTTAATGCAACACTTTCACGCCAAAATTGAAAATTTCGCTCAAATAGTGGGATTGATAAAAGGTACCTATTTTTGTATCAAATGAGTTGCCTGCTAATAATCCAATCCTACTGACTGCAGCCCGTGAAGAGTAATGAGAGAAGGGCTGCAGGACGCGAGCCTGGTTGCAATGACGACGAAGAATATACATTGCTTAATTCACATACAATTAAATGGATTAAGGCGCGGAGTTCTGCCCAGAACGATATTACTCTATTCAGCTGCAGTTGGAATTCGCTGATATGATTGGTGGTTGCCAAACACGTGTTAGGGCATGTGTGATGATGGGGGAATCAAGAATGTGAACTCTTCATCGCTTCAGCGTTCATGCCGTTCAAACGATTATTATTTTTCGGTGTGTACGGAATGCTTTTGTTTCTTGTTTTAATGTTTTATTTATTCTTTATTAAAAAATGGAGCCCGGCTTATGATAAAATATACTTAAAGTAATACACTATGGGTTTTTTTTTAAAAGTAAGTTTTTCTATTTTCTATAATTTTATATACTTTTTTAATTATATACTTCTCAATGTATGCTCAGCTAACTAAAGTTTGTGTGTAGGGAGGGGGGGGGGGGGGGTCGCGTTTCCTCGGCTGCACCAACATTTTTTAACATGGGCCGCCATTGATACAGATGTCTTGCTTAAGCGTCTATAAGGAACATACATGCACACAACTTCATTTTTATTATCATAGATATGATAAATTTAAAATATTAAAATTTATTGTCATGATGAGCTTAAATTTTTCTTTTAATTGTATCAAAGCAGTTTTTTTTCTAATTGGATGTAGGATTTCTATGTATATTTTTATTACATTATACAGGTCTTCCTTTCTTTTAAGTTCAGTACTGCTACTAAAGTAAAAAAATATTTACCTTTCAGTTAAAATTGATTTAAATATAAAATTTAAGTTTCAAACTTTTTTCATTGTGGCTGCGGTTTGGTGGATTAAACTTTGCCAATTCCACAAAACTGAGAACCTTGTTTGTGTGGCACCAACTAGGAAATCCTTGCTACCAATTTTCAATTAAGCTGAGGTCTTTGTGGATGTTTAAAAATGCTGAAACTTAATTTCTTCGGAAGTATCCAACCCAAAAGGGTGTTCAAGGGATTTAGTATGTTACACATAAACATAACACTTAAATGAATCTGATTTTATCATCATGAAAACCTACTGATTCAGCTAGGACTTGACCCTGTAATCTTAGGTTTCTGAGGTGAGCTTATAGTAAACGAATATTTTTTGTTTCAGCTTACCGCTGCAACAAAGTGGTTTTGGATGCCGAAGCATTGATTCAAGACGAGACAGTTCCCCTTGCAGTTGGACTTACCTTTGGTCTGATTGCTCTTATTGTGTTGGTGGGTTTCTCAATTCATCGAGCTATTAATGCTGCTAAAGCCGACTACAACACCATGCCTTAATTCCATGGATGTTATGATATGTATTGAAACATAAGTTTATAAAACTTATGGTTTGTTTCAAAAATATCTGTTTATTCTGTGTTTTGAAGATTTACATTATTATATCAAAGTTTTCATTGAAAAGTTTTTTGTTATCTGAAATAACAAATTTTGAAAATATTAGTATAGTATTTTAAGTTGAATTATTTAAAATACTATTTACTGTTGACGTTTTATGTATCTTTTAGCGTTAATATTCAACCTGATTTAACTAATCAGTTATTCCCTTTATAAAATCCTTTGAAGCCAAACGATATTAAGGCAAAGTGGTGTAAAGCTGTAAGCAACAACGTATTTCAAACTCTCTGTCATTTGATATCTTTGAACTAGAGCTGTACTTTGAAAAAGGAATTACTAGAATATCCTATATCATAGAACATTGAAATGATAAATATGTATTGTTGTTTATACACAGTTAATCCTTGCATCATGAAATAATAAATATAATGTAAACAAAGGATAATATAACAACAGATTACACTATTGAAAGAAGGTTGTTCACTTTTAATTATATTTGTAGTAAAACATTTCAATTTGTTTATAAAATCCAAATTTGCCTTAGTTTTGATAAACTTATTCAAATTTAATTTATTTATAAAGGCAAATAACCTGAAGTAACCTGATGAACTGGCCCTAGTAAATGAAACAAAATATGCTCAATTGAATGAAATTTATAACAAAATAGTTCAAATTGTTATTTGAATGAAAGCTGATAAAATATAATTAAAAATTTAAACTTTAAATGTCACTTTCCTGTTTTTTAAGTTCTTACATTAAATATTTGGTGTGTGTAGATTAACATAAATATCTAGGAGTTGCCTTTAACTCTCATATTTAGCAGAAATATTGTGGTTGTATTGGAGATCATATAAATATAAAACACAAAACTTTATTTAGAAAAGCTAAGTATCTCATAATCCTTAACTTTTTAAATCACATATCCCAATAAGTTTTGTATGCCTGTATATTTCTTGTTTAACTTAAATATGGTAAATGTAAAAAAAGAAAGTTATTTCATTTTATGCCTTTGTGATCACTTGGAAAAATGCCTCGATTCGATATAATATCATGTATGAGAAAAAGGAATTAAAACTGAGTGCTTGTTAAAAATAAATAGTATTTCATACTGTATTTGTCAAACTTGTTTTAAACTAAATTAAACTTATTTGTACAAAAAAAGTAAAACTTACGTTATTTCAAAGACTTATAAGAGAGGGTTTTTTAAAAATTATATTCAATTATTACAAGTCTTTTTAGTTGATATAAATTTATTATTCTCCCTCCCCTATAATAGAATTAACTAATTTGAAATAATTTTGTATTTTAATAAATAATGCATAATTTGTAATAGCTCAAATTAAATTACATTAAAGTTCAAAGTAAAGATGTAAACTTTTGATCTTAATATTTCAAAAATTATAAAAATAGTTGTTGTTGTAAATCATAATATTTTGTTAACTGAGAAATCAATGTGATTATTTAAAATAGAAAAGTTGGGTGTTTTTCTTGTGACAATTACACAGAAATGTGTTTCTCTTGGAATTATACAAAATAACAAAGATGTAATGGTAGAAATCCTAGTTTATTAGACACTGTTTGCTGTTGTTCAAATCACGTGTCTATTACTGTGTTAAGTGTATGATATTTATTAATAAATTATTTGAATTTGATGTATTTGTGTTGTGTAATATATTTTTCTATATTTCTGGGACATTTAAAATTTATGCAACACATGCTAATGTACAATGGAATACCCGAATCACATTATTATTATTATCAAAAAACAGTATATTTTTAAATAGGATATTAGCATAATCTAACAGAGTTCACTTAAATACAGAGTTCCTTTAAGGCGTTTTGAGAAGAAAAAAAATCTTTGAAAACGTAATATAGGATTATAGTTCCTCTGTCAGTGGTTTTGGACCGAGTATCGCAACTTAGGTGAAAAAAGACTAACCTACAGAGAATTTCTAAAAAAATGACCTTTTTTTCTTTCTTAACTAAGGGTTATTGTTCTTCAGACTCTCCTTCGGGTAAGAGATAGACGTATTTAGTTTCATATAAGCCGCCTTAGACAAAGTTAACATTACTTTTTAGTAATTTAATCGTTTCCGGCTGTCTATTTCTAGCCTCTTTTAGGAGCTACGTTGCTTATTAAATGGATTTGGTTCAATAACATCGCTCTAAAGCTACGCGAGAGGTATTCTGCTGGATCCTGAGACGGAAAAAATACGTTTTAGTATGGCTTTCCAAGTTCTGCCGTTCTACCCCGGCTCTTGGCTGTAATTTTTATGTTACGACACTTATGTAGCTGTGTTAAAACACTGTATTTTGACAAGGGACTAGAAATAGGCAGCATAAAACGAATCTCACCTAAATAAAACTACAAGGTATAAACGCAAAAATTCAACCAACAAAAAATAAATTGAATATTTAAAAACTATGGAGGATAATAAATTAAGTACATCATCAAATGTACCTGAAGACTGTATGTCTTGCCGTTTGATTGGAGGCGTTTGCTTTATACTTTGCAGTGCCTATGTTTTTACAAAAGGGTTTCGTAAACCTCGATCTAAGTCACTTCAAATAACATCATTTATTTTCGGATCTAGTAAGTAAATATTCTAACCAAACGTGTGTATCTAGTAAGAACAAACCTAGTACCTAGTTAGCACACCTATTAAGAACACCTAGTCAGAACAAATCGCGTATGTTTGATAAGTTCATAACCTCTTTAGATTTAACCTATTTTTACATATAATCATAGAAAATACTAATAAACACATGAAAAATTAAACAATTTTTAGAAAGAGGAAATGGTTATTTCTGTGGCCTTGTAAAATAAACAGACTTCCCTTCCTTATCATTGGATACATGCAACCAGCAAAAACGAGCCAACTTGTCACTTGATTTTGCCACTAATCCTCCGCTAATCGAAATTTTGCCAAGAGAACACTCTAACATTGCAATTAATTTATTGTAACTTGATTTAATGTATTTATCACGTTATGGTAGTATCTTGTGTCTATTCTTGTGATGCCTAAGGCAACTTTCAGGTAGTTATCAGTGTCCAATCCATCTCTTTGAGACTGTTTTCTATTTATCGTAGGAAAAAAAACATGTTTATATATTTGTTGAGTTATAAGAGTTACTTAACTATTTACTCTAACGATTGTGCCGTGTAAGCATGACCAAATACTGTTTTAATAGAAGTAAAGATGTTTTTATCGTTCATTCATTAAAAGGCTCACAATTCATTCAGGCTCATAATCGCGGGAGAGGGGGGATTTTCAGGTCATCAGCCCTCACCCTAAGACAGATATATATATTTATTTTTTCTTAAAAACACACAAAAATGCACAATTATAAATTAATGTAGTTAAAATTGTAATAGAATATGGGCGAAAACATTCTACACTTTTACCCATGGCACCTAAATGTTTTGTTTACATATGTATACAAGTACACTGGCACTGTATTATAGGTGTTGGACAAAATGATATGAACACTGTGCAATTTTTTAAATTCCTTCATGTCAAAGCAAAGGAAAACAAAAGGGATCTTCCATGGAGTGAGTAGTCAGTCCACATAATGTACAGGCATCTTTCCTAATGTACAGGCATCTAAATAACTTTTTAAAGAGTTCTGTACATTATTAGTTAAAAGCTTACTCTATTTGCTTATTTACCTGTCGCACATTTGATACCATTACTCAAAACATCTTAATCAAACTTATATAATGCGAATAGACCCAAAATTATTATGCTTATAATGTACCCACATAAATCCATTAACAATCCAAGTATATTCAGTTGATCTAATGTGCCCCGCTAGTCCATTGTCGATGAATGTTTTCTATTATTTATTTATACTTTATGGTTAATTTATATATTCTAAATTTCTACATCATAAATTAAAGCTTAAAATGTATACTTGTAAATGCATCTTGGCCTTTAGCTCTAATTTTACACGATTATTCGCTATTCGTTTACATTTAAAAACATAAGTTTAAATTTTTTTTCGAAAATCTAGAATACTTTTTCGATTTTCTTTTCCAATGATTTTCCAAACGTATTCATAAACATATGAGGCGTTGTGGCATCAACTTTGGTATAAATCTATTACCTTCTGCTTATAATTAGTTGTTGATTCCTATTTCACTTAGTCTAGACCAAGTTAAAAAGACTATTCACCCACAAAAAGTCTTGGTTATTAGCGATGATCCAATGTGCCCTCTTCTCCTACTCATAAATTTCCCTTAAATCAATATTTTGCACAAAAAATTATATGAAACATGTTTCATATAGTATGTCAAATGAACAGATATAAAATATGGTAACTTTATTTCTCTATCACTTTACTCAATAAGAAAAATATACTCAAATAAGTTAAATTAATTACTCAAGTTAAATTAAGTAATTAAATAACCCTTACTTTGCACTTGACATATTTTATCAACTGATAGTTTAATTTTTAAAAATATCTTTGGTTCCAATTGTACTTATCCTGCTTTCCGCAAACACTCTTGATTAGTTAGGAACCAGATTGGTATTTTTATTGTAAACCATGAGTGATTTATAATAACAAAATATTTATAAGCTGCTACTGACATGAGCGAAGTTCCATGTGCAATATCTTAGCGTTTTAGGTCCAATTAATATTTTTAACAGGAAATTCTTTTTGAATAATGAATATTTTATACACTAATTTTTTTCTTTATCTTAACTATTAAATTTCATATTTTACTTGATTTTGTTAAGTATTACCTATTTAATTTTTGTTTCTATTTAGGTTTAGGCTACACTGGAATTGCAAGATTAGGTGGCTTTTTTCCATTCAATGATAAAGAACCTAAAGAAACAAATAAAATCCAATAATGAATTAAATTATTAGTTTGCTGTATTTGAAATTGTATGTAGATATTTTGTAGTTAATAAATTTTTAACAATGTATGCAAGGTTTTTTTTTTAAATTTAACATTAAAAGGTAAAATATTTTATATTCAATATAATGTATTTTATAAATTTCTTCCATGAAAGATAAAATAGAATAACTGTTGCACCCACACTATAAGGCTAGTGACAAGCTAATTTTTAAATAAAAATAAACAGTTATTGAGAACAACATACAAAGTATAATGTAAAATCTGAATGATTAAGGGGCATTAAGTTTAATAATTTGCAATATATTTTCATAAGCATTATAAAGTAAGTGACTATGGTACAGTTGAAAACTTTATGTAGTATTTGTATCCATTAAATTTATTTACCGCCAGAACCTAACTTGTTGTAATTTTAGCATACCATTTACCCCATTAAAAAAAGCTGGTAACCAAAACTGTATAAATCCTTAATAATCATTGTTGATATTCTATTGTGAAGTTATACATATATCTCAGACTTTAAAATGAAAATAAAATAATTTTACACAAAAATTTTATTTAATAAAGCTCAAATACACAACTCAAATGATTAAATATTAATGACACGACTCAATTTTTGAACTCTGTTCAGAAGTATATCTCCCTGTTTAATGCAAGCCTGTAAAAAAATAATGAAACATTAAATTGGTAAAAGTATAACACAATATATTCATGGTGCAATTTCAACTTAAAAATTATCATAATTGAATTAATTAGAAAATGATTCACAACTAAGAGTAAAAACCACAACATATGATAAACTCTTTTTAATGAAAATACCAATAAAAGCACAATGAAGAGGGAAAATTGCAACATCTTAATAAATTAGCAACAATTTTTAAATTTAAGAAATAATGCTTGCAGTAGTACTGCTATGATTTTTTTTAACTGTAAAAAAAATTGTTTAGAAAATTTATCACAAAGAATTAAACCTTAGTTAAAAAGAAAAATGCAATTTAACTAAAAAGGGCGTAAATGAAATTTCTTGAAAAACATAACATTTTATATTTAAATGTTATTTGAAGTAATAAATGTTGATTAGTATGCTTATAATTCGATTGCATTTGAGTTCATAGAAATTTTGAGAATGAGAATACAAGAGTGGTAATTTTTCTACGTAGTTGGCATAAATATGTTTAGATTGCAGAAAACTGTCAATATTTATAATACAGCAGGAAAAATAAATTTTTAAAAATCTGATCAAATAATTTAAATTTTAGTTTACCTGGTACTGGTAGTTTTTACTGTCAGGTCGATTTGTTTCAACAATGCCGCCAACTTTATCAATCTTGCAATGGAGCCTTCCAGCAGCAATAAATCGAGCTAGCTCCCTGTGAATAAGGTTCATTTTACTAAGAAAATATTGCAGGTAAGTTTAGAATTTATTTAAAGAAAGAAAAGGACTACCTCTTAAAATGTTTGACACATTTTCAAAGGCTTTTTTAGGCCATAATATTAATTACAGCTACACTGCGATGCAAAAGTTTAGACAATAACTTCATTTAGCTGTAAAATTTAAAATGTTGCTAGTAGAATTACAAAAATCTCCTAAACATATTAAATTTTGAAATGCTTTAATTGAAACATAATTGTTTGATTTGCTATAACAATTTTTTTTTCATAAAATAAAAATTTGTATGATGCAAAAGTTTAGACACAAATACAATATGCTAATTTAAAGTAGATAATGGCCTAATTTCGCATTTTTATTGATGAATTGTATATTTTTTCTATGATAAATTTAAAAAACACGATATCGGGTGAACTAAACAGATTTAATAACAATATCTGTTCAATTTTACACCAAACAGACAATATAGCCACTTTAACATCTCTAAATACGAACTGAATGCCTACCAGCCCATTACCTTAAAGTTTTGCCACAAATTCGTAGATTTAGAGAAATGCAATGACCGATTTTCTTGATGAAAAGTGGTCTTTCCCATATAAAATCACAAAATAGGGACATATTATTCTTTTTTGCACTTTAGTACAATGCAGAGATAGTCACCTCTTCAAAAACGACCAAAAAATCTGTCCATCAACGTAATTCCCTCCACACCATTATAAACATTCCTCCTCGTTTTTGAGGGGAAAAACCGGTGTTTTCAAAAGCTTATTTTTCAATTTTCGGTTAAACTGAACGTGTTTAAATAGCACTAAAGAGACCGGTTAAATTGCAACCGGTTCAAAGAAACCGTTTTTTTCTCAAGAAATTTCAAACTTCAGTATAAAGAAGGAACTTTCTCAATGGTGTGAAGTAAATTTACGTTGAAATGACCAACTTTTTTTGGCGTTTTTGAAGAGGTGACTCTCTCTGCATTGTATTAAAGTATAAAAAAGAACAATATGTAGCTATTTTGTGATTAAATATGGGAAAGACTGCACTTTTCATCAAGAAAATCGGTCAATGCATCTCTAAATCCACAAATTTGTGGCAAAATTTTAAGGTGATGGACTGGTAGGCATTCGGTTCGTATTTAGAGATGTTAAATTGTACATTTGAAGCAAATATGATTTGAATAAAGCTTTAAAGTGGCTACATTGTCTGTTTGGTGTAAAATTGAACCAATATCGTTATTAAATCTGTTAAGTTTACCGGATATCGTGTTTTTTCAATTTGTCAAATTCAATTCATCAATAAATATGCGAAATTAGGCCATTATCTACTTTAAATTAGCATAATATCGTATTTGTGTCTAAACTTTTGCATCATACAAATATTTATTTTAAAAAAAAATTTGTTATAGCAAATCAAACAATTATGTTTCAATTATAGCATTTCAAAATATTTATTTAATATGTTTATGGGTGTTTTGAAATTCTACTATCACAATTCTTAATTTTACAGCTAAATTACGTCATTGTCTAAACTTTTGCATCGCAGTGTACATCAATTTTAAATAATTTACTCTTTCATAAATACATTTTTTATACATACAAATACATTAATTTTTAAATTGAAATAAGTTCATTAAACTTTGAGTTTTTTTAAGTGTCCTTAACCTTCCAAATGGCCTAAAAATGGGCAAAAATGTATGGTTGATTTTCGCTGCATGAATTTTAAAATTAATTTTTATAAATTATATATTTGTTAAGAAAATCAGAACTACCTATGTTTATTTTATTATAAATAATCTCATAATCATTAAAAATAAAAAAATGTGGAATATCAATAAAAAAATTATTTTTTAAATTAAAATTTTGAAATGTAATATTTATTGCTAGTAGGACTGGTGCATAAAATATTGAAAAGGCTGGGTCTAAAGGTTAAAAGTTCCATAAATTAGAGTATTTTAAGGCCTGAGTGAGCACTATAAGGATTTAGATGATCCTTTGCTTACTTGTCAACAAACTCTGTAGTAACACCAAAAGCATCTGCCATGTATTGCAATGTTAAACTTCGATAGGACTCGAGAAGTTGGGTGTAAGCTGAAATCCTCATCTCTCTAACGTAGTAGCGAAAATGAGGTGCCAAAAGGCGGTCTTGCTTCAGCATTCTTTCTACTATAGCTACAAATTAAAAAATAATAATTTCACTTAATTTTACTATCTTATTTACAGTTTTAAGTTTTATACATGTACATTCAGTTAAAATGTTATAATTTTAATATATTTTACATTTGAATTATTTTAAATTTTTGAAACTTAATTTTAAGTTTTTGCACAAACTTTTAGGTTTAAAAACTTCATCTATATCGAATGCCAAACCAAATTAGGGAAGAAAAAATATTATTTAAAATTTTTTTTTTTTTTTTTTTAAATGAATAAACATACCTAACTTCTGGAAAAATTCAGCATACTGACAATTATACAATGAAAACAGGTATTCTCTTATGTCAGAAACACTATGCAGCACTTCCAATATTTCAGATCCTTTTATAACCTGAAATATAATTTTAAAATAATTTTTTTCAAATCAGTCACTTTTTACAATTTTAATCTAATAGTTTGGTTACATTTTATTAATAAGCTTTCATACTATCAGGATTCATACAACTCTTGGCTACCCAAATTCCAGGCCTTTTCAAGGGTTTTCCAGGCTACCATGTTACACAGCAAGATGAAACTTCGATAACTCAAAATCAACTTTTGGTTGAATAAAAATTCGAAAGTAAAATTACTGTAAGTTACAGAAATATATAATTAATGAGTTAAATTATTTTATTTTGCAACCATATTGCCTTAACACAGACCAGAAACATCAAACTAATTTCTGAAATTATACCATAATATATGGGAATAAAATAATGAATAAACCGCCACACCTATACTTGCCAACATTGAAGTTTTGAAAACCTTACAATTTCAATCATGGGGTTCGAAAGAGCAGGGGTCAAAGTGACAAATTATGAATATATAGGATTTTTTAAAAAAACAGAGGATATACAGAATTTTAAAAAAACAGCACAACATAAAAGTAAAACCTCAAATAACTGCATACAGTTACCGATCCACAGGGAAAGCATTTTAAAATTCCTGTAACTTTTCCCTGTACGGCGCAATTTTTACGGCAGTTTTTTTTTTTAAAGTTTTACACTGTTTTATACACTTACTAGAAAAAAAAAGCTCAAGCACTCTTCAAATACTTTTCCAGAAAAATACAAGGAAATCACTAAAATCATAAAATCTTAATAGATAGTGGTTTTTTTGTTGTTTTTAAAACAAAAACCTGTATAAAATCGGAAAATCCGCATTAGGCCGAAGTAGAAAAATGTCTAAAAAAAAGCTTCAACACACAGAATTTTATTTTTTAACATTCAAGCTTCTCTTGCCATTACATGATCACGACTCACGGACCTTGATCAGAATCAATAGAAGAAAAGTTCTGGTTTATCGAACTTGACACTTGACCTGAAACGGAGCTTCAAAAGTAAAACTCTTCCGCAATGCGGAACCAGAGAACTGTCAATCACTACGTGCCACGCAACATCACCGGCAAATGTCGAGAAAATTACTAGGCAGTAAAATAAGTGAATCAGGAAGCATTGTTGGATTGCACTGGCAGTTGGGTTAGCCGATATTTGAAGAAATCTTAGTGTAATCTAATCTTAATTAATATTCAAATTTTAATTAAATTTTTCATCTTTATTATTAAAATTAAAAATTCAAACATGCTTTTTATTGAAATTTAAGTTTAGTTTTCATTTGAATCACATGGAGGAATCCCGAGTGATTGACACTTGTGGGGTGGTTTCGTCCACTGTTACTCTAGTTAGATTCAATTTTGAGTCGTAAGAAAAACTGGAAATTCAAGGAATTTCCAGACTGTATTTGAATTTTCCAAGCTATTTAAGGCCTTGAAATACAAAAATGAAATTCCAGGCTTTTCTAGGATTTCCAGGCCGCGTGCGAACCCTGTACTATGAAATTAATTGCAAAAAGTTTTAAAGGTAAAATTACCACAGTAAAGGATAAATAAATTTAGATAAAGAGGTATCAAGACAGACAGATTTTAATATAAAAACTACAAAAATCAAAAATGTATATAGATTGCTACAAAAATACTACATATGGCAGGAACCTAATATTTTTAAACAAACATACTTATATTCCCAAACATTGAATTGCCACATTTCACGTCAACCAAGGAAATGCTTAATGTTTCCTCTTAGCATTAGCTATGTTTTCTTATAATTAAGAAAAAGTTAACGAATGAAAGTGCAAAAAAAATGCTACTTAAGAGGTCATAAGGTTTTTTTTATTCGAATCCCCCACCACATCCTAGAACACAGTCAGAAAAAAAGAGCCAGTGGTTTTTTTAAACTTTTTTTTTAAAATTGTGTTTAATTACTAACAGTTAATTTGAAATTAGAGATATGCAGGTTTCTGGCAAAAAAATGAAGAAAATACTTCAAACTTTCATAACTATTGCAGAGAAAGACATATCAGTGAGAAACAGTTTCAATGTAGACTGGATTGAATATAATATATTGTAAAAACTTTATTCGTAAAAAGTGAGCTGTTAGTATAAAAAATAAAGGGAGAAGACACAAAGTTAGATTGCATAATTAGCTGTATTGTAAAATACAAAACACATTTTGTTAGATAAAATATAAAATTAGCATTGCATTTAAAAGCCAGGATTCGTACGGCTTCTGAAAAATCCTTAAAACTCCTGAATTTTACTTTTTTTGTATAAGGGCCTTAAAACTCCTGAAATTAAGTTAATTTTCCTGAATTTTTGCGTATATCTATCTTTTACTCCTGAAATTTGTGTATCTGATTTTCCGTAAGAGTTTACTGCGCAGCGAATGAATTTTCCTAAACGCTCCTTACAACTGTTTACAGTAACATCACGGGAAGCATTCGCGAGAAAACAGGTTTAGTGCGCATGCTTTTTAGTCAAGGCCACTCAGAGCTATACCAGTAACCAATAGTAGGCGTAGAATCTGAAAGAAGGCTGTCTGCGCGTTATTGATGCGCGTTGATTTGGTCGTGCCGGTAGTTGTATTAAAAAAAAAATTCCCTTCCACATTAATTTGAAGTGAAGTGAAAGAGTTTAAAACTACTGTTTGTTGTTTACTACTGTTACAAACATGCAGCATTTTTGATTTGCGTACTTTTTTTCAATAGAGCGTTGCTTGCTTCGAGTTTTTCTTTGCTATTTCACATTTCCTCATAATTATGCCGGGTGGAAAGTGCATTTTTAGAGAAAATTGGCTGAAGGATGCGCGTTATAAAGATTGGTTTCTGTGTGTTGCAGAATCAAAATTTAAAGCCCGCTGTGGCCCATGTTATCGAGTTTTCGATGTTTCTAATATGGGTGAATCGTCCTTGACTACGCATATGAAAGGGAAAGATAGCCAAGAAAGATAGTTTTGTTATTTATAGAGTAATAGTAAGAATTAGCTGCTGGCGTGTTTTGAATCCTAATTTTAAAATTTAATACCCTAAAATAACACAACTATCTTTTTTTTTTAATAGCTGAAATTCTTAAGAGTTTCCTTGTTGGATATATAGATAGTGATTATACCTGAAATCTACATTGATTTGCAGTATTTTTAACCACATAAATTTTTTTGTTAAAATCTGCCTTAAGCATTTTCCGCGTTAGATAAATTTAGACTCCTGAATTTTTTGAAGACTCCTCCTGAAAAAACTCCTGAATTTCCTTTTCTCAAATAGAGTATGAACCCTGAAAAGCTATTTTAAATGTCTAGGGTAACTAAACATAAAAAAATAATATCGCACAGTACCTTCTCTCTGAGATCTACTCGAGGCAAGGAAATCATGCAACAGATGACAGTGTATGTAACAAAAGTCTTATAATTCATAAGTTCATAACTTGTGAACGTAGACACAGTATCCAAGAAGAAATTGGCTGCATTTTTGAAGTCACGTATGGCCATGCAATAGACTCCTTGGTACACTTTGAGTCTGTTTCTTCGATCCCAATCGCCACCTTCTTCAATGAGACTGGAAAATAAAATTTAAGTATATATAGTAGCAAAAAACATAAGTTTGTTTAATGATATTTTAAGTAATTTAAGTCGCTAGGATAAAAAAAAATTAAGATAGGTCAATAGACAACATGTCATAATTGGAAAAAAGTTAAATTTCAATGCAAAATTATTCTTAACAAACAGCACTCAGCAAAATAAAACTCAATCTATGCTTATTTTAAACTTATTAAACATTTTCTTCAAATATTTTTAATACACCATTTTAGGTTTTTTTTATTAAACTAAAACAATACAAAATGTTTTAAAAAGAAATATATTTCATTTCATACACATGGCAAAAATATTTCCTTAATTAAGCACCCTAAAGAAATTTAATAACATGCCAAAATATGAAAGCCAAGTTTACTACCTTTTTGCTTTTTCAATATTTCGAGTTATTAAGTCATGATCCACATAAAATAACCCAATCCTGATGATGTGAAAGAGAATATCCAAACGGTGTCCAAGTGAGACAGTTTTATCTTGAGTTTTTCGAAAAACAGCTAAAGCTGCCTCCTGTTAAAAAAATAAAGGCGAAGTTAGGCATCAGTTTTGAGGCTATTCCAGTGTTTCTACTAATTTAAATTACAATTCAATTAATTTAATGAATAATTTAAAAGTTTTAATTTTTTTTAAACCTTCAACCAATAATAACTTCTTTTTAATAATGGTTATAAAAGATTTTTAAAAACTTGACTATGAAGTTTTCATTTTATGCTATTTTAAATCTAATTTGGACGAAAGTATAAAAAAAGGTGCAGATTTGATACAATAGGACTAAAACCATAGCAGGAAATTAAGAATAAAAAAAAATCAAAGTCTTTTAGCAGAATGGAGATGGTACATAAGAGCTAAAGTGGTGTATTTACACTCGACAGGCTTCAACTATGTCAACAATATATTTTTCAAAATAAATTTTCAGTTAGCATTTCACTACCCACCTTTGATCCAATTTTACTCAGATATTCAGCTTTATTGAGGTATGATTCTCTGACTTCCATTTCTCCTAGGTTCTTTTCAGCATCTTCAATTGCATCATCCAGTTTCTTTAACTGTTCTTCATTGGCTTTTTTCATAGTTTCCAACAGAGCATTGTCCACGGGCCAAGAAAGATCTTTACAAACTTCTTCATAAAAGGGTGCCATGTCTACAATAGAAAATATAAAGATTAGGTTGAATAATTGTTGCACTAGAGTTACACAAGAACTATTCGCGACAAGCTTCGTAATTTTAAAACAGTCAAGTGGCACACCAACAAATGAGTAGGCATCCAATGAAACATTTTAAGGAAAATATAAGAAAGTTTCTAAGGTTATTTAAGGACACTGCCTGCATTCTAAAAATAGTTCTTTCTAAAGTAATTGGTGCATTTCAGGACATGTGTAGGTCTATGGATGAGACTGAAGAAGAAAAAAACATTGTTCAGTTTCCAAGCAAGTTTGATCCTCATTTAAGACCCACTAAAGGGCTAAATCTGAAAGATCTAAAAATTTGCATCTCAGACCTGTAGTATGGTAGCAAGAAGCAATACCAACGAGCAACTAGGTGTCTGTCTAACTACTCTTACAAACACAACTTATAACATTGATCCTTAAAATACTTTTTATAACATCGATACACAGAATTTTACAATGAGCACGGGTGGAATTTAAGCACTACTGAAATAATACTTTCCTACAATATTTGGAACTGAAAGAATTTATTTCAACTATAGTAAGTGAACATCACAGATAATCCCAAATAACCAGTAAGCTGACAAGGCATTAACCCTTTCAGTCCCAATGATGCAATTTGGCATCATTTTTATGATCATAATTTTAAAAATAATAGGGCTGACATCTATTGGGATAATAAAAAATATTTTCTAATAGAAAAAAGTTTGAAGAATCGAATGATGTGCTTTTTGATATCCTAAATGGCTATAGACGATCAGAAAAAAATTCTAAAATGATGCCAAATTGTCATTATTGGGACTGAAAGGGTTTAACCTCAACAACAAGACAGACATGAATTAAAATTTGGCACATCCATCCTACAGATGGTGACACATATGAATCAAATTGGGCATAATATACTTTGAAAAAGTGGATTAGGAATTCTCATTCACCTTAATCAGAGATTAGAGTCATGTAGATAAAATGACAATGATGCACTATGAAGAGTTAATAATTTTTTAATATTTATTAGTACTATCCACTATCATAACTTATAACTATTATCGACCACTAACAATATAGGCAATTTTATCAACATTCCATGACCCAGTTTAACTTTTATGTGCAAAAAAATAACTGAGGTAACAATTCTCATGCTTTTTAACATCACAGAATTTCTTTCAACACATGCTGATTCCTTTGTAGATTACAAAACACTTTAAATTTTTAATCATTTGTCTCTGACTTAAATATAATGTGAAAATAAATGCTAGGCAGGGGAATCTAGGGACACATGACCCAATTTGTAGTTTTGTAACTTTTGAAAAACACTATTTATCATTTATGAATGTGTAAATGCAGTCAATTTATACTTTATAAAGTATTACACAATATATATATTAATATTTTCCGAGTATTAACTGCAATAGTAGCAAAATATAAATTGTTTGAAAACTTTAGTTTTGGGTCATGTAACCCATTGTATAAGGATATGTGACCCACCAATTAGGGATACGTGATGCAACCCACAAAAATTGGTGGTGTAATTAAAATTATCAAAATACTTTTACTGATAACAAAACTACCAACATATAAAATTTATATAGACTTGGGATTCTTTTATTTTGCAGAGAAAACACAGGTGGTTGAGGAATCGCTTCAATTTGATCAATATCAACTTGGGATGTATTATCCATTTCACACCATTTAAAACATTTTCCATCAATTCTTTTTGCAAAAGGAATTGTAAGCTTGTTAAATTTTTTTCCGTTGTACCTTACCAACAAACCTTCTATTCCGTTAAGTACCCAGTCATTTACTTTTGGGACTCCTGTGATTTTTTTTTTTTTAAATTACTTGGTCTACTTTTGTGTTGCTTACTTGGGTCACATATCCCTAATTGGCTTGGGTCAAGTATCCCTAGTCGCACTTTTTTTTGCTTAACCCCAAAACAAAGTAATTAGTGAATAATTACATTGGCACTATTTTGCATGTAATTGTAGCTAATAGCATGAACAAAACAAGTAACTAATAAGTAACTAATTGACTAACTAAGTAACTAATTGAAAAAGCTTTCCTTTAAACCAAAATATCTAACGGCACCAAAAATATACTTTTAGTGATGAAAACATATTTCTTCATATAGCTTAACACATACACAATATTATTGTGTACGTGTTAAGCAATATAATTCAGCTGGTTCTTTCCACCATGTGATCAGCTAACTGAAAGGAAATAAGTGATGCCACTTCCAACTCATAAAACTTCTCCAATATTGAGAAAAAGGTATTGGGTCATGTATTCTTATGGGTCAAATGTCCCTAGTTTGTCCTATGTATATTTACTGTGTCAAATAACTTATCACAGCTGAAACTTGACGGCAGCAGTAAACTTTTATTAAATGCCATGTTCTGGCTGACAGTACTTAAAGGTTACCAAATATATTTTTTTAAAAATGAAGACACTCGATAAAACTTAAGTTTACAATAGTGAGCATCACATACAATGTCCTACAACATGAATGATGTTAATATAAGTCTAAAGTTTATTGTTATTTATTAACAATAACATCGAATTAATAAACTTTCTACGAATCGATTTCATATAAACAAGAAAAGGGCGTGAATGCGTGCAATATATAATTTCGATACCGATGTATTTATCGCCTAGCTTGGCGAGGGCACACTCAAGTACAGTCTAACCATGTGTAGCAGCCTCAGTAACCCACAGTCTACCAAAAGGATCCTCAAGGTGGAGACGAGTTACCTCGGGTTATATACTACTATTTTCGATGTTATTCAGAATACTGGTAGGAACGCAGAGGTAAATCTGCGCCCTCTAGCGAGTGGATGATTGATTGAGGTTGGTTGCGTGTGGTAACCGCCACACCACTCCCCTCCTAGAGACGTGGTTAGTAACCGTGCGCAGGTTGCTTCGCTGTGCGTTGTGCTGCGTTGAGTTGAGAGTTGCGTGCAGCGTTGAGTGCATTGGCAGCGAGTAGCAACCGTGATTGAGCGCATCGTAGCAGGAGCATCGTTGGAGTGGGTGACGATCAAGTCCGGGTCACCACTGTAGCGGCCTCAGTAATCCACAGTCTACCGAAAGGATCCTCAAGGTGGAGATGAGTTACCTCGGGTTATATACTACTATTTTCGATGTTATTCAGAATACTGGTAGGAACGCAGAGGTAAATCTGCGACCTCTAGCGAGTGGATGATTGATTGAGGTTGCGTGCGTGTGGTAACCGCCACACATGTATTTACAGTGAAACAGCAATACTTTCACAAATTCAAAAAAGGAACACCTAATAACTAAATTGAATTTCGGTAACTTCAATACTAAAAAAATTAATTTAGCACATAAAAAAGATGTATATAAAACTTACTGAATTCTTTAATAGCTTCCAACAAACGGCGTTTCATACTTTCATCCCTTTGATACTCTGCTGATGAAAGTAAGAATTTCATTTGAGCCAGCTCCAAGTTAGGGTTTTTATCTAAACTTTCGGCTTCCAAGTTTTCAATAGGCATTTTGATCTCGTATTTTTGAAAACAAGACTTTAAAATTTACTTTCTAAATGACAAGACAAAATAGAAAACAATCGTTTTCGGGAAAGGAAAACTGTTGCCAATGGACTATGAGTATATTTTGGGAGAAGGACAAGATAGAGCAATTTTACAAATTAAAACGTATTATAATTAAAAATTTAAAATGAAAGAATATAACTTTTGTAATAAACTTAACAATTTAAATTGGAATGGATTTAAAATGCACTTTAATTTTTTTTAAAGTGTGTAATGATGTTTTGAAAATATATTTAAAATAACTGTTTGGCATCATAATTACGCGGTTTTTTATTTATAGCTTTTTTTGGAGCCAATGCAGAAGTCACTCATTTCCATTTTCATTATCTTTTAATACTTTATTTTCAATTCCTAATCACGTAGTTAGTAGGAATTGATATAAATATTAATATTTAATTTCTTTAAAGTTTAATAACATTTTATGGTAGTTTTAAAGATGGGAACTTCAGTCAAGCTGTCATTTTGCTATAAAGTTGTCTTTATTTACTTAGTCTCCATATTCGATTATAGCTATGTGAGTTCTTTGTTATGTTTCCTTTTTTCAATTTATAATCTTTATTTTAAAAGACGTTTCGGAAATCTTTTAAGTTTACTATCTTAAATTCTGTTCATATTAGTTATATATCCTTGAAATTATAGCGAATATATAAATGTCACTCTAATATGAAGTAGTTTTTTTTTATTATATAATGGCGGTCTGTCTCCCTCTTATGAAACCCTTTGTATGAAATGATTTTTTATATATCAAACTGTATTTTTAATGAACACTTAATTCTTAATTGTTGAGACAGTTACAAAGCATAAGTTCCCAATATTAAAATAATTTATATAATTAATTCAGGATTTTTTTTATTTGTAACAGGGCTCAACGAATGAGTATGGTGTTCTTGCCGCAGAATCGGTTACAGAAAAAGAGAATTTCTGCATTGTATTTTTTAAGGAATTTGCAGGTTTACCAGATGACAAGTCTAAAGCGGTAATGCATTATTACTGCTTAAATTAGTGCATAAAGATATCAAATTTAACTAAAATATATATAAAATCAGAACAGCTGTGATGTAATGACAGGTCTGTATTTGGAATAGAATTACCAGAGATCACCTTTAGTTAACATCTACCGTATATACTCCAGTATAACCTGACTCTGTGTATAAGTCGACCCCCCCCCCCCCTATTTTCAAACTAAATATCCTTCCAAAATCGGTAACCTGTGTATTAGTTGAGGTAGGAAATAAGGCCAGGGCCTTCTGAAGAAAATAAGAAGAAACCGGTTCATGACGAGACCGTATTTTTTTTATTTATTTTGCAAGCAAGATTTCAACCACAATGAAAATAAAGCAGGTTTTGGCTCCGAGTGTCTTTAACATTGCTGAACCTGAATGGAGAAGCTAAGTTGAAGCTGTGTTCAGTGAAGCGTGAAGACGCTGCCAAGGTCACGGATCTGCATTGTTTTCTTTACACCTTGAAGACTGGTTGACTGTACTGTCCTGTGCCAGAGCTACACGTGCAAACTACGCATCACTCCGAGAACTAACAATTAAGCATCATTATGGTGGATACCATGAATAGATACCAATCTTATATCATCTTGAGAATTTAACCGCTTTTGTGTCTATTTTTCATAGATACGGGGCGTCCATAAATTACGTGATGCAATTTTGGCGATTAATTGACCCCTTCACCACATGGGGACATTTCGTGATATTTGGACCCCCCCCCTAAACAAGTCGTATAATTTATGGACGCTCCCATATTATTTAAACCTTAAGTTTGATTGAAATTTAGTTTTAGTTTAATGATTGGGGATTCTTTTTTTCAGAAATTTGATGTCCTGTGTATAAGTCGAACCAGATTTTTATGGCACTAAATTTGTTCAAAATTTCTCGGCTTATACACGAGTATAAATGGTACTTCTTTTACAATTTAGTTTTATACATTTTAATGTTTGATTAAATAACTGATTGCTATGAAGTACCTAGTGTTTTAACTATTTAAACAACATATAGGCCTACAACTGAAACACTAAAAAAAAATTGTCCTTGTTCATTGTGTTGATTTAATAGTTGTTAGTTATTGGCTGGGCTGGGCTGTTGTTTAAATGTAACTCATTACAATTACTTTTCGTAAAAAGTAACTAATTACCTGTAAAATTACTAATTTCCAAAAGTAACAAATTACAATTACTTTTAAGATTACTTTTTATGACATAATTTTATATTTACAAGTGTTTTGAAAAATAAAGTATAAATGAATAAATTATTTTTTCGAAAATCGACTTTATTATACAGTTAGCAGAAAATCTACTTGTTGGGGTACAACAAAAGCTGCATCTCAAATTTTTTTTCGCTTACACAGCTATGGTTGGGTCGGAGACACAAACCATCAGAACTAACCTTTCAACAGCCGTACTGGGCTGATAAGGGGGTATTATCTTTTATGAACATGCTTTTAACTGTTAGTAGAGTACAGAATACAGTCATATTATGGTCGTTACTTTGGAAAGATGTAGACTACTCAAAAACGGCTTCGGAGGACGGATGTCTAGCTTTTACATTCTCTAAAAAATCATCATCACTGCTAGATGAGTGTTTATAATCACTGCAATCAGTAGGGAACGTATCATTTTTGTGTGAGAACAATATTTCTCCTCAGCAAAGAGAGTATGTGAAAGTTTTTTTATTTCGTTCTTTTAAAGATTTTTTTTTTTAACATTTATTAGAGTGTTAACGATAAAATTAATGAAAGTAACGCATTACTGTAACAAAGATTACTTTTTCGAAAATTATGTAACAAATTACCTGTAAAATTACTAGGTTCTCAAATGTAATGAATTATCTATAAGATTACTGTAAAAAGTAATTATTACAAGTAACGTGTTAATTGTAACGCGTTACCGCCCAGGCTTGGTTATTGGCAAATTCTTCGGCCACAACTCGGTACTAACTACCCTCCATCCCTAAAAATGACATATTGCCACCCGTCATGTATACTATATAGATGCCCAGATGTGCACTGATACTCTTTACAATTTTGCGGAAAACTACAGAAAATACATTTTTTATGGAAAAAATTTCAAATAGCAAATTTTTGTAGAAATAGGCACTTTCAGCGATTCTAAGATCAAGAAACTGCAACAATTTTAAAGCCAGAATTCTGCAGCGATTCTAATATTGGAATTTTGCTGCGATTCAAAAACTGGAATTTAGTGTCATTTAAAATTGTAGAATCGGAATTTTGTGGAAACTTCCTTAAGGAACAGTTTTCTAGAAGTTTAAAGGAAACTATCGATCTTCTAAAATCATGAGACTCCTAGTTATGTAAAATCAAATATGAACTCTTTTTAGATATCACCCAGGTATTTAAAAAAAAATGCATAAATGCATAAAAATAACGATAATAAAAGAAGTGAAAAGTCACGATTAAAAAATAACTCGATATCGAAAATTAAGCTAAGCCAAATTAAGCTAACCATCATTTTGAGGAAAAAAGTTTTTATTGATTCGGCCACTCGTATCCGAAAATAGATTTGAAATCGTTACCTTATTTTTATTGGCTTTTATTATAGCAAATAAATTTTGTTTGCATTTTTTCAAATAGGTTTTGTATTACTAGTTTTGTGGACAGATGCTTTATAAGTTTGTACAAGTTTGTTTGCCTCCCTAATTTGGCACTGTGGTCTATCAAAGTTTTGGTTGGAGTGTTTTTGACTGCCTATTTCTTGCCTCGAACCGGAGCATCAACACAGCCACCTTTAAATACTTATAGTAATTTTTTTAAAAAATCGTGCAAAATTTTTTTATTGTGTAGGAATTCCACATGTTACAAGATGACAGTAGTGTAGACTGGTGTGATGATCATCCTGAAGTTGATCCAAGCAGGAAGATCGAACTTGTAGCCATGGGTAATTGCAGTGTTTCTACTCAAGCACTAAATGTTCAAGAAAGAGGTGCTCAAGGAGTATTTTTTGTTGTATCCAGTGGAAAAGTGGTAAGATTAGCATTTTAAAATATTTTTAGTTACTGTGAAATGATTACTTTGGCTCTGGAGAGTAACTTTGGCTCAAGCTTTTCAAGCTAATAACTTCTCATTATATACACTCATTAAAGATATGTTTGCTTTTTACAATTAGTGGTAACTCTAAAAAATATTCAAGAAGAAAATCAGTACTTAGGGTTTTATGTTTGGGCCAAAGTTTTCCGCCATTCTACTATACTATTTTTAAAAATTAATTAAAAAAGTTGGTGTCTAAAGTATTTTATAACATGTATTTAGGCATATGGTTAGACATAAGATTGAAAGAAGGCCTATATACTATTTTTAGCTATTTAGTTTCATAATCGATTGCATTTTTATGCATATTTTTAAAATTGTAAAGGTTGTCGAAAAAATTAATGGTGAAAGAAATATTACATTGTCATTGTTTGTATGACCAATTGAAGAGTCTAAAATTGTATAGCATTAAAGGTAACTCTAGTTGTTATATCATTTTTTTTTTAAATGTTAAAAGTACATAAATTGTATTAACCACATTTGAATAAAATGTCAATTTATTTTTCATCTAGGGAAACTATGATCTTAATAATACAGATTCTCAGTATGTAAATATCACTGTTGGATTGATATCGGAAAATTCTGTACAAAAGATAAAAGTAAGTTCTGTTATTTTTTTTATATTTTAAATTCTATAGTTAAAAATAATTATAAAGAGTTATTTATAATTTATGTTTTACAGGAAATGGGGAAACCTGTTTCGGTGCGACTATATTCTGCTATCGGTGGAAATTTTGACTTCAGCCTGCTTTTAATATGGTTTATTGCAATGTTCACCATTACAGCTGGATCTTACTGGTCTGGGCACATAAGATACGCAATGTAAGTGGTGAATACTTTTTTAGCTTCCACACTACGTTTATAACATAAAAACTTTTATAAAACTCTGTAAATCACCCACTTTCAAAGCGTAAACTACAAGTGCTACAGAAAATTTAGACTGTAATATGTCAAACATTCAGCATATCCAAACTAGGTCATTAAAAACCTCGGGAAAAAGGAATAGAATTTGAAGAACTTCAATTAGCAAAATTTAATACCCATTTGAAAAGCATAAAAAGACAATTTTTTTAATGCAATTAAAACACCATTGCATTCACAACAATCACATGAGAAACTTTATTTACATTAAATAGGAATTTAAAGGAATTTTTGTTATATGAATAAATTTGGAATGAACTCGTAATAAATGTCTCAATAAGATTTTTTGATGTTTTGTATTTGTTTAGAAATAGGCTAAGGTATTCGATTTTAACAAACATGTGTAATTTTTCATTTACGTTTAAGCATTTATTAATTTTACATGCATTCATTAATTATTCTGTATAAGTTTTAAAGAAATTATTTTTTAAAAATATGAAAATCCTAAAATTGTCTGGATTTCAGATGTTCTGTTTTGTATCTCGTACATTGACCCTGTTTATAATATTTAAACCTTTTTAATATAATTCTGCTTTACTCTTACCAACCCTATGTGATACTTTCTTCGTAATGATGTGGATTCGAATACTTTCCCACAAAAAATCGTTAAGTTAGGAAATATCCTCAACTTGTTAAGAGTCCACTATTAACCTTTGCATTAAAAATACTACATTTTTAAATGCACCTCAATATGTACAGATATGGTTCTGGTCTTCTTTGCTTTAGTCTCTTAGAGGCTCCATATCAATCTTGTGTATAATATAGCTTGCTTCACACACAACATATCCAGTATACTTACGGTGCTAGATACGGTGCAGGGCATTGGCAATGTTAAGTCGATTGAATATTTCGCATGTGTCGAAAGCAAAAACTGTTTTTACGAATTTATCAGCGGTTTCCAATCAAGAAGTAGTTTGTTAAATGAATTTGATGTGCAAAAACAAATTTGGTGTTGTGCATTACCAATTCAGCAATGCTGAACATTGTCAATACTTGATTGAAAGCTGCCTGTAAAACAATTTGTATGTTTTTCACTCTCTTGGCATGTAAAAGATCCAATTGTCTCAAAATTGTAGTATGATCCACATTATCGGAACCGTTGCATGTGAAGCAGGCCTAAAACATACTTTGCACTTCCAATATCCTTTTAGCTTTCACACTACGTTTATAACGTAAAAATTCGAAGGTATTATAATCGTTCAATCCGTCTGTCCTTCGCCCACTTTCATAGCCCAAACTACAAATGCTATGGACAGGGTTGTTATGTTTAAAACATTTTGTTTAAAACAATTGTTTTAAACATGTTTAAAACATAGTAATAAAAAACATGTTTAAAACAATTTTTAAAAAAAACCTGATTTGTGCTAATTATCAATGTGGTACATAATTTTAGTAATTAGTTTTTTTTAATAATACCAAACATAAACTATTACATTATTAGTTTATAAATTCTTCTATTAGCTCATCTGATTTAATCAAAGGAAGACACCAAATCGCCAGATAATCGAAGGATTTCTTGTATTCTATGATTCTTCGACAAAGAAAGATGCAAGGCCTACACTGCGATGCAAAAGTTTAGACACAGACGTTTTTTAGCTGTAAAATTTAGAATTGTGATAGTAGAATTACAAAACACCGATAAACATATTAAATAAATATTTTGAAATGCTATAATTGAAACATAATTGTTTGATTTGCTATAAAAAAAAAAATTTCATAAAATAAAAATTTGTACGATGCAAAAGTTTAGACACAAATACGAGATTATGCTAATTTAAAGTAGATAATGGCCTAATTTTGCATATTTATTGATGAATTGAATTTGATAAATTGAAAAAACACGATATCCGGTGAACTTAACAGATTTAATAACGATATTGGTTCAATTTTACACCAAAAAGACAATATAGCCACTTTAAATATTTATTCAAATCATATTTGCTTCAAATGTACAATTTACATCTCTAAATACAAACCGAATACCTACCAGTCCATCACCTTAAAGTTTGGTCACGAATTCGTGGATTTAGAGACATGCATTGACCGATTTTCTTGGTGAAAAGTGCAGTCTTTCCCATATAAAATCGCAAAATAGTGGCATATTATTCTTTTTTGCACTTTAGTACAATGCAGAGATAGTCACCTCTTCAAAAACGACAAAAAAAGTCGTTCATTTTAACGTAAATTCACTCCACACCATTACGAAAGTTCCTTTATACGAAATTCATTACGAAAGAACCCTAGCATAAAGAAAGAACTTTCGTAATGGTGTAGAGTGAATTTACGTTAAAATGAACGACTTTTTTTTGTCGCTTTTGAAGAGGTGACTGTCTCTGCTTTGTACTAAAGTGCAAAAAAGAATAATATGCCGCTATTTTGTGATTTTATATGGGAAAGACTGCACTTTTCATCAAGAAAATCGGTCAATGCATGTCTCTAAATCCACGAATTCGTGCTAAAACTTTAAGTTGATTGACTGGTAGGTATTCGGTTCGTATTTGGAGATGGAAATTGTACATTTGAAGCAAATATGATTTGAATAAATATTTAAAGTGCTATATTGTCTTTTTGGTGTAAAATTGAACCAATATCGTTATTAAATCTGTTAAGTTCAACGGATATCGTGTTTCTTTAATTTATCAAATTCAATTCATCAATAAATATGCGAAATTAGGCCATTATCTACTTTAAATTAGCATAATCTCGTATTTGTGGCTAAACTTTTGCATCGTACAAATTTTTATTTTATGAAAAAAAAAATTTTATAGCGAATCAAACAATTATGTTTCAATTATAGCATTTCGAAATATTTATTTAATATGTTTATCGGTGTTTTGTAATTCTACTATCACAATACTAAATTTTACAGCTAAAAAACGTCATTGTCTAAACTTTTGCATCGCAGTCTACGCCTAAAATTATTGGGGATGGAAGTAAATATAGAAGACCAAAACACAAAAAGAACCATGTGTTTTTAAAACTCGTACAACTTGTTCAATAACCAAAATTTAACTGTTTAAAAAAACATGTTTTAAACAAAAAAAACATGTTTAAAACAAAAAAAACATGTTTTTTTGTTTTTTTTTAAAAAAACATGTTTTTTTCCAACCCTGGCTATGGACAAGTGTGATACGTCAAAAAATTCACCGCATTGAAATTGGAATACATTGAAAATTTCAGAAGAGAATTCGAAGTACTTCAATTATTTAAAAAAACTGCAAAATTTAATGCTCATTTAAAAAGCATAGGAAGCCATTTTTATTAAAATTTAATCACCATTGCCATTCGCAACAATCACTCGAGAAACTTTAATTCTTTTAGACAATAAATTAAAATAAATTTATTTTTGCGACATCGATTAGTTTGAAATGACGTAATATATTTCACTGCAAGATTCTTTGTACGTTGATATAAAATCTTTTCATTCTAAAAGCGAGGAATATTACATATTCTTTGAAATATAAATTAATTTTTACAAACGATAAGTAATAATTATTGAATTTTCGAAATAAAATAAATGAAACTAGCCAAATTTAGCATGTAAATGTTTAATATAGAAATAATGCTGTGTTTGGCGCCTTTTAATTTATTCAATATTTTCACTGTTGCCATTTCGTCAATTGTACAAGAAACTTTATTTAAAATAAAAATAAAACTCTTAAAAGAATATTTATTAATGAGATATAATTTAGTTTGGATTGTTGTAATATCACAATAGAGTTCTTTTGATGGTTCATTATATATGTATGAGGAAGGATGCATAGAGAATTCTAACTTTGAATAAAAAAAATAAGCGAAAGTTCGCTTTCATTTTTAAAGCATAAATTTTACTAATTATTTATTATTCTCTTATTCGAAAGAAAGTTAATGAATATGGGAAATTGTGGCAACTAAAAGATTTTTATTACAAAAAGTTGCATCATTATTTTTCGAATTTCAAACAAATTCAGCAAACGATAATGAGTAATTATTAATTTGCGAAAGAAGATTAATGAAAATAGTTCATTTTGGTGTTTAAAAGTTTGAATTAGAAATAAATTATAAGCTGGCGGCCCTGTTCGGCGAATTTTTTTCAGAGGTGTATAAATGGTGCGTTTTTTTTATCACAAATACTGTGTGGAAGCGGTTTAAGTGACAGATTCTGTAACAAACCTACTTGTTTTTTGTAAAAATAACTTTGTACATAATTAAATAATAAATTTCTGTTTAACATTCATCTTTCATATATTCATTAATTTATTTTATTTTCCAGACATTGCCATGAAATGCATGCTTTGCCGGGTGCGCCAAGGCATTCTGCTGATTGCAAGAATCGTCCAGCTGCCATCCCTAATGAGGAGAGTTCTTTAAATATCAGTGCATATTTTGTACTCATATTTGTTTTTTGCATGGGAGTCATGTTAGTCATGCTGTACTTTTTGTACCGTTACTTAGGTAAGTTTCATTTTATTTCTTATAAATACAGTAGATATTTGAATATTTCAAAAGACTTTTCGACTTTGCAAACCATATTTATTGACAAAAATGTGAAACCTCTTCCCCATCATCTCATCTGTTATGGAGGTTTTGTAACTGTGCAAAACTTAAGTTTAGTTCTCCTCCTTGATATTTTATTGTAAGAAATTACATGTTAAAGAGTTAAATATCTTAAAATTTTATCATGTATGGATTGAAAGATTTGTTCTTAATATAGGGCACTAGAGCTAAAAAGTTAATTTGCCATTAATACTTGATTTAGTTTTAAAAAATTAATACATTTAATAACCTTTATAAAAAAATTCATGTATTTTTACCTTCCTTATTTATATAAAATTAACTATTTTATTGCAAATAAAACTTTTGAACTTGGAAAGTTATTGGGCTTCTTATTGTAAATTGTTCCAATTTAGCCACCTTAGATAAAGTAAATGGGAAATATTGTATATTTATTTCCATTTAATATTCAATATGTATCTTTTGATTAAATTTTTGTAGCAAATAGTTTTAAAACCTTTGTTTATTATGTCCTAATTTTACATTTGTTGCCATGTATGTTAGTGGTAGTACCTGCACATGAATTTGTAATAATCTCAAGTACATTGTTAAAATTTGATTTGTGTGAAGCCTTATACTCAAAACATATTTCTAATTAGATTTAAACGTTTGAACTAATTATTATTTTTATTTTCAGTTTACTTTATAATCGCCCTTTTTGTAGTGGCTAGCATCCTTGCTATCCATGGTTGTCTATCTCCTTTAGTTATGAAAATTCCAGGCAATCATTGCAAGTATGTAGCTGAACATCTTTTAAAAACTGTTATTAGTGATTTCATTTTAAATCAATGCAATTTATATTACTTTTAAATTACCTTTCTCCAATAAAATGTTTATAGTTTATCTCTCTTATATCCTTTACCATCAAAATGCTTAAAATAATTTAAAGTACGATAGTGGTTTTTTGTTGATTCAATTCATAAAATCCATCTATACATTTAAAAAGAATTCATTCTATTTTTGGATGCTTTGACAAACAGAGAAGGGGCTCAATGTAGCTTTAGTGACATCAAACTGGAAATGGACAAATGTAAATTGTTTAGTGATATCCTGCCTAGTGGTTAGGCTAAATTTTAATTTGCCTTTTCCAGTAATTTTATTCAATGTTTTTTAAATATATATATCGATATATATTAGTGTATTATTACATAATTAAATTAATATTTGAGATGGGGGGTTATTCAAATACCCTAATGCTACATAAATAAGATTATGACACATCTAGCATTCATAATTCCAATTAGTTTATAGATTTCCACCAATTGTTTTTGAATTTGATAACTTTCAGGTATGTTTTTCGTTGTGGCACCAGATCATTCCATGCTGATTTCCGTCAGATTTTACTGATTGCATTTGCAGTTGCCATTTCAGTATTTTGGCTTGTTATTAGAAATCTAAAGTAAGTTTTATTTTTCAATTATTTTGTTAATTGTTATTCCTAATAGTATGCTATATGTTCTCTGGAAATATTTATTTTTTAAAAAAACTAATTACAGATATTCTTGGATTTTACAAGATACATTGGGTGTCGCATTCTGTATACATATGTTAAAGTCAATTCGATTGCCAAGTTTAAAAGTAAGTTCTCTATACTTTTATTTTGCACTTGATTTTAAATGTCATACATATAAAAATTGTTACGCTGATTTTTTTCATTGATCTAGTACTATGGGATGTTATTTTTCTAGTTATGAGTATTAAATAATAATCTTAAGTTAATTTACTAATTTTTTATTAAAAAACTTTCATCTAAAGATTTTTGTTTGAAAAATATGCACGAAATAAGATATGAAATAATAGCAAATGAAACCCAAAGGTCCTTCATAAATTCTTTTGACTTTTAGTTACTTCACTAACAAACTTTACACTTGGTTAGATATCAATAAAAAAATTTGAAACATATAAGTAAATTAATTATATACAACTCTCCTAAATACATTTTATTATATAACTCTTAGTGTTAAGAATTTATGATCAGAAACCATTGTATAAATGACTAAAGTATGCTAAGTTTTTATATATTTCTATTTCAGATTTGTGGTGTTTTATTGATTCTCCTTTTCTTCTATGACATATTTTTTGTATTTATTACACCTTTCCTGACTGTGGTAAGCTATTTTTCCTTCAATAATTATTCAGCTTATGTAATGTAATATCTAAACTTTCTTAATTTTAACTTTTTTATTTTCTTTTACAGAAGGGTGAGAGTGTTATGGAAGAAGTGGCAATAGGGGGAAATTCTGCAGAAATGGTAATTATAAATTTCAGTATTTAAAATTGTGGGGCATAGTTTCCTTAATTAGTATGTAATATTTTACATTATTTCTGATGTCACTGTTTTGCTTTCCCATTTAGTTACCAATGGTTCTCAGAGTGCAACATTTTAGATTTGATCAAATGGCTGTCTGTTATCAACAGTTTTCTATCTTAGGATTTGGAGACATTTTAGTCCCTGGTAAATTTTAATAACCTTTCTATGTTTGTTTTTAAATTATAAAGCATTCAATTTATTTTAGTTAAAAAAAATCTTCGTTATATGTATGGTTACATACTTTTGCAGTTCATAGTTTAATTTTTAAATAAACAATGTAAATAATTTTCTGTGGCCATTCTGATATTATAATTATATATAGTTTCCAGCTTTATAAATGAAATCTTTACAATTACAGTTATATATACTCGTAGCTTTAAATACAAATGTGATATCTTTTTAAATTTCATATTAAGAACTCATGTTGTTTATTTATGCTCATCTTAATATGCAAACATAGTAAGGTTGAAATACCATTTTTAGGACTATTAGTATCTTATTGTCATGGATTTGATCTTGTTTCTGGAACAAAGAGAATTTATTTCATCACTACAGTTGTTGGTAAGTACTTCAAGTGTAATTGATTATGGTTTTCAGAAGCATTTTTATATCTCAATTTTGTATGTTTACAATATGTACCTTCATATTTTTCCAATTTTGTATTCTAATGGAGACTTAATATAAAATAATTTATCGATCTTTGTATTTTCGATCAATCTAAACAACAGGGATGTTATTTCATGTTTTACGGGTCTTTGGGAATTCCTCAAAGTGTTCTGCTTTATTTTCCCTATAATTATTTAACAAAAAATAATTCAGTTCCTAGACTTCGAGATTGCTAAAAATTACGCAATTGTATTAACGCCAATGTACCACCTTTAACGGAGTATCCCAGTGAGTTTGCAGGAGTTTCCTGAATGTATGATCAGTATAATTTTTCTTGATTAATTAGGTGACTGATGAGGTTTCCAAATTAAAAGGTCGAGTTTCTCTATTGTAGAATTGTCTAATTTACGGTTTATATGATTGACAGAGTTTTGGGATATGTAGATCAGCGCAATATTTTGAATAAATAATCACTGGAGTTCTGATCATTACCTAGGGAAATTTATTGGAACTTAAAGGAATTTCAGATCTTTTGCAGGGTAGCAATCCCGAGCATATCAGTCTAGAGTTATATTGGATATTAGGATTGTCAGAGTTTTCAGATACAGTCGAACCCCGTTGACGTGATCTCGAAGGGAACACCAAAACATTTCGTATTAACCGTCAGAGTTGTTTTTACATTGAACCAGTGAAAAGTTTAAAAAAAAACATCTAAAAACTATTCTTATTTTATAATGTAGTATACAATTACCTAGTAATGAAGTTCATTTGGAGTAGTACATACTATAGAAAATTTAGGAATTTTTTTTAATTACTGTTCCTTAAGAACAATGCATAATTCTTAAAATTGGTTCACTTGCATAAACCGCTTCAATTTTTTCCCGATTTTGCAAAATGGTTGAAATGGTGCATTTAGCTACTCCATATTTTGACGCAATTTCTGCTTTTTTAAACATTTGTTGTCATTATCATCAAAAAAAATTTGTTTCGTCTCTGAAAAAATAGACTGCTGCTTTCGAATCATTTTGAATGAAAATCAATGTTTAAATGCGAACCATTATTAATTTTATTTGTTCTTTAGCTTTGACGTAATGGAACGTCCTACACTTTCGACCTCGTACATTGGATTAAAATTGACGAATCATGGGAGATCTCATGATTTTCTCAGAAGTGGAAGGCAATTTATTTTTTATGATGTTCGTTCCCGTTATGTTTTATTTGTTCGTCAAAACTTTGAATTACTAAAAAGAGTAAAATTCTGAATTTTTTTGTTCGAGTTAAACAGGATTTTGCCTAAAGTGATTTCACGTTAAGAGATTTTCTAGCATTAGCTCAAAGCTTTATCGTCTGGGGAAAGGCCTTCAATACATCTTAAGTAGAATTTCGTGTTAACGAGGTTCGACTGTATATGTATCACTGAAGTTTTCCGATGTTAAGTTTTCCAAAGTTAGAATATTCAGATTTTTCCTTATATACGATCGCCAGGATTTCCAATTATAGCTTAGTGCAGTGGTTCCCAACATTTTCTGGACCATCATCTAGTATTTTAGGTTGATTAACATCCATCGCCCCCTTTTCATGTTATGTCTAATCATAATTTGAGTTAAAATGTAACTATAAAACAGTTTTATAACACATACTACCATTTATAAAAACAACCAAAGAAGCTTTATCCGGTCACTTTTAAATAAAATAGAAAAAACATAAAACACATATTTTTAAAGAACAAAAGTGAAATAATTAACTAAGGTATTGTTACTGGTTTCTAGATAATTTAAGAGAGTTTAAAGTAAAAATCGGCTAGTTTGGTTATGGTTGGAGAATGGTTTTACTGTACAAAGGTACAACATTATTTTAATTTCCCCCTTTGAATACTCATCGCCCCCTGATCGCCCCTCAAGTATTTTTTGCCCCCTTGATAACACAAATCGCCCACTTGGGGGTGATCGCCCCCGGTTGGGAACCACTGGCTTAGTGGAATTTATTGGAAATTAATGCAATTTCAGAACTCAGGAATTGAAGACATGTAACTCCAACGATTGAAAACAAAAATGGATTTCTAATGTGAATATTTCTTATAAATATGTTATTTATCGGAAATTAACTGCTAATTAGTCTGCAAGTTCTATAACTTTTCTCGTATTTAATTCCTAAATTTTAGTTTTTCCTTTGTATTTTTTTCTGCTAGCTAGCTTAAAAATTTCCTGTCATGATTTTAATCAATCACATCTCTGTTATTTGCTTTTAAATACCTTTATGTGACATTTGAACTGATACCTTCTGATCAATGCCACAAAACCTTAAATTTAATGTTCCTTTCAGCTTATGGAATAGGAATGTTTGTTACATTTGTGGGATTGTTTCTCATGAGTACCGCACAACCTGCTCTTCTGTACTTAGTTCCCTGCACTCTTTTGCCTCCTGTACTCATTGGATGGTGTAGAGGAGAGCTTTCATTACTGTGGAATGGTTTTAAGGTGAGATATTCCGTAAATGTGTGGATCGTTACTAATACAAACGGAATTAATAGTTAAAACTATTTTAACCCTTTGAGGGATATGGACGTATTATCCCGTGACCTGACAGTCAGGTTTTTCAGTAACACACCCAAGAAGTTTATAAATTTTAAAATTTTACTAAATTGCAAAATTTAATGTATGAAGCCGTCATTTATAATCATCTGATACAGAAATAATATTTAAAACAAGATTACACTTCAACCAAATTGCATACAACTCAGTGAGTTAAGGCTACTGTTTGTTTCAATTTATATTGGATAAATCAACAGTCATTAAATACTTTGGTGATTTTTTTGTAAACCAATTATAAATATTTTAATCTTAAAAAAGAAACAAGATTAAACATAAAACATTTAGAATAGTTTCAATCCAAATTTAGTCTTCTAATCAATTAGGGAAGAAATATCAGTTAAATAACATTAACAACCAGTATTTGCATCTTTAAACCTACCTCATTTGTTCGCACCAAGTTCTTATAAACCATTTCATTGAGAGCAAAAGTGGATTAATTCTTGTCAACTGGCGTTCAGGACACAAGAAGTTATTGCAGACAGATATTGTAAATGAAGTTTTTATTTTTCTTCTGTTATGCTAAGCCATGTATTTTATTTAACTATAAACCTATGTTTTCAAGGTTGTAAGACCCATATGTGCTTCAAACTATCCAGAGGTTCAAGTCGCAACTAGTAATCCTCCCTTGTCCGAAATAGCCACAGAGGAACCGGTTTTACCTTCTACAGACAGTGTTGCTCCTACCGACTCTGCAATTGCTACTGAAATAACACGTGAGAAAGCTGAAGAGAGAAATTACTTACTGCAGTAAAAAATTCCAATTAAGTTACTTGTTATCCTTAGTTGTTGAATTATTGAAACTTATCTCTGTGTGATTTTCTTTGCATACATAACAACATTATGCATTTAATAATTTGTAGTAGTAATGTAGTGCATGTCTTTGTGTATTCTAAACATAATCTTATGGATGTGTTACGCACATGTTTATCTAGAACAGAATTTAATGTTCTGTTTTTATTGAAACACACACATAAATACAAGTGTGTACTGTTTCTGTGTTGCACTGTCTGTTTTTGTTAATAGTATCAGAAAACAGAATTATTTATAAGCAGATCAAAAACAAATATTTATTAACGTAATATTTTTAAATATTTCAGATATGTTTATATGAATGTCTCTTCTTTTTATTGAAGTTTGTTTGATATTTATATACCCATGCTTATAAATAACCATTTGTGAATACCATTTACATGTTCCTTAACCAATAAAAACAATAATTTTTAAGTTTTATCGTGTAACTAAATTTGTCCTACAAAAATTTGTGCACTATATTTTTCATTTGTCTTATATTTTGTTTATTTAGATAAACTTAAGCAGAAAGCTTATTTTTGTATGGCAAATTGTCTTGCTAATCGTGGAAGTATTAAAATATATTAAATTCAGTTAAAGATTAGAGAAGATAATCAGGAAGGAGTATCAGTATTAATTAAAAATATAACTATTTAATATTGGTTCTAAAATGTTTATTTTGTAACGATGAGAGCCCAAATACCTTAACAAGTAATTGCTATTGTCTTATTTTTTTTCAGAATTTTGATAATTGCCTTTCAACTGTATTTTCACTAAAAAAAATTATATTGCTATTTAAGATTTTATAGGTTAATAATAATTGCTGCTATATTAGACAATTTTGACTTTTTATCTAGTCAAATATTTTTTATGTATGTTAATGCATTTATATTCACATGAGTTAATTTTAACATCAAATTGATGTAATTTTTCTTAGATTAGGAACTTTGGACCAAGTTACTTACGAAAATATTTAGTTATTTGCTTTGATATTTAGGCGATTTTAAGATCTTTGGAAACCGTACCAACAAAATTTAACTTGAGAATTTAGTGTTTGTAATTTTTATTTTTGATAAACTTAAAATGGTGGCTATATTTTATGTAATAATAAATAACTACTATATAATACTATAACTTATAGCAATTATAAAAGATTGTATGTGATTTTTTGTAAATGTATTGTTTAGAAGTTTTTTATTTTGCTGTTATTATTTTACTTTGATCTACTTTTCATAAATAATTATTATACCCATTATATTCCAATGAATTTGCATTGAATTTTCAATACGTTTTACACTTTATCTTAAAAATTATAACCCAAATTAGTTATTTGTAAATTGTATTAGCGGTTCAGGAACACTTTAAGTTTCATAATATTTTTGATAAAATTTATGTTTAATAGGAAAAGTTATACTTATTAAAACACAATATTCTTTTATTAATGAGAGTGCTATATATTTTTTGTTTTAAGAAATACCTTTTAAAATTTAAATATCTTATTAAAGATAATTGTTTAATTGTTTGCATTGGAGAACAGCAAACATGATATATTAACTTATATTTACACTAAACTGTGATTTTGTATATATATATAAATTACAATTTTATTATTGCATTAAAAAATCTGATTTTTTCGGAATGTTTTTAAATGTTAAAAAAAAAACTTATATGTATTGATGTATAACCTGTATGATATTCGTGAAAATAAAAATGAATGGATTTTTTAAAACACTTAGTTTGTAGAAAATTCATAATCAGTTTCCACTTTGAATAAATTAACATATTTATTAAATATTAAGTATAGGTGTTGTATTAAGTACAACTATAAAAACATTTTTTAATTTCAGGCCTCGGAACTAGTCTCTTTTCTAGCTATTAGTATCTATTTTTTTAAAGTGTCTCTAAAAGTATCTTTTTTCAGGCCGAAGTCTCTTTTTTTAACCAGCAAGGCTAAATTTCGCCAAGATTTCACAAGAACATTGTTGGCAAATTAAGAACTTTTTTCTCTCATGCAATTACATATCTTTCAATTTTCTAGCGGTGATGTTACGACTCAAAGCTGCGGGATTGCAGCGTTTTGTTTTGTATTTTTCAACGGGTTCTCGTAATGACATCCGTGTGCAGCCATCGGGTAAAATCTGGAAGACAGGAATTGTACTTGGATTTTTTAGCGCAGGGAAAATCGGGAATTATGCTTGAATTTGTTGAAATTCTGGTGTGCGCCGGGAAATTTCGCCACTTTGTGCAAGTTTTGAATCATATAGATTTATGAAGATATTAGCTTTTTGTATCGTTTATTTCGAGGCTTAGCGATCAGCCAATTTTTTAAAAAAAATGCCCCCATTGTAAATTTCAGATTTGCTGGTTTCAAGAGTTCTCTATTTTTCTGCAAATGTCCAATCCCTTCAAAAGTTACAAGATTTGTCATTTTCTCTTAAGATTTATAATTTTGAATTAGCGGCTCGAATTTTTAAAAGTTATTTGTTATGAAGTTTGACTTCAAAGTTTTGAATTGCAGTACAAAACAACAAGTTTAAATAATAAATTTTAATAATAAATATAAAAATTCAATAAAATTTAAAGATGAATTTCGATTTGATTACACTAAGATGTCTTCGAATATCAGTTACCGGCCAGTACAATCCAATAATGCTTCCCGATTTGCTTATTTTGCTGCCTAGTATTTTTTCATGAAATCCACCGATGAGGTCGCATTGCTTCATAATGATTGACATTTTTTTGCCTATGCTGATCGGAAGAGCGTCTCGTTACTTTTGTAACTCCGGTTCAGGCCAAGTCGGACCAACCATAATATTTTCGGCTGATCAAACGTTCGTGAGTTATGTGACCTTATTAGGTATAACGAGAAGAGCTTGATTTTTTCCCCTTTTTTAACTTTTTTTGCCATTTTTTCTTCTTCGGCTTATATTGTGGTTTTTGATTTTAGACATGTTTAACTTTTAAAACAAATCTGAATCTGGCCAAAATTCAAAAGTGTCCGGATTATAGAACATTATGGGTGTTTGGTTCTGAACTGTATTAGCCAATTTCCGAAAATTCGCTACATTACTGATGTTTAGTTTTACGTTTTATAAATTCGTAATTTATGGATTTTCAAGGTGTCGTTAATTGTAATTTCTGATTAAAGTTTTTTTTTGTTGAAATGGTTTGCAAAACGCTGATTACTATAGTCTACTTTTAGTCTCTACTTTTTATTTGAAAGTATCTTTTGTCTACTTTTTTTAGAGCATTCCTAGTTCTGAGGCCTGATTGCTTTTTAGTGTAAAAAGTAGCCACTTAAAACTATGCAATTATAGTCCGTCTCAAAAGTTTAGACAAGACTTTTTGAGTAACAAAATTTCACTGAAAAGGTTTAGTTGAAAAAAATTTGTGGTATAATAAGGATCTGGCAGGTAAAATAATTTAAATATCATGAATCTCAAAGAAAATATCAAATAATAAATTTTATTTGAATTAATAGTGAAAAGTATCCCAAAAAAATCTGTCTTAAAAATATAGAGAAAATCAATTTAATGACTTATTTTTGCATTTTTATTGCTTGAATTGTATTTAGTTTTGATATGATAAATTAAAAAACACAATATCCCAGAATTTAAAAGATTTAGTAACATTTTTGGTTCAATTTCACACCAAACATCCCATATTGCCGTTAACTTTTATGGTGAAATATTTGCTTCAAATTTACAAGTTAACATCTCTATTCAATCCTGACTTATCAAAATTTTATTGAGAAAACATCAGCAGTGGAATAATACAGTGTTAGGTTAGATCTTTTAAAACATGAGAATTGAGCTGATTGTTTAGCCCGCTCGCTGAATCGCTTTTCTAAGTGTTAAAGTTGTTGAAATGCATCATGACATATAAAAATTTTATTAAGAAAACAACATTAGCAGTAGAATAATACTGTATTGGGTTAGATCTTTTAAAACATGAGGTTGTAAGTGATAAACACCTAAGTGGGTAACCATTAGTCATCAGTGAGGATTTGTTACAGAAAATAGGGAGAAAATGTTAACAAGAAAACACAGAACCTTTACAATTTATTCACTATCAAATGAGTTTTTTCAAATTTATGGAATTATTTTTTATAAAATTGTAGCTAAATGCTTTATTTATCTTATTTTACGAAAAAACAGTTTTTATTCTATCTTAAAACCTAACATACTTTAAAAACTGAACTTGGAAAATAATTTTTTATTCTTATTTAACATTTGATTGAAAGTATTTAAAACCAGTTTACTATTTATTAGGTCAGTGAAATATCTAAGTTCTTAAATAATTTATAAGATGTAATACAACACTGCTTTTCATAAACACCAAATTTAGATCTTTAAAAACAATTAGTTAATAAAACCATAAATTGTTAGTTCTTAAATGGACTAATTAAAAAGACTACAACTTTTGTCTATGCACAGCATGCATGTATACAAGATTTTCTAGACTCCTTTCTGCTTACCGTCCTTAATTTATAAAAAGTCATATGAATTGAATTTTATAAAAGTAAGAAACTAATAATTATACACACAAATTCTATAAAATTATTAATTACTGTAAAAATGGAGATTCTACAAGATTATGTTTAAAAAATGTTCTACAAAGATAACCAAGTGCTTTCAAAAATTCTCTGGGTTGCCATAAGGCTATATGAGTACATAGCAGTATGTTTTCAAAAGTACTCTCCATTTGATAAAATAATTCATTATTTGTTTTCAAAATACTGCATACAATTAATTACTAAAAATACAATACAATTAGTTACTAATACAGCATAAAATTAAGACACCGCATTAAAAACATTGTTGTGGGCATCTGTTATGGAGGCTTCATTTTCATTCAAGCCAAAAGTCCAGTACTCTAACTAAATAACAGTACATAGGGAACATTCACATATTACGACATCAGTTAAAGGGTGTTCAAATAAAGCGACGTCATTTTTTAAATATTCCATATTTGATGAATCATTTCATATGATGAAATGAAGTAGCTCAATGAAGAGGAGGTGGATCTCGACAGAGTTAAGAGGATGACGTTCATTAGGAAATCTCAATAGAAGTAAACGAACATCTTCCCCCTAATCTCAGTGCTAGGCTTTGTCCCCTGTATGGAGGGTATCAAAGAAAGCTAATCATGTCTAATTATCTATAAATGCCGTAAAGTTTGATCAAATAAATAATTTTTTAATAAATTTTTACTTCATTTACTGATGTTCATGAACACTATAAAATAGTGTACTTCAGATATAAATATCATTTTCAAAAAAGTGACATCATTTCGGGATGGGATGTCCCATCAAAAGTGTCTACTAATGACTAGGGGAGGGGGGACCGAAACGTAATATGCGAATGTGCCCATATAAAAAATTTTAAAAATTCAATTTTATCATGTTTCGTTTCAATAATTATTTAACTGATCATTTGATATTTTTCGTGCTCAATTTCAGTGGGGGAAATTACAAGTTATATTCTTTTATTGAGAGAAAAGTTTGCTGCATAAAAAAATAAGTTGCTTGAGGTTTATTTTATATTTAAATCTTATAATAGATGCAAAGAATTTTTGTAACTTTCGACACCAGAAAAAAGACAATTATAAAAAAAACAGTGTTTTAAAAAACAAAAGACATTTTTATTCACAGAGAAAATAAATATGTTTTAACAACAAAATCTTTTCTATAAAGTACTAGCTGTACAAAAAGTACATTTCTTCGTTTCATTTGTTACGCATGCACTAGAAAACTCAGTTCAATTTTCTGGTGGCTTTCGGTATTCATCAGCAATATCTTTAATTTTTCTCCATAATTCTGCAGGTTCGTCTACTCGAGGAACCTAGTAAATATATATTTTTTAATATACAGTAAAAAATACAGTGTTAAGGAACACATGCTTACAAAATGCTTTAAGATGTATTCTCTGTAAAGTATGACTATATAGTTGATTCTCCCATTAGTAAATAATTTGTGTCCTTTGAGGTTAAATATGCTATATTAGTAACTTGTTTGATTTTTTTTTGTGACTGTGAAACAGAGTATGCACACACACACCAGCTTTCATTGCAACAAAGCTTTAAACTTTCATCAAAATCAGTGCCATTCATATTAATGTATTACTAGGATCTTAAAAATGTAAAGAAGTTTGTAGAAGCTTCAATTTTATATATTCATTCCTTACAGTCAAATTTAAGCACCTTGAACTATTTGGGAAAGGGCGATTCCAAAGTGTCATGTGAAAAAATTTGCTTGAAGTTTTCACTTAAAAAATGAAGTTGTTTTTTTTTATGTTCAACACCATTAGTAAACTTGTTTTTAATTAAACATTTTTCAGAAATTCCTTATGTAGGGGAGCCTTGGCCATGTGTTTTCAGAATTTTATTTTTACACTAAAAAATTCATATGATGGCACATATTAAAAGAAATTTTATTGGCAACAAGGATATAATAAGTATAATATAAATAATGCCTGTTTTCTTTTTTAAATTTATTGTTTTCTAAAACATGGACACCTTTATAAGGGAGGCTGGCCCATACAAAAATGCCTAATTTTAAAGCGCATAATAATAAATATTTCAAATTATTTTTGTAAGAATTAAATGTAAAAAAAATTATGTTATAATTCGACACTCTAGAATCATTTAAAAATCATGTTTACCTAAGTTAGATTTAGTTGAGGTTTTGGTTTTATTCTAAAATGGTACAAATATTGATAATCAATCTATTACCTACATCTATTATCTAAAGTTATCATTGGTAATTATAAACCATGTATTTGATAAAGATTATTTATAGATTTCCATAAGTTAACTAAGGCCTTGGTCCAGTGGCCAGCCCTCCGTTACATAGAGTGGGTTAATCCTCCCCACCTAGCCATTTTGTAAAGAATGGCACATGGTGATTTTAAACCTACTTCATTGCACAAACTTTATAACTAAAATAAAACCTTAATATAATGGGTATTTATAAAATACCACATACTTAAACTTAATTCAATTGGTTTGTCTGAAAAAAATCTTGCAAATTATGTCTAAAATGTTTACTTTTTGGGATAAGAAACTTTTTTTTTATTTTCTCCTTGCTGCTAAGAAGTAACTCAATGAAATGAAACTAAGGTGGCTGTCTTCTGACAACATTAGCTTTGAGTACCATCTATTGAGAAATGCTAAAATATTTTTAAATACTAAAATTAAAAGGTGGGCCAAGCCTCCCTTATGGCCAAGGCTCCCCCGGTTCCCCTACCTTATAAATTCTTCACATATGGGTAAGTATTATAATATTTATTTTGATCAGTTAAAAATATTTTTTATCTGAGGAATTTTAGTTTTTTATTGAAAACTTAGAAACCATTTTTGTATTCAACACTGTAGAATACCCAAAATTTTAAATATTTGAAAGGCAGCTCAACTACAGTAGAAGTTTATTAGTTGAAGTAGTTAGCTTAAAATAGATATTTAGCAATTTCAAAGTTATTTGTATAGATAGCAAGAGTTTAAGATTCTTGAGTATGTTTAAAAAAGTAGCAAGATTGTTAAAAAAAAATAATAATATTTAGGTTAATCAAACTTTACATACCTTATAATTCTGACACAAATATATTCCAGCATATATACCAGCGCTAAAGGTTACCTAAAAATTTAAAGGTTAAAATTGTAAAATGAATATCATAAATACACTTTTAAAAAATAAAATAAATAAAACATACAAGCAACAAAAGTTTGGACTTCGGGTCAAGCCAAAATATATTTTTAAACAATTTCGTAACTTAAATAAATTTTAATTGAAGATAAAATCATTTTCTTTTGATATTTCTATGTTCTTCCTTTTTAGATTAAAAATAAAACGTATATGCTGTATGAGCACACAATGAGATTGTTGATGATTTTCAGATCCATTTTCGGCAATTTTCAATTTTTTTATTTTATTTTTACAACTAAATATAATACCAAACTTAAGTAAAAAATGAATTTAAAACTTTTTGAAACAAGAACAATAAATTATTTCCGCTCAAGCACTGAATTTTAAACAATAACATTATGTTACACCATAGCCAGTTATATACTTTGACAGAATATTTGATACAGAAACGAAATTTGTTTTCCACGTAAGAGAGAATAGTTTAAGATTAATGATACTTTATAGAATTATTTTGCACAAAAATATAAAATTTAATTACTTACAATAAATCTTAACATTATAGCTTTAATTTAACTGTTTATTATGATATTTTTGTTTTGATCTTGTTCTTCAATCATAAAAATTGAAAGACATTGCATTGCAGCTGCTCTGCTTATTTTTAATCATATTCGATTGCTTTGACGCAACTACTTAACGTTTAGTAACTTTTGCTCTGTTCCCATGTGACATTGATTCAAGAAAGTTTTATTTCCTTTCCAACTGAGATAACGAGAACAAACAAAAACAAGCGCTTGAGCTGATAAACCGATTTCATAGGAATGCATATTGCATACATTGATTTAATAACTCACGAACACCATATTTTTGCGTTTGGTTAGTTTTTGGAATAGTATGAAAACTTGGTAAACCGATGATAAACAGCCCAAAAACAGCCATTTGATCCTTATAACTACCAGAATCCTTAAAAATGTAGTACTCCCATTCCGTCACTTGATTGCGTAATTTTGATAAAGATAAACACGTGTTAAAGCTTAAAAATATGAACTTTTAACCTCATTTCAGAGATAACCAGAATTACCAATTAGCAAACCCCATTTTGTTTCGGCGCTGTCAAACATGAATAACAACCGCTTTTGCACTAATGTAGAAGGTATTAACATACCTTGTTTTTTCTCAGAAGAATGTTTTCGATCAGCACTCGCCTTCAAACCCAAATCTGGCGATGTGTTCGTGGTCACTTATCCAAAGTGTGGGACGACATGGATGCAAACCCTTGTCCTCAATATTTTGAGACGTGGACAACCGCTTGACAATCCCACCGACTTCCATCTGGCCAGTCCGTTCCTTGATATGTTGGGAGCAGAGGATGCAGAAGAAAGGATGTTGAAGCCAGGGGTCTATAAAACACATTTACCGTCGTGGAAGGTATTCACACTCTTATTTTTATTCTTATGTTTGTTGAGAGAAAGGTACACTAAACGCAACTTTTGACGTAATGCGACGTCACTGAGGTGTGGCTGTTCGAATCGTCCGTTGAAGAGTATAGTGGAAGTATGTGCTAAGTGACTTACAGCAGTTCTTCCTCTAAGCTCTTTAATTGTTAAATTAAAAAACAATAGAAAAAAATACCTTTGGTTCTAAGTAGTATTGCAAAAAAATCAATTTTCTCAATTAAAAACAATCTCATTAAAAAGTGATCCATGCAGTTTATACAGTATTAAATCAAATAAGTTGTACTCGTAGGCAGTATGTAAAAATAAAATAGTTGGAAAAAATACGTTTGTAAATTGATGCTTGAATAATTTTATACAATGGTATTCATTTATACTATTGTATAAAATTAAATGTTTTAAATTGAGCTCCAAATTCTAATATGGATAACAATGTTTGAGGTAATGAATAATTAAAAAAATTTCCTTAAAATAAAAAAAACAGTATAAGTGGGCCAGGCAAGATATACCATTATAGTTGATTTTAAACTACATAATTATAAGTACATAATAAATTAAAATTGTGTTTACATATCACTATTAAATATTGTTTTTTTAGGTTCCATGGTCAGCAAATGCTAAATATATTTATGTTGCTCGGAATCCCAAAGATTGCTGCATATCCTTTTATCACCACATGAAAGTATTACCAGGATATCAATTTGCTGATGGTTCCTTTAAAGAATTTTTGGACTTATTCCTATCTGGAGAAGTTGAGTATGGAAACTACTTTGATCATCTCATTCCATGGTACAATAAACGAAATAATTCAAACATATACTTTACAACATTTGAAAATATGAAAACAGATTTTAAAAAAGTAGCACTGGAAGTTGCAGAATTCATTGACAAGAAAGAAGCAGAATATCTTCTGCACAATCCAGAAGTGTTAGAAAAAATATGTCACAACTGCAGTTTTGATGTAATGAAAAAAATTATCAATGAAGGTCTATCTGCCTTATACAATAATATGGACAGAAGAGTATTCGAAAAGTTACCTAAAGGTCGACAACATGTCTTAAACTATGTTCAATCTCTACCAAAGAAACAAGAAAGTAAAGTTCAATTAGTACGCAAAGGACAAATAGGGTCTTGGAGTTCAGAAATGACATCTGAGGAAATTGATGTTTTAAATAATGAAATTATAAAACGAACAAAGGACTCTGATGTAATGTCCCTTTGGAAAAGCTATGAATAGACCCCAATAACATTCTAATCAGTTGAAATTTACAACTGCAAAAAATAACTACTGTATATAGAAAAAAAAGCCATCACTAGATGAAAAATTTAATATAGTTACTAATTAGTTATAGTACAATGTTTTACTAACAATATAATAATGTTCTTATATACAGAATTCTTCAGAAATTTTATAGTATATATAGATATACAGGTTATACTTATGTTAATTTACTATGTACAAATAGTATGTTTGACCAATATTTGCATGAATTTAAAATTAATTGAATAACTGTTGAGATTTAGTTTAATTATTAAAAAGAGTTTTAATGTTAAGTTTATTAATATTGCATCTGTTTAAGAGGAAATTTCTTGAGCAATTAAGTTTCATTACAAAATCTAAGCGAATATTCTAGGTCACTTTTCAAAACTGTAGGTAATAAAGGTGTATATTTAAGTATTTGTCTTAAACTTTAATTATGTTGGAAAAAATTTACCAGAAACTTAAATCAAACTATTGGAATGTTTACATAGTAATAAACTTATTATTGTGTTGCTAATTAACAAATACTAACACGGATAAACATTATGCAAATGCATTTAAAATATTATCGGATTCAACATTTTTTAATTAAATTTTATATAAAAATCCTTTGTTGCTTTTTGAAATAACCACACATTAGTAAATACACAATTGAAAGGTACATTGAGAAATTAACAATTTTAATAGTTAATTCTCAATGTACCTTTCAATGTACCTAATAAATCTTAAAATTTAATTTTTAAGATTTATTTGTTACTAAATTTTAAAGATTTAAAAATAAAATATTTGACATTTGAAACCTGTTATACATGCAATACAAATTTTAAGATTGAAATGAATTTAATACAAATGCATTAAAAAAACTTAACATTGAAATATTAATAAATACAGTAATTTATATGCTGTAGTATTTATTTTAAAAAAAAAGTGTAAGTATGTTAAAGAAATTCTTTATTATTATTATAACAAATTACACAACATTTTCCTGTTAATAGCATTCGTACACAAGTCTTATAGAGATTCAGTCCTTCCATCTATGAGCACACTTAACGTCAACACATTTATAAAATGTGGTCATAGGCTCATCAGCAGAACGAGTTTGTATTTGCAGGAAGAATGCTTTTTTATTACCACATTTTGGGCAAGTCTCTTCCATGGAGTTGACATTTTCCCATGCTGATGACCCGCCAAGTACATCGTCGATTTCTTTCAGCTTCGGGTACATTCTACTACTTAGCTTTCTTTTGATGTTATGTGTGTAAGGGCATGTGCAGCACACAAACCTGTAGTAATGTATGCCTTCTTCAGCGATTAAGATATTCCCGCAAGTGGGGCAAAACATCAACATAGTATGATTGGTAATTTGTTCAGAGATTGCAAGTTTAGTTAAATGTGATTAGATGTCAAAACTTCAATTTCTTCATTTGAGACTCGAAGTTTGGTTCTTTAGTAGGACCTAGAGAAATAAGGAATATTATCAAATTTTGTTAATCAAATAAAAAGAGAATTTTAATAATTTGTTCTTCCAGCTAGAATAAATAACATGCAATATATATAAAATATATATAAGAAGGGAATTATTAAGATATACAGAATACATTATTTTTTAAAATCATTTCTCTTTTACTATTCAGTTATTTAACTAGCAATTTCTAGTTATTGTATATTTTATCCACTAAGCTCCAGGCCGGAGTTACCCAGTTGGTATAGCATTGGACATATTATCACCCTGAGTGGAGAATCTGTTGACCGCTGATTGATTCCTTATTGCCCACACTGCTCTTCTATGAATTTAAAATTTAACAAGCATAATCTAACAAAAAAATTAAACAATAAGTATGGTAGACGCATGCTCGATAAATGAGTGGGATTCAAAGACCTAATGCTGTGTACAATGTTGCATTGGGTTCCAGCCTTGTCACTTGACTGCGGTTTCAATTATGAAGCCTGTCACCACAGTCCAAATAGGTTAGGTTAGTTTGAAATATCATCACACTAGAGCTACATGCTTTAAATATTAATTTGATTTTCTTAAATTAACATCACACAAGAGCCATTGATGACAAGCCTCATTTCTTAAAATCAAGCAAAGAGGTAGATACCTGAACTAGCCCTAAAACAACCATATATCAACATTACTAGCATAACAAGGACTTTGGACCATTAACAGACTTATCTGCACTAGTCTCATACAGTATTATTCATTAACAGAATTTTTCCCTCCAAATGATTCGGCCATTATAAGATAGCTAAGACAATGACTTAACCTACCAAAGAATCCTCTGTGCCATAATGCATTATAGAACCACATCAGCACCATTTTTAATATAGTCTCCAACATAATGCCTTCCGAGTTTGAGCAAAAGTCTGAAGAAAGCCTAAAGAACTTGTTATGACAATAGGTTTTTGGTATGCTCATAAAGTAATGCGCCATGCACCCTCTTTGTTTTGTTTTCGATTTAGGTTTCTGCTCGGGTAAGGATTTTTTTAAATAATAGATTTAACAGATAGTAGTACCCCTCCTGGCTACACATAGATAACACTAAAAGAAACATCGATTTGTGACATCCTGAAAATCCATGTTATTATTTTTTTTTTAACATGGAAGGCTTTATTATGTAGGAGGCTATGATTTTAACTATAAAGTATGGGTAGTTACTATAAAAACTAAGGTCACTATCTAATATTTTTAAATTCCCTGACTACCCCTGAACAGGAAAGCCTCTCCTTTTTTCAAGGGAAATTTCATTCAAAAACAACACAAGATTTGTAGTGTTTGTACACATTTCACTTTATGGAAATTAAGGACTTGATTGTTGCATATGTATTATATAAAGTATATTCCCACAGAGCAAAAAATACGAACTTTCAAAGACAATGAAAATAAAAGGAAAAATAAGGTTAAATCACAGAATCGTTAAGGACCGTACGAACCCTGAATCTTTGCTGAAAAGGGGTTAACCCCTAAAAAATGAAAATAGTTTGCTAGTTAAAATGTTATGAAATACAAGACAATTATTATTATTATATCTTTTTTCTATATAAATACCATTCTACAAAAATATTGCGAAACCAAATTTACGTTTTCATTTGTTATGGTTTAGCTTTAGCTTGCCGGTAGTTTCCGAGCAGCTGCTCTGGACCGAAGGAGAAAAATAAGGAGAAAAGCAGTGAAAACTGCTAAAGCCAATATACGGGTGATAACTGCATGGACCGAATGCAATGACGTACTTCTGTATACTGGCTTTACCAGTTTTGCGCCTACGGTACAGAGTAGACGCTCTGGATTTATCAAGAAAAAACAATTGCAGTGATGATTTCTGATGTAATGTTTTCTGAATTCAAAAATAAATAAATAAATTTTTGGTTATAAATGTCTAAAAACTTGGTAAATAAATGTCGAGTGGTAACAGTATATCTAATGTTTTCTTTCTAATATTGTGGGTGGAACTTACATGTCGCTTGTTTACAAATCTCCAATCACTGACGAGAAAATGCTTTCCATAACGTCTCGGTAGAAGAAGTGCGTCATCAGAAACAACCTAATTAAAACATATAGAACTTATACACACCAGTAAGAACTGTAAAAAGTTTGTATAAAAAGTCACGTGACCTAATGTTTTGGTTTTCCTTTTCAAATATTTTCTCAAATATTATCTTATCCTTTATGCAATTATTGTTATTATTTTTCTGAAATAACCTATATAATTTTTAAAAATTCATTATGAAACATCGTCTAAATGGCCTATTTCAAATTTTGTTTTTCTTCACATTTAAATCCATTTGTTTTTCAAATCCAGTGAACATTATTATTGTTCTTACAGATGATCAAGATATTACTTTAGGGGGTTTGGTACCGTAACACTTTAATTTTAATCAGTATTTTTATTTTGTAGAAATATCTAAATAACCTTATAAAAATAATATATTTTTTATATAGGTTCCCTTAAAAAAGATCAACACCTTAGTTAGCAAACAAGGAGCTGAATTTTCAAATATGGTATTGTCTCTTGTAATAGTTTGAGATGTGAATTATCCTATATACTGTTTTTATTTATTTTTATTATACACAAATTGCATCTTTTTTAAATTTTAGTTTGTGACTACTCCTTTATGTTGCCCCAGTCGGGCAAGTATTTTAACAGGAAAATATGCTCATAACCACAATATTCGAAATAACTCTCTAGATGGGAACTGCAATTCTTTATCCTGGCAAAAGAATCATGAAAAAGAAACTTTTGCTGTTTATTTTAAAAGAGCTGGTTATTCTACATTCTATGCTGGAAAATATCTTAATCAGGTAAAAAAAAAATGGAAGCAGTATACTGTAATAATAAGATACTGTAATGCTATAGTAAAGTGCAGTAAATTATAACCCAAATAATCAATTTCTTTAATAATTTCTTTTTCAATAATGTTACTTAACCTTTTAAATCACCTTAAAATGTTATAAGAGAAACTTATTTCTTGAAAATAAATCTTCTAATTTATTGTTATCAACCCTGAAATATTGACTCTTTTCATATATAGTAAATTTTTATTTTTTGGTAAGAATTTTGTCAATAACAATACAAAATTATATTTAGTAATTCAAATACATAATTGAACAAATAAATTTGATAGCAAAACATTTTACTTTCATTTTAGTATGGTACTAAAGCATCAGGTGGTGTAAAACACATTCCTCCAGGTTGGGACCACTGGGCAGGTTTAGTAAGTTACATGTAACAAGTTTATGTGCATTTCTATAGGAAAATAAAATCTAAGATCTGGGTTTTGTTTTAATCTTCTTAGTTAATTTAACAAGCTATGTCATAGAAATTATAATGAAAAAAATTTTAACTTTAAAGTAATAAACACTTATTTTAGCTAAGCCAATCAATGGCACTTTTGGAATCTCTATATGAATTCTGGTATTAATCTAATAACAGTGTCGCATTTAACAAGTTACTTTAATTCATAGAAATTAGAAATCATAAAGAAAATGGTAAACTTTAAATTAATAAGCATTCACTTTGTCTAAACCAATCAATAACAATTTTGTAACCTCTATATGAATTCTGGTATTAATATAATTAATAGTGGTGCATCAATGTCATTCATATTTTTCAAATTACCATGCACTGAAATCATGAATGATCCGACATGAAAGAGACAATACCTATATTGTGTTCACTGCCCAGATCTCCAATTAAAAAACATTACACAAAACCCAGGCGACTTCAAATAGAAATGCAGCAATTTAATTTTGAAAAAAATATCACAGAATTAAATTTCATAGATTGAGATAGTAGTACTTTTTGATTACTTGTTCTTGCAATTTTTTACTTCTATTTTTATTCACATTAATTTCTTTTTTAGAAAAAATTCTCGTTTAATGATGTACATGTGTATGACCTATTTATTAATAATTATCAATATTTTATTTATTTTTAGGTAGGAAATTCTGTTTATTACAACTATTCATTATCATTGAATGGTAAAAGAGTTGAACATGGTTCTGATCCTGAAAAAGATTACCTCACCAATGTCATAGTAAGAACAATTTCAATATCTTACATATTTTTAAAAAACTTACAGCTTATTAAACTATGTTTTAATCTATTGCTTGATACCAAAGTTGTTGAAATAAATCCTAATTATAGTATAATTTTATTTTGAATTATAAGTTAAAATGTTTTTTTTTTATTTAAAGTATTAAAAAACTGTCATGTATAGCTATTGACAATTTCATATAAAGATATGTCCATTCAAAATATGTTCCGTTTTGTATAGAAGTTTATTTTACTTAAAACAGTGGAAGTGGGAAAAAAACTTTCAAAATTTTTTCCTTGTAAAACAGTTTATTAGCTATGAATTATCTTTATTTTATTTTAAATACATTTGTTTCTGTATACTTATACAAATTGCCAACATTTTGAGTAAAAAAAAACCCACATAAATAGTTTTAAATACATAATATAACATTTAATAACATTAGTTTTTTTAGTTAAAATTTTTTACTTATAACCACTGGGTGTCCTTCAGTTGTGTGATTATACGTAAAAACTAAACACATTTACTTAATGAGCTAACTTTAAATAAAACATTTTAACACAGCAGGACGACATAACGTAACATCATTCAAAAACAAAACATCACTCGAACACGAAAGAACAACACGACACAATTCAACAACGTCTCAGTCTGGAATGTGGCGGGAGAAAAAAAACGCTTCTTCCCTCTCGTGAACCACCAGCATTATTGGCGTGTGCTCGCTCTCTTGGCAAGTCGAGCAGTCTGTTATATACTTCTAAAATGCTTTATTATATTTTTAGCATCTATTCTCCTAAAAGTTTTATCACCTGCTGAAATTAGAATTGGTTATATTGTAGCAGTGTAGACTGCTATAGGTCAAATATATTAATGAATATTTCTGTATAAAGTTTAACTTTTTGTTCCAAATTTACCTGTTTTGAATTTAAAGTTATCTTTTAATGCATATAAAAAAACATAATATAATAATATATACCTAATTAAAAAAATAACTTTTTCCAGTTTTACATTTCTGATATCCTTTTTGACCGTAGCAGTTATTTATAGTAGAAAACAATTTCAGACAAAGATTTCTAAATTCAAATTCCTTACATAGTTTAAAAAAGTAAATCATTTTTACCAATTTTGTATTTATTAAATGTAAAACTATATTCTTATTAATGGTATTGAGTTACTATATCTCTTTTTATACACAGTTCAACAAGGCATTGAATTTCTTAGACAAGCAAAATGAAACTAAACCTTTCTTGATGTTTCTGTCACCGCCTGCTCCTCACTCTCCTTTCACACCAGACACACCATATCAGAATAACTTTTCCAAATTATCGGCACCTCGGACACCAAATTTTGGAGTTTATGGGAAAAAAGTAAGTTTAATACTAGTAGTATGTTTTTGAATTTTTTTCAGAATATAATTTATTTTCTCATTTTCATTTAGATGAAGTAAGTATAAATTAAAATAAATATAGAAAGAAAGAACTTTATTTTCAAAACCGAAGATATTGGTTGCCAAGGGGCCCCCGGGCCCTTACAGACAACACATAAAATTTTACAATCAAAATTATCAAGGAAAATTAAAAGCAACATTTAAGATTATACTCTAACAAAAGGTATTTATATAACACTATAAGGTATTACTCTAACAAAAGGTATAAATATATTTAAAAAAGTAAGTTAAAGTAATTATACGTTATTATTTTTTTAAAAAAATGTTTCTTGTGTATGAATAGGTTTAAATAAAAAGGGAATATTAAGTGAAATAGAATAAATATTGAAAACATATTATTTCAACTTAATAAATAGCAACTTAAAATGAATCAAAGAAAGAAACGGTTATTAAACAATTTAAATTTGATTACCAAATGAAATTAATAGTTGAAAAAAGTAGAAAATAAAGATATAAGATAAAATATTAATTCATTGTGCAAAAATAATTTAAAATAATTTATATCTCAAAGTCAATCTAAGCTTTTAAATTACATACTTCAAATTTAAATACTTCACTTTTAAATTACATACATATTACAATTATTGTTTCATATTTTAGAATAAGGATAAGCATTGGTTATTAAGGCAAGTACAAGAACCCTTGTCAGACTCTGTGGTTAACACCATTGATTCGATTTTTAGAAATAGGTATGGTATAGACAAACTTATTGTGTAAGCATTTACACATTTAGCTAAGCTATAACAATAAATACAATTATTGCACACTGTTGTAATTAAAATTATTTCTGTTATAAAATTTCTGTTTTTTTTCATTGTTTTTGACTCAAATATTGATACATTTATTAAGATAATAATATACCAAAGCAATATTTCAACAAAATGTTTCATAATATGTTTATTACAGATGGAGAACATTACTTTCTGTTGATGATGGAGTAGAAAATCTGATTTTAAAACTGAAGGAGAAGAAGTTGCTAGAAAATACTTATTTATTTTTCACATCAGACAACGGCTTTCACTTGGGTAAAATCATTTTTATGTGTCTAATTTGCAGTTATTTAAGTATTTTTAAAGTAACAAATCTTGCGGGAGTCAATATATTCACTATAACATTTTATATTATTTACTACAGATCACAATTTTAAGTTCGCGTTAGTTGAAGCCAAATTTGTTTGATGAAATGTAATTAATTAAATGCATTTTATAAAAACATTTAGTTATTATTAAAACTGGATAATATGAAATAGTATTGTTTCACATTTACCTTTTTTTTTTTAGGAAAGTTACGAGTTTCTAGTTATATGTTTTAAATTTTTCAAATATTTTAAAGCTTTAACATTTCAATAAGGAAGATTTCCTTTGCCAATTTATATATTTAAATAAATTTTTGTTTTTATTTGTTGAAATAAATACTTTTTACAGGGCAATTTTCTTTGCCAACTGATAAACGCCAACTTTATGAGTTTGATATCAGAGTTCCCTTACTTGTCCGTGGTCCAGACGTTCAAAAAGATATTCAAATAAAGGTTATTGTTTATTTTTTTAAAACTAAAATTATTTAAATTTTTCCAAATTTTTAACAAACATGTATGTTTTCTTACAGCATCCTGTTCTAAACATTGATTTAGCTCCTACGTTTTTAGAGCTGGCAAATATTCCAGTACCAAAGGATTATGATGGGGAATCCTTTGCCTCATTTCTCAAAAATACAAGTCAAACCTCAAGTAAAAGGACTTCTTTTATAATTGAACATCAAGGAGAATCAACAAGATCGGCAGTTCCTGGCTGCCCTCAATATGGAGCTGGTGAAGTTCATGTAATGTGCATTATTTTAATAAATTTTTTTCATAGTTTTTAGCTTCCACAGTACGTTTATAATGTTAAAAGTTGAAGGTGTTATAATCTTTCAGTCCGTCCATCACCCACTTTCATAGCCCAAATTACAAATGCTACAGGCAAGTATGATGCGTCAAAAAATTCACAAAGCGCATCAAAATTAGAAGACATTGAAAACCTCAGAAAAAACTCAAATTCGAAGTACTTCAATTATTTAAAATGCTGCAAAATTTAATGCTCATTTAAAAAGCATAAGAAGCCACTTTTATTAGAATTAAATCACCATTGCCTTTTGAATAATAAAGTAAAAGAAATTCATTTTCTCATCATAAATCAGTTTGAAATGTTTTGCTTCTATTTAAAAGTGAGGAATATTGCATATTTATTCTTTGAAATATAAATTAATTTAGCAGACAACAAGAAATAATTATTGAATTTTCGAAAAAAAATTGTGAAACTAGCTCAATTTAGGGAGTAAATGTTTAATACAGAATTAATACTGTGTTTGGCACCTTTTTTTCCTGTTGAACACAAATGTTATGTGGAAGTAGTCTAAGTGACAGATTTTGTTACAAACCTACTTGTTTAAATTGTTCGATATGTTGTATCATAAAAAGAGGCATGGCTTAGTGAAATGGGCACAGCAGCCTTGTCCCATCAACTGTTGAACGAAGGTGTTTATATAATAAATGGTTCATTTGCCCCCAAACATGCCTAGTATCACAAGATATAGTGCGATCATTTTCCAATGTCATTTGATATTGCCATCTCAGAATGGCTTTAGAAAGATTTTCAATTATTATCATGACATGGTATGCAACTTGTCACTTGTGTGTTGCACTTTTAATGCCAACAATATATAAGAGAAGGGATTGCTTTTATTTTGCATTTTTTTTTACTTTTAATTTTTTATATTAATGCAAATATTTTTTTTTAGTTTTCGAGATGTATTCAATAATTGTTATTAGTATAACTTGCAATGCAAAAATGAATTCAAAACCCTCACTCTGCTCATGCTGCTTTCAGCTTTGTCAGAGGAACAGAGCATGAACAGAGGGATGTTTCTGTTTGTGGTATATCAAAGTGATTTTTTTATTGTTTCGTTTATATACTCCTATTGCTTATATATTTCATATGGTTTGCATCTTTAGTGCAATCATTGAATTATATTATGTTTCTTTAATTTGCTTTGCTGTCTTTGCCTTTTCATTTTTTTTTCATTTGTGGTACTATAACTTATACTAAGTAATTTTATCAATTGTATAATATAATTACTTATTAAAAATAGTTAAATATCTAATTTCAGTGCATTAATTTATTCACAAAATAATTTAACTAACTTTATTTTATTTATGCTTGATTTATATTGTATCAAAACTTATGGTAGAGAAGTATCTACAAAATTCTTATTGATAACAATTTTGTCTATATTTTAACTTTTTCCATGTTTGTCCTTAATTTAACAACTTTATATATAGGTTTAAGCAGCAAAAACTTTGTTTCATTATCTAGACCTGTGAAATTGACTGTATTTGTGAAGATTCTTGGAATAACACTTACACATGTGTTAGACATCTTTCAGATGCAGCAAACTATATATCTTGCATGTTTCAAGATAATGAGGTACTAAAAATCAATTATGTGCGTAGGTTTCATTGTGAAGTGCTAGTATCCTTAAAGTTGTATTATATTTTTTGTAAATTATTTTTGATAATAATTACATTTTTATTTGTGATATGCAATAACATGATTTTTTCTTTACAGCAATTTGGGGAAGCTTACAATATCACAGAAGATCCTTTTCAATTGAAAAATTTGTTTCCAAATTTTATACATAATTGGTAATGATGGATTTCTTGAGTATTGAAGTTTATTATCTTTTAACAATGATACCGGTTATTTTATTTTTTAAGTTTGTATTTTTATTTACTATGTATATATGTTATGACAATAAAATATGTTTTTTTTATAAGAGTATTAGATTTCTTCATTGTGTGTATTACAACGTCTCAACAATTCTACCATTTTTGCCATTTGTTTTGTAAGTGAAAATGTTTTTTTAAATAAGATATGCTGTTTTGAACGCTTCAAATTTATCTGGACAACTATATTAATTCAGTTCAATTTAAGGATTAAAGTGATAATAAATGTAATTATGTATTTTTGCTTTAAGTTAGTAAAATTCTGTCAGTAAAATTTTTGAAACACATGTATGCAATTGTTTTTCTATACTATATGAAGTTCTAAAAGTTCATATAGAAGGAACTCAGAAGTGAAAAATATAAAATCTGGAAGAAATTTTTCAAATCTTAAATAACCTATCCAATTTTTAGCAGGTGTAAAACGTATTTCATGAAAATTTATTCCAAAACCTCAAAAAAGTAATAGTTACCAAATTACATAATTTTTAACTCATTCGAACATTTAAATTTACTTTTATCTAGATGGATTTATTCGTATTATGTGGCATTTGCAACACGGTCCCCAGTCTTACAACAGGGTTGTTTCACGGAGGATCTGTCAATAGCTCTGCGGTTTTGTTTTCATGTCTCTCGAATTACTGTTGTTACCGGTAGCAGAAACCGCGCAGCACGGCAGCAATGCTGCAGCCCGATTTGGGGTCTGCGGCCAAATTGCCGAAACTTCCCCCCCCCCCCCCCGCGTCGCGTGTAGTTTCTTCCCCACGAACCGGCTCAACTCAAGTGGGGAGGGGGTTAAGATAATTTTAAAAAAGGTTAAGGATTAGCTACCTACTAATTTGTAGCTGGGATCAATCTGGAGTGGCATTTTTCGCAAAATGCGATGTGTTGCACGAAAATGCGAAAAAAAATATTGGCCGTCGCGAAAATGCATTGCTGTAATTCGGTGAAACTAAACTTAAATTTCAATAAACAACTAGTTCAAATAGCCGATTCTAATAATGAAAATACTAAATTTAATCAAAATGGGAAGATGAATTCAGATTAGATTATACTAAGATGTCGTCAAATCTCGGCCAGCCAGTGCAGTGCAATCTCCCATTAAAAGAGGAGTCCAATAATGCTTCCTGGTTTACTTATTTTGCTGCCTAGTAATTTTAAAGAAATCTACCGATAACGTCACGTTGCATCTGAATGATTGACAGTTCTCTGGCACTGCGTGTGATCGGAAGAGAATCTTGTTACTTTTGTAGCTCAAGTTCAGGCCAAGTCTGACAACCAGATCAAGTTCTCTGATCAAGTTTACAATTCACGGAGTCCGTGATCACAAGACCAGCTTGAATGTTGAAATACTTTTTGTTTGCGTTTGAAAATTTTTCTACTTCCGCTAGTACTGAGGTTTCTGATTTTAGAATATTTTTAGTATTTTTTTTAAATGGATTTATACACTCTTAATATATTCAGATTTTATGTTGCTAGTAAATTTCTAGTTCTTGAATTTTTCTGGAAAAGTGCATGAATATTTTTTTTCTTACAAATGTATGAACCATGGTAATAAGGATATGTAATGAAAGACCAAAATTTGGGGATTTCAAACAACCAGAACTTGATTTTAAAACCAAATGAACAGCAAAAACATGTTCATAGACAAATCTGAAGATAATCCAACACCATAAATAAAAGTAAATACACTTATTTTTTTAATTTTTATTAAAAAAATTACAAATAAATGTAGTAGAATACTATTAAATAATTATTTAAATTTGCCGCGTCGTGATTCATAAAATAATTATCATTGTGTTGTTAAGCTATACTGCTAAACAAAATTAACTGCTACACAAAGATTGATTTATGTATAAATTCAAGTGATTTAATTGGCGTGAGACACGCTGATTTATAAGTAACTAATTTTTCTTGAGCATTTTGCTACAGCTTTCTTCTACATTTTAGCATTTTTTTTTTACCCAGGCTGATCCCTGCTGTGCAGTGCACCAGTAGGTGTAATGGCTTCCCGTACCCAACATGTTATATATCATGATTGTACTATATTAATTAAACTTAAAAATGAAAGCATTAATTTAACAGCTGCTTGCTGGTGTACGGTAAATCTTCTGATAATGTCGCGAGGGGGGGGGGGGGGGGTCTTTTCCTTGCAGCCAAATTTTTTCCTTAAAACGTCATGCTGCAGCCACATTCCAAAAGTTCTGCTACTGGGCTGTTGTTTTGGTATTCGGGAGTGAGTTTTCGAAGAGAATATTTTAGTTGTTAATTTTTTAAAATTCCAACTTCTTTCAATGCAAGTTTTCCTTGATAAATGATTAAAACAACCAACAGCACAGCAAGAAGTTGTAATTTTAAAAAATAACAACTAAAATAACTTATTCTTAGAAAACTCAATTTCGAATATCAACAAAAGTAATTCGAGAGACATGAAAACAAAACCGCAGAGCTATTGCCAGATCATCCGTGAAACAACCCCACTGGAGGGAGAATAAAACCGGTTGATGGCAATATTGAATCCCAGTGCAAGATTCTTGTGACAGAGACAAATTTAGAATTACTTGGAAGTTTTGTTCTACGAGCACTATTTATTGAGATAGTATGGCTTTAGAGCAATTTTACGTACAAGTCTAATTGACTAAAGTTTAACATGGCCCCTCCATAAACTTTGTTTACATGAGTTGTTATGGTAACAACTTGTCGTTGCACAGTGTATCATCGCTGAACTAAAAGGCCCTATAGGTTATCCTTGACTTTGTTGACAAGTATGGAGTGAAAAAGATATTATAAAGGATATTTAAGTGGATATCTTTTGTGAAATTACCAAAAACAGTACATAACTACATTGAAGATGACGAGAACAAAACCTGAGCAATCACTAAACGCAACTCATAATAAGTTTATTTAATCATCAATTACTTAATTATTTCGAATAACAAGTTTAATTAAAAATAATTGTTTCATCTTTTTTCAAATGCGCCACATAAATTTTTTTAAAAAGCAGTAATCATTAAAAATAAAAAATGAATTATTATTGAAGACAGAAAACATGAATATTTAACTTTTGGAAAGTGGCAATAGAGGTTTCAACCAATAGTAACAATTAGTATGAAATTTGATTTGGTCTGAACCAGGGAGCTTGCAGCTGCACGAAGTAACAGAAAAAACAACAAAAATTTGTGTTTTGAATTCGTTATCGTTAAGGTTAAGAAAAAGGTAAATTAAAAATGAACACTCCCATTCAAGAACGTTTGCAACGGATGTCCTATTCCGAGTTAAGGAAGATCGCTAGAAAGAGTGGCATTAATGGAAAACAAAAGGTAACCCTTCTGTGATTGCTTTGTTTGGATATAAAAAGTGTGTTTAAAAAAAGTTTTGAATTGGGTTTAAATGTGCTTATGAAAGTTAGATTAGTGATCTTTATTCTGAATTTTTTTATCGGTAACTTTTTAATATTTATTGACAATATGTTTATGAAAACAACGAATTTGTTGGTGGCTAAACAATTATAAAAGTTTATATTATAACATATTGTTAAATACTCTATTTAATCTATGTTAGTACATTTTAGCTTCATAAGGTTTTCATTACTGATTAAGTTGAGTTACAAGACAATTAGTGAAAAAAAGTAGGACATGTGGTAAGCAGGATTTTAAACTGAGTATTAGCTCGAAAAGTCTGGTATTTTAACAACAATCGTGAAAAAAAATCATTAAATTTGTATTTGAACTACAGCTTATTGTCCAAATCAATTTTACATGAATAGAATTCCAGATTTTTTAGGAAACAGAAAACATCAAGTTGATGTATCTTATAAAAAAAAATATGTACCATCACTCAGTGTTGTTCATGTATCAACCAAAAAGGTACAGCTATAGTATAACTGCCAGTCTGTACATTGGTCACTTTTGGCAAGCTTTAAAATTTAATCTAGGGGTGCTATACTTATCGAGTTGTATATAATCTTAAAATGTTGCAATTTGCCAAATTGATACCATCCATTATATCATAGCTGTTCTTCCAAAAATAGATGTCATATACCTATCTTTTGTAACACTCGTAAGGAATAATGACACTTCGCGGAAATGCCATGAATTATTTAACATGTATACGCCAAGGATATGAAGTTTTGAGTTGAAGAATCGGATACTTTGACTCATAGACGTATTTGTTCCAGGGTTGGCATGGTTTTTACCGCCCCCCGGTAAATACCATTGTAAAAACCAGTATTTACCGTCCTGGGAAAAATTATGTTTTTCCCACCTGGGAAAAACCTAATTATTGAAGCAATTAATTACTAAATTTTATTTAATGGGATTAATTAGAATAATTTTAATTTTGTATTTTAATAAATATTTATCAGGACTTAATATTTTTTAAAATTGACAAATCTTTCTTAATTATTTTACATCTATGATAATATAATAACCATATACTTCTGTTTATTATTTAAGTGTTCCCATCTGCGTAAACATAAATATTTATTAAAATATTGTCTTTGGTAAGTATTCATTAAAATATTGTATAGGATAAATAGTTATTGAGAAGTTATGTCTACTAAAGCTAGAAATAAAATCAAACAACTTTTCAAGGCTTTGGCCAACTATAAGTGGGTGATTTTTTTTTTTTGGGATGAAAGGGATTAAAAATAGTGAGCTTATAGCAAGGGAGCCCTCGCCCAGACAGTGGTACAATTGCAATCTGATTGCAATTGTACCACTGTCTGGGCAGGGGCTCCCTTGATTGAATCACAGTCAAAATACAAAGTTTAGGATGTAAACTAAAAAACTTTGATATTTAATTTTTGAAAGCTTTTTAATTAAAAAGAATTTCCCAGATAAGGTATATCCCAGAAAGAAAGGTATTTCACTGTTTTTCTCAGAAAGAAAGAGGTATTTCCAGTTTTTCCTGGTATTTACCAGTTTTTCCCGCTGGGATGGGAAATATTAGTTTTGGACGGGAAAACCCAACCCTGATTTGTTCAAGCCCCCTTTTATTGAAGATTTGTTTCCACTCATATTCAATATCGAGTTCATGCTCTGTGTATCAGTTTTTCAGGTTCTGTCACACAGTTTATAGCACTATGATTATCAAAATTTGTTTAGTTTGTATTCTTGACTTTTAAAAGGAAGAAATTCTCTTAAAATAAGATATCGAAATTCTATTTAGAATAGATATCTATATCAATGAACCCTGAGCAACAAAGTAGTTTTTATCTTCTGAGAAAAAAAAGTAAATTTTTTTTTCTAGGCAAAAGCTTTAATTGCTTCTATTCTTGAAAGTGCTGGTTCAGCTGATGATAGCTTTCTTGCTTTAGAACTACAAATTATGAACTCTTGCAAAGAGGTATGTTTTATATTGATATTTTTGTTGTTATTTAAAAAAAATATTATTAAAAATTGTTAAATTCTAAGCTTTCATTCTTAAGTAACTTTTTTCATTAAAAAAATTTCTTTAATTAATAAAAAAAAATAATTCAAGGTTGGTACAATGCTTTCAAACTACTTATACTCAGAAAAAAATTAGAAACGAGATGTGATTATTATTATTTATAAAAAGTTTGTTCTGAACCTTGTAATGTTAAATGATTTAAGAATAAATTAGTTTACACTTGAAATAAAAGAATAATCAATAAATCCTTATGAAGGAGGAAGGATGCATAGAATACTTCAAGTCAGTGTTTTTAGTTAATTCTAAAATCTATTTAAAATGTTGGTTATTTTTAATTTGCAGAATAAAATCAAGAAATTTGAAGAAGACCGTGGAACTCCTATTGATACTCCAAGGCGGGGCACTTACACTGTTGACGATCAAGCAGACGTTAGCATGGTAAATAAACACATTAAGATGTTCAATTAACATTAATTTATTGTTTAACCCAAATTATATAATTTCACATGCACTACTTGAATTTTACCCAAACACTTTGTCTACCAGATGTATATTTTTTTGTGAGGCAGTCGAAAAATAAGTTTTCCATAGTTTATTTAATCCATCGATGGGTATCTGTATAAATGTACTTTGCGTTTAAATAAATAAATATACATAAAAGGCAACTTCCGTTTGTCTGTTTGTTTGTATAAGACTAAAGAGAGATCTAAAGAACCACACACAAGATCGTCACGAAATTTGGCACAAAAATTCATCTCATCTCCGGAACAAACATAAGCTAAGAATTTTTCGAATCGGACCATTCCTTCTATCGTTTTCGAACGTTTTTATGTTTCCCATTCAATGCATTGAAGACCTTAGAGGTTTATTGCTCCTTCAACAGCACGTTTTCACGGATTGTTTATTTAGTTTTATTTTACACATTTTTTAAAGCGATTTTTAAGTATATTTTGTTTAATTACAGCTAAAAAATTAGAAATAAACATCTAAAACAAAAATCGTTTGCTTTAGTATCTTTATCACAGTTAAAAGAAATACAAATAAATATAAAAAATGCAAATCGTTTGCTGTAGTAGCTTTATAACATCTAAACCAGTGGTTCCCAACCTTTTCTGGACTATCGCCCCTTTCATTAGGTTGACTAACACATATCGCCCCCTTTTAATTTTCATGTTTTGTCCAATTATAATTTGAGTTAAAGTGAACTAATAAAGCAATTTTATCATTTTAAACACTAACTACCACATATATAAAAACAACCAAAGCAGCTGTATCCGGTCACTTAAATACAATAGAAAGAAATAAAATGTTTATATTTAACAGATTTTTTTTAAAGAACATCTAGTGAAATAATTAACTAGATCTTTAAACTGGATTCTGCAAAATTTAAGAGAGTTGACAATAAAAATTAAATAAATAATTGAATGTTGAAAACTTTTTTATTATTTTATCTTTTGTCAAGTTCATGCGCAAGTCTTTGAGGCAAATTTCCAACTGATTTCTTTGTTTAGTAAGGAGCTGGGTGATAACAGAACCAAATCCTTTTTCAACTAAATATGCAGGCATGAAAGTTTTCCGCCTTTCGGCGGAAATCCGCCTTTTTTAATATCATTTTGGCTGATCCTGAGATCGATGCAAAACCGTTGAGAAATTGTGATCCATATATATGGGGGGGGGGGGGGGGTCTAAGATCAAACAAGGCGAGACAAAACAAAACACTACGAGACGTCAATGTTTGGTTGACCGATCCGTCTTGAACTATAAAAATAACGGAATCTATATCTAGGTTAACCCTATATCTATTGCCATTTCGCCGCAATTAATCGAACAAAAATTACGGGGCATCGAGGTCTGGTTTGGTTCACTGATCCTTGAACTATAAAAATAAGACTCCGATTTTACCTCAAAATAAGCACAAATTACGAGGTGTTGAAGTTTGATTGGTAGGTCTGTTTGAACTAAAACTATAAAAATAATAAAGAGTCACTACTAGTGCGATTTCGCTGCGAACTAGTAAATATTACGATTCGTATAAGTTTTTATGGTTCAATGATCCGTCTTGAACCAAAACTATATTGTAAAAATAACTAGACGTAACTGCAATTATGCTAAGAATTGGAAACTATTTGAAATGCGATCATCGTAACACGTCTCTGAATAAACTCAGTTACGATCTCATTTAATTTGAGTTCGAAATATTTTTTCTTATAAAAAACATCGGCTTCCATCGGTATACCGATATTTTAAAAGCCGATAAACCGATTTCTCACTAAGTTAACTTCGGAGTCCGATGGCTAATTTTTTGAACAAGTGGTGCATTTTTGAAACCAGGGTACGATTAAAGCGGTATTGCATCGCAATTTGCGATGCAAATTCACTGAAACAGCGATACAAATAGTCCACCGATTCGCTAGAATTGCGGTGCATTTTTTTATAGCGCGATTGTTTACTTTTTCTTTGCGCCGTAATTAGGTGAAACTTAACTTAAATTTTAATGAACAATAAGTTCAAATAACAGATTCTTATAATGAAGATACAAATTTTAATTAAAATGTGAGGATGAATTAAGATTAGATTACACTAAGTTTTCTTTAAATCTCGGCCAGCCATTGCAATCTCCCATTAGAAGAGAAGTCAGATAAAGCTTCCGGATTTACTTATTTTGCTGCCTAGTAATTTTCACCTACCGGTGGCGTCACATTGCATCAGAATGATTGACAGTTCTCTGGCTCTGTTTGATCGGAAGAGTGTCTCGTTACTTTTGTAGCTCCAGTTTAGGCCAAGTCGAGCAACCAGAATATTTTCTTCCGATCAAGTGTCTGACTCGGTGTCCGTGAGTCGTGATCACAGGAACGGCTCTAATTAAAAAATACTTTTTGTTTACGTTTGAACTTTTTTCTACTTCGGCCTATACTGTGGTTTCTGATTTTAGACAATTTTTATTTTTAAAAGAAATGGGAGTGTCCACTTATAGAAGCTTTATATATTCAGGTTGTAAGTGAATTTCGAGTCCTTGAATTTTTTTTGGAAAAGTGTTTGAATTTTTTTTCTTCTCCATGTTAATAAGGATATGTATTGAAAGACCAAAAGTTGGGATTTCAATCCCAAAGAGCTAGTCAAGAATTTTTTTGAAAGTTTTGAATTTTTTTTATAAATAGAACCCTGCTTGCAACGTAATGGGATGATCTAAACTCTTAAATGGTAATTGTGTTATGATTTTACATTTATCTAGTAAGAGTAATTCATTAGTTATCAGATTTTTTTTATTAAATATGATTTAATATGGCATCGATATACAGTTTTAAAGTAAAACTGAATTACATTTTTTTCTATGTGTGTATTTTATAGGAACTAATATAACTAAATTTCTAATTGGTTTTACGTCGTTACGCCGTTAGTGCAAAAAAATTGAATTCAGTGTTCAGCCTTTTTGATTAGTTTGCACTTTCATGCCTGATATGTTGACGGGAACGAGATGAGAAGTAGTTCGACTTTTTACCACAGTTGTGGATAAGTGTAAATAAGTTTCACGCAGGCTAACTCATAACCTCTCTGCTTGAAAAGGATTTTCGCCTCACAGTCAAACTTCAGATCTACAAACTCCGTCTGCAAAGTGCAAAGAGTTATCAAGGTTATCCCCAACCCACAGCTTCAAACGAGAATGGATCTACAATAGAATCAGGAATTTCTAACTTGGTCAAATCTTCAAATCTTGTAAGCATGTCAGTTTTTAACTTGTCAAGGTGATCAATAAAAATTAGAATGGTTTTACTGTACTACGGTATAGTATATTATTTTAATTATCCACCTTCGAATACTCATTGCCCCCCTATCGCCCCCAAACTATTTATTGCCCCCTTGATAACACAAATCGCCCACTTGGGGGCGATCGCCCCCAGGTTGGGAACCACTGATTTAAACAATTAGATCATGTAATTCGCTTTTTATTAAGAATATTTTATTTTCTGCACGCAGACCAAGAGTGATCAGTTTAAAGTGAGATTTAAATTTTAACTACTTTGGAAGAACAGATTATACCAATCTTTGCCCTGAATGCATTTTTTTCTGCCATTTTAATCTATTAATTATTATTGATAATCAATGCCTAAAAGAAAACCCAAACACATTGGTCAAGTCCAATCTAAGAATTTATTAAGTATTTATTTTCTTCATTCAATTATTATGGTATTTATTTTCATTCAATTATTGTACATATCTGCATTGATTTAGTACTGTATACATTTGCATTGAATTCTTAATTTTTCAGAATTTGTATTGAATTATGGTAGAAATTTGTACTGCTTATATTGTATATATATCTACAAAGTGTCCAAAAAAAGTTACATAATTTATTATAGAACTCCCTTGAATTGCATTAAAATAAATGTTTGGGACCCTTTTAAGATTTAGCTGTTTTTCCATTTTTAATTCTTACTGATTATTTTTTACTTAAATATGTATTCGTAAATATGTCTTAATTTGAGCTTTTTATCAAAGGTATTTTTGAAATTAATATTAATCATTAGTATATCCAAGTTGGGTAATTAAATGGAAAATTACTGGGTAATCTTCATATCTTATGTAACTAAAATGAAAGAAAAAAAATAGTTAAATTGACTGTTAAATTATCTTTCCACCTCTACCCGTGCAAAGTCGGGTATAACAGCTAGTCTTATTATAAAGAATCTTGTGCTTCAGCATATGGGTGCATAAATAGTTTTTTTTTTTGCTCTCGTAATAGGAATTTCTAGTTAGTGGTTACAAATCCGAAAAAGCTATGTAAAACTAAAACAAACTTAACGCCAGCCTTTAGTTCTTCCAAATCACAAGGACCTCTCTAAAGTTCAAGCTTGGGTCGGGGCAATTGGTCCCTGCAGCCTCTGGGCCTAGGAGCAGAACTTTTAACAGTGTTCTGCAACGGAACATTGGGAAAGCTAGCTAAGAAGAAATTAATGTTCTGCAGGACTGTAGGTTGCTGTGCAATGTGCATCACAATTGTGACCACTTTCGACTCCTGGGCCTCTGAGTATCCTTAAAACAGCATAATATGATTTCTTATTTTCTACTATTTTATTTCAGGCACTGGATAATGATTTGATAAGCTCCTCTGCTTCACCAGCATTGTACAAAACACCAGAAGAGCACAATAATCCCATTACTTTAACTCGAAGCTCTGTGAAAAAGTCGCAAAAGAAGCGCAAAGTCAGCTTTGTCACTCCTATAAGAAGAAGTGCTCGGCTCAGCTGTTTGACTCCACAATTTAGTAGTGTTAAGGATAGACCCAAGACTCCTATTCCATCCAGAGATTCCTCTGGTCGCAAGGGCAGAGTTGCTGCAACCTCAGCAACTAAAATGTTTTCTGGATCCTTGTTTATTTCAAACAGTGCAAGAAAATTATCTGAAGGTATAGTTGATTATTTTTCTATTTTTTCATGTTGAAGCTTACAAACATTCTGACGAAAAGTACAAAAGCCAGGTCCCTTATCTCTCCATGATGTCAACTTAAAAAAAAGAATTTTGAAAAAAATGGTTGGTCTTAGACAGACGTTTAAAAAAAGTACAAAATATAGGTTTCTGTTGTACCTTTCAAGCTTTTCTTTAAAATATCTAACAGTCATAATGGAAATTCAAAAGGGGGAGAACAGAAAAACTCCCATTTTCATTCCAAACTTTCTTTTCACTTTAGAAATAATGAAAAAAAAAGTAGGCTAAAAATCTAAAGGGTGCTGCTATAATTACCTTTATAAATATCTTCTTTGTAATGAAAAATTGGCAATAAAATTTTCAAAAAATTAGCATTAGCTAACGATATCTAAATAACTTTTCATAATTTAAGTTTGTGAAGGTCCTTTTTTTGGCACATTCACATAAAAAATAATCCTAACTTTATATTTATAAAAATAACAGACTCCTTAAATTTAAATATATATTTTTACTCTGTTGAATGGCAGGAATTATATGAGCAAAATATTTGCAGCATTATGTACATTTTGCCACTAAGCATCATTGTTATGCTGTTATAAAATTGTATACAATTGAGTTTTCAGCTTGTATTTATCATATTTCTATTCATAAGGTGGAAGACGTCCTTCTACACCCATGCCAAATCGTAAGCCTAAAAGAATGAAGTTAAGTTCACCAGGTATATATATATATTTGACTTTTTATGTGAGGAGTTAATTTTGTATGCAACAAAATTTGTACTTGGATAGTTCAGAAATGTGTTTCTATTTTGTCAACGTTTTCTATAATGGTAGTACTTACTATTTATTTGATGCAGGCACTAAAATATTAGTTTTTTAATACACAATTTAGGTATTCTTGAAGCACCTTCTGATACTCCAGTGTCTACACCAGTTGCATCCGAAGGTCCACATTCTGAGCAAAAACAATTGACTAAGATCACACCAAGTAAACTATTTGTTCTTTATATTAAATTTAATAAATTATTATAGGTTTAGAGTGAGTTATAGAAATATTTTGACTGTTAATTTAGTGCAACAAAAAGTGTGTGAAGAAATATTTCTGTTAACCCATTTTTACATTTAGTTATTTGTTAAAATATTTTTCAATTAGGCTTTGAATTGATTAAAAATTAAAATGTATGAATTTTCTGCTGTAACAGCCATTACATCTAAATCTGCATTGACTCCCGTCACATTGTCAATCACTAAAGGAAGAAGGAGCTCTCCAAGACGTAAGGATTAAATTTGAATTTTTGATGTAAACCAATTTAACCATAGTTTTTTTCCGATCAATATAAAACAGGGAATTATTTTGCTGCCACTTTTTTTTTTTAAATCTCATTGTTCGTACGCGGCCTTGAAAGTCCTTGAATTTTAAAAGCGAATTTTACCCTCTTAGCCTTTAGAATCCTTGAATTTTAAGAGAGACTATATTTTGTTCACTTAAAAAAATGCCCTGCTAAGAAAAAAATCTTATTTTTACAAAGAAACGAAGTCCGGCGAGACAAACCCGATTCCCGGTCACTAAAATTAACTACTAACTACCTGGAAAATGGGGGAATTCTCAGGGAACATTTTAATTCTGGATATATCGGGGAATTTTTTCACTTTGGATTACTTAAACAGCAGGTTTAGGTTGTTCTTGTGATCACTACTAGCGGACATTTGATCAAAAGAAAACATTCTGGTTGGTCCCAATTTCCTGAACCGGAGCTACAAAAGTAAACTCGACTATCTTCCTATCACGCAGAAACAGAAAAAACAAACCTGTCAATCATTATGAGACCATGCAACCTCATCGGTGGTTGTTGAGAAAATTACTAGGCAGCAAATTAAGTAAATCAGGAAGCATATTATTGGATTGTATATTTTTGGTTAGGTGAAGACGATCCTCTTCTAATGGAGGATTGCACTGGCCGGTAACCGATACTTGACAAAATCTTGGTAAAATCTAATCTTAATTCACCTTCAAATTTTAATTAAATTGTTTAGCTTAATCGTTAAATGTTATCTTTTAAACTTGTTTTTTATTGAAATTTAAGCTTAGTTTTCATACAAATGGAGGGGGGGGGGGGGAGAGAGAGAATGAAGTAGTTATGCAGTGCAGTAGAACTCCAATTATCCGAATCAACTGGAACCTAACCACATTCGTATGATCGGAAATTCTGATAATTGGAGTTAGTCAAATCAACCCAACTAAATCCTAATTGTATGATGTCGTTTGGCTGTTTTAGTAGTTATTTAGCTTTTTGTAGTAGTTTTTTCGATTCAACTTATGTTAGAATCTTGGTTTTACAAAAGGTTATATGCGATATCTAAGCTTTTTTACTCGCCCTATTTCTTACTGTTCGTCTCCGTGTTGGATGTCATGCCTAGTAATTTTTTTGGTCGCAACAAAAAAATTACTAGGCATGACATCCAATAAAGACGAACAGTAACAGGCAGGCCGGGTGGAATTTGTTCTGACATTCAGATAATCATACCGCTTCAGATAATTGGAGTTCTACTGTAGCTATAAATGACTGTTTAGAAACATGGGGTTTAAAAATATAATGTTATATGAATAGCTTTGAGAATTTTTTTTATACGATTTGATTTTGCAAAAAATAGGCTGCGATATACGTGCTGGTTAAATCTGTGGAGTCAAAAGTCCCGACGGCATTAGCGTACGATATCGCTCGAAGTTCAGTTGGGTGCCCGCTCAGGTGTCGACCTCGTCACTTTACCAGTGTTCGAAATTACGAGGCCTATTTGGCTGTGTTAAAGCTCCTAAAGTAGGCTGCCGGAAACGATTACATTACATGATTCTCTGATCATGTGGTTCCTCTATATTTATACCGATTTTCGGAAATCTGGAAAAGTTAGGTAGGAACGTTATGTCTAGAACAAAAACTTATTTTTTGCTTGCACTTAAATGTAAAATGCTTGAAAAAAAGCAAGTAACTATGCACCTGGTTGTGACTATCTTAACTTTAAAATTTTGTACAATGTAAAATAATCAATTGTATGTAGATAAAGATATTTTTGTACACTAATGCAATATTTAAGCTAATGAAAATTGTATTAGTTGGTGAGTAATAATAATTGCTTTTTTCCCAGTCTCGATTGCATTGGTTTAGCCTTGAATTTCACATTTAAGAGCCTTGAAAGTCCTTGATTTTTTTCTCTCAAAAGGTGTATGAACCTAAGTATAAGAAAGTTACCCATTTAGCCAGTGTTATTAATAGGGAACAACACCTTTTTTCTTTTTATATCATTGAATACCGGATTAAAAAATATAACAAGTAATAAATTATTTAAGTCTTTTAATGTAAGGCTTTTTATTGACCTTTGTTTTTTTAGTATACTTAGTCATTACTTTTTTTTTAATTCTCATAAATTTTCTTTTAGATTCTGCTGACAAACCCAGTGCTCTTATGCTTAATTCAAATCAAATATCTGGCACTACACCAGGTGAGTTAATGATATAATTAATAATTTAAATTATTAAATTTATTATTCATTATTAAAGTCCTCTTCTTAAACTGCACTAGATAAATTAAGTCTACTTGCTATGTAATATATTTATAGAGATAAACATGGGTGTAATTTGTTATTTTTTATTTTGAAAAGGAGTAGTATTTAAAAATGTGTAAGCTATTATAAATTTTAGCTTCCACACTATGTTTATTACGTAAAAAGTGGAAGGTATTATAATCGTTCAGTCCGTCTGTCCGTCACCCTTTTTCATAGCCCGAACTACAAATACTACGGACAAGTGTGATATGCAAAAAATTCAGCGCATCAAAATTAGAATACATTGAAAATTTCAGAAAAGAATTCGAAGTACTTCAATTATTAAAAAAACTGCAAAATTTAATGCTCATTTAAAAAGCATAGGAAGCCATTTTTATTAGAATTTAATCACCATTGCCATTCGCAACAATCGCTCGAGAAACTTTAATTCTTTTAGAGAAAAATTAAAATAAATTTATTTTTGCAACATCGATCAGTTTCAAATAAATAAATGAATATTTCACTACGATATTCTTTGTACGTTGATATGATCATTCTATTTAAAAGCGAGTTGTTGTATGTTTTCATTCTATTTAAAAGCGAGGAATATTACATATTTATTCTTTGAAATATAAATTAATTTTTGCAAACTGTAAGTAATAATTATTGAATTTTCGAAATAAAATAAATGAAACTAGCCAAATTTAGCATGTAAATGTTTAATATAGCTTAAACAAAAGCTTAATTAATTTGTAGTTCAAAGAATAAAAATGTTTTCAATTAAGCTCTATAAATAAAAGAGAAACTTGTAACGTTGTACTTTATATTTGCTGAAAGCAAATGATTGAACTTTCTACATTGAGGCTTTATCTATACAATGTCATCTTTCCAAACTGATTTTTTATATCGCAAAAATAAATATTCCTTTAATTTTTATTTCCATTTTAAATAAAGCGCATTTAATGAAGTGGCAACAGTGGAAATATTGAATGAAAATCAAATTTTCTTGTTAATTAAATGAAGAGATCAGATCAAAATTTTGAAATAATTATAATTTTAAAGACAGTTATCATTTAATGGACACTTATTTGGTTTTTTTTAAATAATATTTGGAATATAGAATTCCTTTGCTTCAATATGATGTGTTCAAATGTCTGTGAGACTTGTGGTTCATTTTTGTGAAAGTGGGTAACAAACAGACTGAATGATTGTGATACCTTCCACTTTTTAATCCATAAACATGTTGTAGAAGCTAAAAAAAACAGGTAAATATTGATGTTTAATAATATTATAACTCGTGAATATGTTTATGTTTAATTAAAAAATGCATGTACATTTAACCTGAAAATAAAGATGTTTTTATAAAACCATTGCTCAGTCACCCATACAATTACTGTTATAGAATCTCAACTGAAGAAGACACCATTACAATTGTCAAGTTTAAAAGATAAGAGGATTACCCCTAGTGAGTGAAACAAGCAGATTTAATTTATACCTACTTATCATATATTTTTGTACATTTCTACCTTGATATTTAATAATTGTGATGTTTAATAATATTATATAACTTGTGAATATGCTTATGTTTAATTATAAAAAACCGCATGTATATTTAACCTGAAAATATAGATGTTTTTATAAAACCATTGCTAAGTAACCTGTATAATTGCCATTATAGAATCTCAGCTGAAGAAGACACCCTTACAATTGTCAAGTTTGAAAGACAAGAGGATTACACCTAGTGAGTAAAGCAAGCAGCTTTAAATATACTTAATTATCATATTTTTGTACATTCCTACCTATTAATCATGTAAAAATTCATTCATATTTATAATAGTAAATTATTTTTATTTATGAAGTGTTGCTTAAGTAATCCTAATCCTCATCTCTTAGAATCTCAACTGAAAACGACACCCTTACAAGCACCCATTGTGACAGTCCAAAGAGCTACTCCTAGTGAGTATTAAAAAGAATGCTTATTTTATGAACTTTTTTTTTAATTGCATGAATTTAAGTGAAATTTTATTCTTGAAACCTTGTTAAAACATCTATTTTACCTTTCCTAGAATCCCAGCTGAAAAAGACACCTTCACAATCATCAGGTGTAAAATCTAAGACTACCCCTAGTGAGTTAATTTTTAAAAAAATTGGTTTTACTTTTCAAGTATTTTTTTAAATCAACTTGTTTCGTTTGAATGTTTCTGGCGGTCTATTTCTATCCTCTGTGAGGAATTTTAGCACAGCCAATTATGCCTTATACTTTAGAATCCTGGTAAACTGACACAGTCAATACCTAAATCAAACCAATGGCGCTCCATGAGCTTGTAATGGACTTTTGATGTCACAGATTTAACGAGCATGTGTATGATGCTGCAGTGTGAACAGAAAATACAAATATCCATGTCCAGACACCAGGATTCGAACTGTGGACCTTCTGACTGCTTGGCCAGCTCTCTTTTTCTGACTTCTTACAAATACTAACTACATACAATGCTACTTTCAACATTTTATGTGAATTTCTTAGATATGATCTTTTAAATATTTTAAGCTTGCATGCTTAAAAAATATGTTATGCTTTAATTTGAATTTTATTTTCTGTTGATAATGAGAATTTCTTTGAAAGATGTATAATAAAAAAACATCCTTTAAGTAAATAGTAATTTTCTTAAATCCCATTTGTTTTGGAATTAACTAAATGAAGCATTTTTTTGCTATTTCAACTAATACTTTTGCATATTTTCTTTTGCACAGATTTTATAAAGTTGCACCAGAAACAATTTGATAAGATGGAATCCATTGACGAGTACATAAACAGAAAACAAATGAATTCAACTAAGAAAATTCATCAGCAAAGACTTCAAGATTCCTCAAAAGTATGTTTTGAATTGTAATTTAAAAGTGACAATTATAATCTTCAGATAAAGATTTCCCCCTGAATATCACATTTGAAACATAGTATGTTCCATGTATCATTTCTAAACATTAAAACTATAATCAGGAATATCAAAAACCAAATTTTTAAAAGTTAATAAATATTTATTGAGTAACATTTGAATTAATTGTGACCAAATTAGGAATTGTTTTTTTAACATTAACGTTGAATCCCTTATTATGAACTACTATTTAAAATTGCATCAGTATTACACACCTATTTAATGTTTGTTGCAACCCTATATGTTCCATATTTAACTGGTAATTTATAGCTTAAAATTTATTTTAGAAAATGGTTCTTAAGAAGAATTCAAGGATACCCCAGAAATTTGGCGGAATACCTTTTGTCCCATCTATAACTTCAACAGCTGATATGAAAACTGATTTTGGATTTAAAAAAATGAAGGCTAACCTGACTCCTGGTAAAAGGCTTCCAGCTGTAAAATTTGGCAAGCATAACAACAGTATTGTAGCCAAGAAGATTAAAGGTTAATATTTTATATTCTTTATTATTTTATGTGCCTATTAAAACAGTTATCAATTTGAACTAGCAAATTAATACCCGTTCTTTGCACAGGGTCGAAAAATAGATCTCAAACTTAAATGAAGTAGTTTTTTGCCATTTAGTCTATTATTAGGTATAGCTTCTTACTGTTAATCCAAGTTAACGCTTTATACACTGAATTAAGATTTAGTTTTAATTACTTGCAATTGCCTATTTCAAAGCTATAATTAAATTTTTCTGTAGAATTTACTTTACCTTTGTAGACTTTAATGTGCTGAAACCGTATAATTCAATCAAAAAGTTCCACTTTGTCCCCATTTTCCCCAAATGATCAATGAAAAGTAAAACAACGCCCTTATAAGTACAGTAAGTAGATAAAGGGTTAAGCTAATTGAATCATAATTGCAAAATAATGTTGTAATTTCAAGACATAATCTCAATGAGAATGCAATTTTTTTTGTCCATTTGGCACAATTTTTTGACTTCAAAAGCCTATTGCAACACTTTAGAGCGATGTTCTTTGAACAACCAACAAGCTGATTAAATACAGTCGAACCCCGCTATAGTGAACCAGGGGTGCAGAAAATGTTTTTACTCCCAACATTTCCCCCAATCCGTTTGAAATTTTCCCCCAAAAATTTTACTATATGTTATAGACTTAACATAAATTCTGTATTACCTTAGGTATAGAAAATTTTACGATATACAGGGATGTTAGTGCTTGTTGAACAAAAAAGCTGAACTAAGTGTGACCGATAAAATTTAAATTTTAACAATTATCACGACAAGATTAAGTTTTAAATAATTATATAATATTATACTACTAAATGTACTTTTAATATGTTTTTAAATACTTTAAAATAAATACATTTTCTTTTATTTATGGTGTATGGGGTGGGGGTCATATTAATCAGATTTATCTATGAACATGTTTTGCTGTTCATTTATTTGGTAGATTACTTTCAAGTTTTAGCCATTTGGCAGTTTCATAAGGCTGGAAATTTAGGCACCAGGTTTTGCAAAAAAAAAATAATAATCTTGACTGCCTTTTTGGGATTGAAATTCTCAACTTGTGATCTTATTTGTTAAGAAAAAAAAATCAAGCACATTTCCAGAAAAATTCAAGGACTAGAAATTTACTAGCAACATAAAACCTAAATATATAAAGCGTGTATACACCGACACTCCGTTTAAAAAAGAAAAAAACTAAAAATTATCTAAAATCAGAAACCCCAGTATATGCCGAAGTAGAAAAAAAGGTTCAAATGTAAAACAAAAAGTATTTTAACATTCATGCTATTCTTGTGATCGCTACTCAAGGACGCTGCCATTAGGACACTTGATCAGAAAAAATATCCTGGTTGTCCGACTTGTCCTCAACCGGAGCTACAAAAGTAACGAGATACTCTTCCGATCACGAAAACTGTCAATCATTCTGATGCAATGTGACGTCATCGGTAGATTTTGTAAAAAAATTACTAGGCAGCAAAATAAGCAAACCAGGAAAGCATTATTGGACTCTTCTTCTAATGGGAGATTGCACTGGCTGGCCGAGATTTGAAGACATCTTTAGTGTCTAGGCCCCCTAACTTAATAACCTAATCTTAATTCATCTTCCCATTTTGATTGAAATTTTTATCTTCATTATTAAAATCTGTTATTTTAACCTGTAGTTTATTGAAATTTATGTTTAGTTTCACCTAATTACGGGCACCGTAAAAATGGTACGGTGCAAAGAAAAAGTAAAAATCGTAAAATAAAAAAAAGAAAAGTGCATTGCAGTTGTAGCGAATTGTCGCTGTTTCGGTGAATTTGCATCGCAAATTGCGATGCGATACCACTTAAATCGAACCCTGGTTTCGACCATCTGTACAGTAGCTGGTGATGGCTACGCTATTTGACACAAGGGGGGGGGGGGTGTATGGATGCGAACAACGCCAGATGACATGCTGAATTTAGGAGACAAAAGTGGTACGCTATTTTGGTTTGTTAGAACAAAAAAAAAGTAAATTAACGGTAGGTTTTAAAATCGAAAACAATTGAATATTTTCCAAAAAAATTCCCCAGATGGCTAAACTTTCCTCCGATCTAGGATCGGACATATTCTGCATCCCTGTAGTGCACCCTCTATGAAACCAACAATTGGTTCACTATATCCCATGGTTTCAATGTAGCCAATTTTTCTGGAATAAAGTTTTATATGAATATGATATAAAGCTTTTACAAGAATAATGATGGTTTTCCATATCTTGAATTAATTGAATTGATGATTAAATTAAAAATTAATTATTTAATTAATTTAAAAAAATATTAATTCATTTTTGAAATTTTCCCAAAATAATTATTCAAAATGAATGCAAATACATTCGGTTAAATAGTAACTAATATTTAAATTTTCACGAAACACGTCTGCATTGTAGAAAAGAAATTGGCATTTTTAAGCTTTATTCTCTTTACAGAAGTCGCCATTTTTCAGGCAGTCTACTTCTATTGGAAATGCGTCTAAATTCTTTCATAAGGAAATAAAATCGAGTAACAGAGAAGTACAGGTTAAACGGACAATTGGACAGTTCCACTTATGCCCAGTTTTCAAGGGGTGGTTGAAAATAAAGAATAGGTAGTGGGGAGGTGAATAATGGCTTTATTCAACTCCGGAGAGGGGGTAGGTTGCAACACAAATGAGTACTGCAGTTTGACCAGACACGCCTTCCAAGAATCCAGAAGAAGTGTGTATGAATGTGGTGGGGGATATGAATATTGGGTTGGAAAGAAAGGGTGGTTCCTGGAACCCAGAGGGGAAGAAGAAAGGGATATATTTACTTTAAAACGGGTCCAGTTTGAGTACAATTAGATCCGAAGGACAGGTTGAAATCGACACATTGTTAAAGATTGCTATCTACCTACCACTTGCCACTAATAGTATTACTTAATATATGGAGAACTAAAAAAAATATTAAGGATAGGAAATTTAAGTTCACTATAAGCGAAATATCCTTTTCTAAGTAGTTCACTATATCTATATAAAATAACATTAGTTAAATAAGAGTTCGGAAGGGACCACTAAAAAGGTTCACTACAAGCGAGGGTTCGACTGTACAAAAAAAAAACTTCATTGCAACAAGCTCAGAATCATACAACCCAACACCAGAAACCAAGCTCCTAAAAAATAAGTTGTGTTTCTGGTACAAACCTTGTACTTGTTTTCACTTAACAGTATTTTTTTTTAAATTATGTTTTTAATATAATAATTTTTTAGGTGAAACCAAAGCTCCAAGGCTAGTAACTAAGGAAAATACACCGTTACCAAAGAAGGCTAACACACCCTTGCAAAAGAAGCTTAACACACCCTTGCAAAAGAAGCTTAACACACCCTTGCAGAAGAAGTTTGACCTTAAAGCCAGTTTGTCTCGAAAACTAACTTACAAACCTCATAAGGGACCTCTTAAGCCACTAGGCCAGGTTAATTTGAATGCTAGCGTCTTTGCCTCTGCGCCTGCACCACCACCTAAAATAGTTGCTCCTGAAAACAGAGTTATCAAAGCAAAAAGGTAAAATTTATAATAAATTTTTTTTATGGCTGATTATTGTAATTTAACAAGTGAAGTTTAACCTTTTTTAAAGATGCTCTTCCAAATTTAGTAATTTAATAGTGGAAGACATTTTGAAATAGTTATACAATTGGAATGGATATCTTCAACTGTTTGGATCAGAATAACAGGAATTTCAGTAGATTATCAAGTTAAATGTAACAAAATGCTTCATTTATTATCTTAATGATAAAAATAGAACAAATTTCAACAGTGCATGCCTTTGTTTCCAGTATAGCTTAGAGTTAGATATAAGATTTTTTAACCGAATTATTTGTTTAATAAAAGTTGTTTCAGCAAAAATTTAAACAAAAATTTTGAATATTTTCTTGTACGTATTGTTATTTTGTAATAAAACACATCTCGGTTTATATCTGAACTGTTTTTAAATTACTTTTAAGCCAATTTCTTCCTTTCTTAAAATGTTGAATTACCAAAAAAAAAATTCATGACAGTCTGTTTATAACCAATCAACTTATTAAGAATTCATTATTAGACATTTGCTGCTGTATTTTGCATCAAAAAGTGAATTTTGAAAACTTTGGACACAATGTCAATTGGAAACAAGCTCTTCATGTAATTTACCAGTTGATTGTCTAATTTTGTGACATGTAATTCGAAACTATCAATAACTTTTTTTATATGGTTAAAACCATATTCCATTTAAATAATCTTTTTATAATTGTGTGAAAAAAAATCCGATTTTTACACTATAATTTTAATATCAGACGCGCGCGAAAAGTTATACTTTTCAGAAACAGTGATAAAAAAATTACTTTTTTTTTCACACAAAAGCAGTGAAAAAAGTACCTTTTTTCACTCTTTTCATAAGATGCCAACATTTCAAGTAAAATTTCTATTTTATAATATTCATAAAATCCAGAAATTTTTTGATCTGCTCTATTTATAAATATGCGCGTGAATGTTATTATTTTATTTTTGAATCAGTATCCACGTTCAAATGTTTGATTTTAAACTAAAAAATAAGTTTGCCTTTTGTAGTTCCAGAGATTTATCGATACCGATCTTCTTTACGTAAAAAAATTAGCATGTGAATTATTTTTGAACCAATGAGATTTGATTTTTTTCACGTAATTATAAAATAATCTTTTTTTTTATCAAACCTGAATCATGACTTTTTTTTATTTATAGAGTTGAAATACGAGGTGTTTTGCAAGGAGTACGGAAGAACAAGAGATTTGAATTGCAGATGAAAAATAGAAAACCTTAAGAACTGTGAATAGTTACTGAATGTGATGACAAGTAAACAAAAAAAATCCATGTGCTAAGTGTTGTTGTGCTATGTTAAAGACATTTTTGCTACTAGGTTTTAGGAATGTTTGCTAGTTTATTATTATTAATTTAAAAGATGTCATCCGTTTAGTACTTGTATATATATTTTATATATCATAAGCATTGTTTTATTTTTGGTTTTTATTATTTCATTTGTTATATACATTGGGTGGTATTGTATCAACTTTTTTTTTCAATTTTTTGACTTTTTTTAATGTCATTTTTAAATAGTGCCTTAAAATGTTTAAAGGTATTTTATTTAAACCTATATAATCGAAGGTGGTATGCCAAATTATAGCTAAATAAGAGGTTAGTATGAAGAATAGATAAACTTGTGTATATATATATAGGCTACCAGTTACAAAACTTGAGGAAATTTAAATGTTTTACATCTACTAGTAGTTAAACTTATGCTATTGTCATGCCAAGTTATAGAGGTAAAGACACCTTTACTGTCTGTTCTGTATTGATGTGGATATGCAATAAAAGCCCAAAACTTATTATGTCTTAGTTTTCATTAGTTTGGTTCTGACTCAGTAAAAGTCAATCTACGTACTGCCATTTTGAATTGCATTATCTAGCTATCATACAATGCAGCACCTAATTTTGCAGAAAAATAGAAAAATGTGGCATATCATCATATCTTTATGTCTACTAAGTTATATATGCTTCAAATACTTTACACAACCTAAATACAGACATCTCCTGTACAGACAAAAAGACCTAGAAATAATTGATTTTATTTGATCACATTAAATCCTGTATTGCTTTTTGAGGTCTAAAATATGACATCGTACATTTCAATTATGATTGCTGATTTTATTCTATCCAGGCGGAAAAAAACCTATAAGATTATATTATTCTACTGATTATCTTATTACTATCACTATTCTAAATAATAAGTAATAAAAACACAATAAATATAAAACCTAAAAGTAGTTACACCACTAGAAACCTGAACTTAAAAGAAAACAAAATATCACATAACAAAAATTTTCCAGATAATTAGTAATATATATTATCCCTTCTCTCTATCATTGCCTTAAGTATACCCAAGTGTTGAGTATGTTTCAGGAAGATTTGTACATAATCTGTTGTTAAATGGTACCTTTTGATTAGATACTTTTATAAAGAAAATCAAGGACATCTTTTTTCATTGTACATATGCACGAATATGTACATTCTTGAAAAGGTAGCAAAAGTTTCACGCTAGTGACTAACACACATTTTTAAAATTAACTTAATGGAACTGAATTTAAGATGACAAAAGATATTAGTTAATACTTATAAGTTGATTGTTTTCCTTCTTACTGATTACAGGGTGTTCAGCAGTTGGAGGCGTTGTGAATTTTTTAGAATTTGAAATCATGCTTGAAATAATTGTTCAATAAATTGGTGTACTCCGGGATATTTGGCCACTCTCTGCAATTTCCGAAGATAAGCTTTTTGTACCGGTTATTTCCGGGTGTATAGCAAACAATTAAAAGATATCCCAATTGAAAATTTCAGATTTGCTAATTATCAAGTATTCCCAATTTTTTGCAGATTTCCTACTAGACTATCTTAAAAGTTACAAGATTTTGATTTGTCACTTTTTTTTAACGATTCGGATTGCATTAAAGGATTAGTTTTTAGGTAAATTTTTATAAGGTTTATTACAAAGGGTCTTGCACGATGAATATATAAAGAAAATTTTTGAATAAAAGCATTTCGTTAATTCAATGTTTTCTCTAGTCCACAAACAACTCTTAATACTGTTGTGAGCAGATAAACTGCAGTAATCGCAACAATGAGTTGTACCATTTTTGATCTGAAATAAAAAAAATTCCAGTATGTTTTCTTAATTGTTAGAGTAATTGAGTGCTTGCAACAATGGTCCAAGTCATTATGGAAGTTACTGCAGTTTACCTGCCCACGGCAGAATACACATGCAGATGCAGCTGGTCTTGCAAAACAGCCTTTGACTGTGAATTTTGAAAAATGTTTTTTTTACGACTAAAACATATTACAATGAGTTAAAGTGCTTTTCACCACATTAGAAATTTTTAAATATTAGTTGGGACAAATGAGTCTCGTTAGTAGCTAAATTGTTGAAAGTTTGTTTTTTAGTAAATTTATTAGTTGATTAAGTTTTTTTTAAGTAAAACAATACTTTTTCATTCTTCTAAATACCCCTAAATTAATTTGCATACTCTCATAAAATTATTAAGGGACTCGCATAAAGTTATTGATAAAGGTGGAATAAATACTTGTAATTATTCAAACCCGTACAAAGTGGAGTTTCATTCTTAAATTTTGGATGCACAGTAAAATATAATGACAAAAAGATATAAATTCCCATAATATATTTACATACAAACAAGATATTTGTTTTTAAGCAAAAAGCAAATAAAACTTTGACATTTTCAAACAGTAACCTAATTAGTTTAACAAACCTTTTTTATTCTAAATAATTAACAAGGCAAATGTTTTAACTTTCAATGATATGAAAGATACTATCACTAATAATATTGTATTACAACCTAAAAGTATGTAGTAAGTTTGTTTACCTATTATACTTATAGGTTATCATATGTGAAATTAATGTTCATAAACTTTTCGTCAATCCATGAATCCATTAAAGTATTCTTCTCTTCACTAAAATAATTTTTCCAATCTCCTATTTGACCTATACAAAATAAATTGAATTAAGTTATTTAAAAATTGTAAAGTATGTTGGGCTTTAAAAATTAAAATTTGAACAAGGGGAAGACTTAATTTAAAAATGAAGAAATAAAACACTTGACTGAAAAATCACTCTTCCATTGAGTTAAGAAGACATATTTTACTGTTGTCCTTATGCTAATTGTATTTAAAAGTTTAACATGTATCACATACTATTTCTGTTTGTAAATTTTTAGAATGGGTATGAAATTTTCAGACATTATTTATGAATAAAAAAAAATTAAAAATAGGCTTTCAGTTCAGAGGCCTACATAGGTGGACATTACTTTTGTAGAATTCCCTTCACAACTTCCTTTTTCAGTTACACTTATTTTCATATTATGCACAAGATAGTTCAAGCTTTTCAAAAGTACCGATACCAAAGCAGCTAACAAGGATCAGCCGGTGTATTAAAATGAGGTAGCACGAGGGTCAAGAATGATTTCAGGTGTCTTTTAAAAGCGGTAAATTCTAAAGGCATTTTGTATTATATAAATGTTAGAAAAAAGAACTAATTATTAAAGAACTGATACAGCTTGTTTTATGCTTAGTGCAAAAATTTATTTTTAGGGCTTAAAACCTCAAATTCAATTAAATAGATGTACTCTCAGCAAATCTTAATTTTTCACAATTACTTATAAATATATATTGTTGCAAAAATATGTTTATATAAAGAATACATCCATATGATTTTGCTCAGGAAGGTAAAGGACAGAGAGTAGCTATTTTTTGGGGGGAGGGGGGGTATCAGTAGAAGGATTATTATATAATAAGAACTTTAACTAACCTTTTCTCATAAATCTTGATTCATTAGTTTTTCTAATACCCAGGTCGTCCCAATGTTGATAGTTTACGTTAGGGTTTTTCGACATGTTATGAAATGAACAATGATCTGCAATTTGATTAATTTCTTCTTCAGAGAGATCCTTATTCAGAAAATCAGCTATTCTTTTAATACTTCCATGTATATCCTACAAAAATTTATTTTGTTTTTAATACAGTAAAGATAATTGTGGCTAGAGAATTAAGACTTTGGAAAAATGATAAAAAAAAATAGAGTATAAAATGAATAATAACTTTGTGAAGATCTTCATAATATAATAAGAGAACATTGGGATCATTCCGATGAGGCCATACTTCTGTATAGTGTTTCCAAAACGGACCATAGGCAACTAAATATAAAAAATAAATAAGTAAGCATTTAAGAAATAAACACAGAAATAACTAAAAAATAAATTTGATTTATAAGACGTAAGCAGGCATGAAATTATTAATAAATTGTAAAGTAATTATACTAATTTTTAAGTTACCATGGGTTTCTTACATAAAAAAAATGTGAACTAGTAAATTAGTATGAAAGAAAAATGTAAGATAAAATTCAAGATTCAATTTGAACAGTATCTCTTTATGTATCCCTGAGATAATTATGATAAATTAGATATGATTAAAATATGCTATTGTAAATAATTAGAAAAGATATTTTTTTCATTATAAGTGAAGTTTAATATATCCCAATGTAATTATCACTTTCAATAAATTTTTTAAAAACAAAATCTCTGTAACTGTTATTCATGCACCACAAAAGCTGGATGTTTAAAAAAATTAATAAAAAACTACTCAGTCAAAATCTATACCTTTGTCCGAAATGAAATCTTCAAAAAAATTATCAAAAGATGCTGTGTAATCAGTAATAGTCATCATTCGAACAAAATGATAATAAGAGACTGCAACATCCTTAGGATTTCTCATAATATAGAATATCTATAAAGAAAAAGAGATAAATAAATATGATGAAAATAAATTGAGAAAATTGATACTGTGATTATTTTATTCAAATATTTTGAATGAATCCACAGAAGGTTAACTACTATGAGTTTAACTGTATTTAGATTTTAGCTTATAACAGAGAATTTAAACACTTGGGTTATTTTAATACCTTACTAAGAAAAAAGTGTACAAAGGTTATAGAATACTAGTTTGACACCCATTCTTCTTTCCTAGAAACACAGATAAAAGAGAACCTATTTATTTTTATGTCATCTGAACTTTCTCCTAATAGTTCTCTTTTGTTAATCCAAAGTATTACTATTAATTGAAAAAACAAACAAAAAAACCCCTTTGGATTACTATGAGACGGCTAGTAGCCTTTGAATCTTTTTCCTCATAATTAACCTTGCATTTATATCAAACACACTACTTAAAGGATAAAATATAAGCCAAGACTTGCTTGCAGTGTATCAAACAAGCTTTCAGATTAGCCAGCATGGAATAAACTTGTTTTTAAAAAAATGGAATTTTTTGGGTTTTAATGTGGTGTGTAAGATATCAGAAATTATACCTTTGGTTTCTTCTTGTGAATATCCTCAGGTAGAATTGATAAAGGTAAGTGAGTTTTAATTAGTCGTTGACCTTCCATCTTTTCAATAGAAGCAAGCCCGGGATAAATAAACTCTAAGTACGGAAATCTGTCTTCTAAACTCTGGTGTTGAGATGCATCAATTCCATTTAGGACACAATAAATAATTTCTTGCAGCCATGTAGTACCTGAAAATATGTAAACACATCAGGATATTGAAAACAGTAAATGCTATAGGGAAGCTCTGGTCTATAAACACAGATTAGGTTGTTAACATAACCATAGCCTATCACTTTACTTTCAGCTCAACTAATTGCCTAGAGTTTGTTTGGCTAAAAGCAGGGATTGGAAAGTTACTTTTAAAAAGTAACTCTGTTACAGTTACAGTTACTTAATCAAAAAAGTAACTCTGTTACAGTTACAGTTACTTAATATGAAAAGTAACGTGTTACAGTTACTTAATATGAAAAGTAACGATTCACAGTTACTTTTTGAAATTTCAAGTTATATGAAAAATTGAAATTTAGCCATCTTACTATTTTTCAAGAAAACCACGATTAACGAAACATAAGCACAAACAAAATGCCGAAATTATAAGTAATAATTTTTTTTTTAATTTCAATCCTGGTTCAATCCAAGAAATAGGTGTGAACGTGCCCTCTCTCCCCACACACACTTTGTTGTTGGTCATTGTTGTAGAGTGTTGAACCATTCAGGTTCAGACAACACAAAAGGGGTTAGTTTGCACTGGTCGAAATATGCCGAACGACAACCTGCTAGACAGTCAGCGTGATTTATTTCAGAACTCTTCTTTTCGGTAGAAGCCTGTAATTACGGTCTTATAATGTGACACTTGGAAAGGAAACAGACAAGGAGAAACATTCGTACTTTAACAATTCTGGCTGAAAGCAGTCGTCACGCCTTTAGCAGCCAAAGTAGACAATGCATTTTGCTTTTTCCCTCCCAAGAAAAGCTCATATTTCGGGAATGCGAAAGATTGGAAAATATATGTTCATTTCTTAGGAGTGGAATTTCAAATAAGCATCAGACAACCTTCGGAAAGTAACGGAAAAGTAACGCAATTTTACGTTACTTCGTTACCGCTAAAAGTAACAAAGTTACAGTTACAGTTATTTTCTGGAAAATGTAACGGCGTTACCCGACGTTACCTAAAAAAAGTAACTGTTACAAGTAACGCGTTACTCCAATCCCTGGCTAAAAGTATAGTGCTAGGCTATGGTTTGTTAATTGGGAGATGGGGGCTTTGGGCAAGTATTAGTTTTGAACAACTTCATGTCATTCAGCAAATAAGTTTTTTTAATGATCGATTTCTAGGAATTAAACAGTTGATATTTCAATCACAACTCCTGTTAAAAATAAACATAAAAGAAGACATTTAATAATCTTTTATATACATGAATAGGTTATAATGCTCATTCATTTACCTTGTACCTATAGTTTGTGTTTACTTCGCTACAATGCAAGCTCTAGATAGCAACAAAACCTCTAGATAGTAAAATACAATTTACCTATAGGAAGGGGTATTTATGAATTAAGTAGAAAAAAGGTTGACACAGAAAGACAATTACATCAATTGTTTTTGAATAAAAGAAAAAAAAATTATATTGGTGTTCATTCAGGGAAACTTAGTGAAAAGCACAAATACAGGATATTTTTGACTTTTTGTAAGAATATTTAAAAGAAATGTTTAATAAAAGTAACTTCTCACTACGTACCTGCTTTTGGAAAAGAAACCACTATAACATCATCTTCTTTACAAATGAAATTTTGTATTTTACTCAAATTATTCATGACAAAAGAAGGCAGAATAACGCCTTTGTATTCATAAAGCTTGAAGTTCTTATGATAGTTGGTATTTGTAACTAGTTTTGCATCATCAAATACAGAAGAACGTTTATTTTTCTTAGCCCATAAAGCAATCAGAAATGTTCCACCGAATAGACAAGTATAAACTAGTCTTTTAAACCTCTTAAATTTACGAATATTATGTTCATCAGAGGCATTGCTGTAAAATAACCTGCTATGAGTTCCAACTCTTTTAAAAATATCACTAACCAATTTCGTATTGCATAAACTTTTTACTACAACCGAAAACATGACATGGAAATCAATGAATGCTCAATTGAATAAAATTCTAATTATTTAATAGGACAAAACAAACGTGCAAGAACATATTTTATTTGATTTACATTTTCAACATCTGACTTTCCATCTCTATCTTCACCTCTCTGCTGATTGATATTTGTTTATATAAATTTAGGTAACCGTTTCCTAATACCTTTCAAATACTGCCTTATAAAGTTTAAACACAGTTAGTACAAGTTTCGTAGTTTTATAGGCTGTGCATAGGGGCTGAGAATGGGGAGTCTTCGTGAGCTCTTTTAATGAGATGTTGTCATATTTTGTTATAAATTAAAAATGACAGCTTGACTAATGACGTTTATATACGCACTCAATAGTCTTACCTAGAAGAAAGATTACTAAAGACTGGTTATAACTCATTGTTGGGGTTACTGCAGTTTACCAGCTTACGGCAGCGTAATCTTGTACCGAAATATTTTAAAATTTCGCAAAACATTTTTTCTCTATAATTTGTTGTGAAGTATTTTTAACCCAAATCTAGAAATAGAAGTTACTACAAAATCTTAAAGCTTATACTCCTTAAAAAATTTTACTCTAACGCTTCTTGTCTCCCAGGGAGGGAAAAGAAAGACGGCGTGAGGAGATACAAGGTATGCACCTGTTCAATATCGTGATGAGTTTGTTTAAGTTTATACACTGCAATGTATATAAAAAAGAAACAATACATATGTGAAGAATTAATTTTTTACAACTTTCTCCAAATGCAGACTTTCTTTTGCAAAGATGCTAGTTTTGGTGCTTTATTCGTTATTTTTTTAAAAAAAAGTTTAAATGAAGCACTATGTAGTGTCGCTTATTTTAAATCGAAAAGAATTAGCCAAAGTTAAGTTCATCGATCCTCGTTAATATAATCATTGAAAAAAACTTGAACATTGTTGGATGGTTATCAAGTTATGGTTTATTAGACGGTAATTTTTCCATTTGGTGCATTTATTTTTTTAAAGATCAACTTAATGCATTACATGACAGGCAATTTTGGAAGATTTTGTTCTAATGAACTATTTTTAGTATGAAATACACATTCCAATGTCTTCTAGCTTCGACGTACTGATTTTTAAAGTTTGCGATGTATAACACTTGTATGTTATGTAGCTTTCGTAGTTTTGGCAATGGAAGTGTGTGACGGATATATAGCCTTTATAAAAGCTTCCACTTTTTACATTATATCATAGAGTGGAAGCTAAAATTCCACACTCGAAGAAACTAAAAGGAAAACAATCTTTTTTGAAAAAGTGTATAGGAATAAACTGTTCTTTGATATGGCTCTTTTAAAAAATTTAAATTCAATGATTAAAAACAAATAGACATAAAACAGATTAGATTTGTAACAGGAAATTCACCTTGCAGCAGTAATTGCTTCCAAAGGTTTGACAGCAAATACCAATGTCAAATTTTATTTAAGCAAAAATAAGAATTTTTCATGAATAAGGCTATAATCGATAAAAACAGTTGGGTTCCAAGCATAGATAAATCTGTGAATGTTTCATTTTCCTATTTATACTCCAATGCTGATGTTAAACAGTTCTACAATAATTTATTTGAATTAAGTTTTCAAATCAAGTTGATAGCTATTAATAATTTATTATGTTAAAAAATTGTTTGCAGGCTAAACAGGTACAATCCCGAACCACCCTTTCCATACAATATTGTTTGCCAGGCGGTTATAGATGTATTATAGCATTGTAATGACTTAGTATTGAAGGAGTCCAAATCTCGACTTAAACCAGTTCTACCAATAAATTTTTCTTTCGACTCTTCACCTTAAAATGTAATTCAATTACAGAAAGGGAAAAAAGGCTAAGAATTAGTACAATGCATTGACTTAACGAGTCAGCCCGAGTAATAACATAATGTTAACTTATGTTAAATTTAAAGTAGAGAAACAATAGAAATTAAAAGATATCTAACTAGTTTTACCAACGTTAATTTTAATGTTTTGTCATAACGTTAACCTACGTTAAGTGCATAAATCAGGGCAGGTTTTTTTTTAATTTTGAGTTCTTGTTTTTCAAATTGACCAGACTGAAGTTTAAAAAAAATGATGTTTATTTACAAGAGACAACAAGTTATAGAAGGATACAAGATTATAAAATTGAAATATTGAACAGAGATTTTAATACCAATGAAACACAATACTTCAATATACAAAACCAAGTTTTTAAAACTGTTTTGCATGCAACGTTAATGTTTTAACAACAAAGATGATAAATAAAAAAATATATACATTCATAAGGCACAGCATCGTATTTCCAAAATTATATTAAAAATATTAATTTACATCTAAGCTATTAAAAAAAAAAAGGTTTTAACTTGTGAGAAATTGTGGTAAAAAAAATTGTTATTTTAGAAGGAAGACAGTCACAATTCTTAAATTGAATAACAGAAAGTTTTCGAGTATTCATATATTAAAAGTTCATGTCTAGACTTCCAGAGTTCCATAATTTGGGTGGACAACTAAAATGGGATCATTTTCATCTTGTTCGCCTTCACTACTAAGACCAGACTTTGAAAGAGGTATAATAACTTGATCCTATAAATGGAAAAAAATATTACTAACATTAAAACAACTATTAACCTGGTGCACTTTTAAAAGGACAATGTGTTATTATTCTAGACATTTACAATCCCTGTATATTGTTGAAAATTTTTAATGTTAATAATCAAACATTCTATAAGTCAAATATGCTGAGTCAAAATTAGACAAAAGTACTAGTTGGTTAATATAGGTGAAAATAGTTTTTCAAATTAACAATTTATAATTAGTTCGCTAAGAAAACCTGCATACTAGGTTACACTTGTACTGTAGTCCTTACGATTACAATGCAAGCTGTGAAAGAATTTTCTTCCCCCTCAGGTGGTTTTCCAGGAAACAGCATGTATTTTTCGCTTTGTGTGCTTGATCGGAGACCAGCTTATTTATACACCTTCGTCAAGTAAGGAAGACACAGACAGAATTTTTACTGACACGGAGAAAATACACCTAGGACGAAGATGGAAATCGAACCCGCTTCTGGTACAGCGTGCAAAATGTTAACCTATTGGGCTGTGATCAAATCCACTAGGCCACCCGGGCACCAACGTATTTGTTTCAGTTCCTACGTCACACAGCCGAGTTGAGTTGTTACTCTACTTCTCGCCACTCAACCGGTGAACATATACATGTTTTGTTGGTGCGGCGCATGTTGGATGGAAAAAAAAGAAAACATGCACAAAATTCAAATAAAATCGGAAAAAAAGGAGCCTTTTTCAAAATAAAGGAAATATAGGAGCTCTGCGATGCTTGCCTGGAGAACCACACGAAGCAAAAGCTTGCATTGTTATCGTAAGGACTATAAGAAGTTCTTAGTTAATTCTTGCTATGAATCCAGTCAAACTGCAATTCAATGTTATTATAATTAATGTACATTAATACAATACTTACATGGTGAATTAATCGGTCAATCACTTTTTCAACCAGGTTTTTCTTCTTAATAAGTTCTGCTTCAGTTTCGATTTCGTTTTCTATTTCTTTTAAGTACCAATTAACTAACTGACTTTTCCTCATACCTTCATAGTCAGTATCTATAGAAAAAAAGGAAAATAAAGTAAAGTGATGCACATGAGTTATTCATTCTGAATGTAGAAATTAGTAACAAACTTGGCCATCAAAAGTTAAACAAGAAGTTCATAAAGAACTAAAATAGCCTACTTTCCTGTTACTTAAATACTTACTGAAGTTCTAATCGGGAAAAAACTAGGTTTCTAACAGAAAAATATCATCAACAGCCGTTTCTACACTAGATTTATACATATTAGAAAAAAAATCGAAACACAGCATCCAGCTAATAATTTAAACTTCTAAAAGCCAAAATCAACTATTTTCCTTAATATTATTTCGCAAATTAAATATTATTTATCGTCTGCTCGCGATTTATTTGTAGTTTGAAGAATAATTAAATATTTATTAATAACAAAAGTAATGAAACTCCAAACTGCATAAAAAAAAATAAGAAATGTAAATTAAAACTAAGCATAATTGTATGCAAAAGTATGCCTTGCCGCTTTCTTATTAGATAATTAATGAACAATCAAATAATCAAATTGTGCTACATTTTATAACGTCATTCCAAACTGATTCATGAAAATATTATTTTGCTTCAAATATGTTTAAATAAATAAAGTTTCTCATACCATTGTTGATTTGGCAACAGTAATTTAAATGACCCAAAATTGAATTTCAATGCTAATTCAATGGGAAATTCGCCGACAGATAGTAGATTTATGTCCGTCCGGACGTACAGACAGACGGACAAAAAGTATGAAAGTTAGGTCTCTGAGGTCATAGCTTTCTAACAAAAAAAGAATTATTAAGATCCCATTGATAGAACCGATTTTGGAAGAACAGTACGGACAGACAGACGGACGGACATCGACCGCATGTCAATACCTACTATTTTTAAATAAATAAAGTTTCTCATGCCATTGTCTATTTGGCAACAGTGATTTAAATGACTCATAATTGAATTTCAATGCTAATTCAATGGGAAATTCGCCGACAGATAGTAGATTTATGTCCGCCCGGACGTACAGACAGGCGGACAAAAAGTATGAAAGTTAGGTCTTTGATGTCATATCTTTCTAACAAAAAAAGAATTTTTAAGATCCGATTGATAGAACCGATTTTGGAAGGGGGGTACAGACGGACAGACGAACATCGACCGCATGTTAATACCTACTTTTTCATTTTTTTAAAATTCTTTTGAATTAAAAAAAGAAAAGTAGGCTAAAAATAGATTTAGAAAAAAGGCTGCTCTCAATACAATGAGATGATTAGAGATTCGAATTAAGAGCAATAAATGGTAAAGGTCACACAGGTAATAAATACTATTCCAATTGAAACAAGGTGGGAATCGAAACTAAGGTCAATGCTAATTGTGTTACAAAGAGCTACTGTATAGTGAAATATATACAATTACTATAAATAAGTTTCACTAATTGCAATTATTTGTGTATAATTTAAACATTCTATTTTAAAAGCAACAACATGCATTCTTACATTGATGCACAACTAGTTAACGACAACAAAACAGATTTTGCTGATTTTGAAGTCACACATAATTGAAACATTCATCTAAAATTGTACCTCCAAATGCTTGAGACCTTATGAAATCAATTAACCGGTTATGTCACATTGTTAGTATAATGTTAAGCTAGATTAGAGACTTACCATCACACCGGCTTTCTTCCTTCTGTAGACATGAAATCAGAACGTTGCAGATTGATTTATATTCTTCATAAGTTAAAGTGAGCTTTTCAGTAGCATCCTTCTCATGAGGAAGTCCATTTCCGTTAGGGACTGAAATAACATAATTTGAAACATTATGAGATAGAAACATATTAGGTAACTTACACCTATAAACGCTTTAACAAGAGTTAATATAGATTGTTATAATAATCTATATAAGCTTCTTATGAAACAAATGTAAGCTCTATTTATAATTGAGACATTGTGTCTTGTCATAGCACATTCCAGCGTAAAATTGTTTCATCATTGAATAATGTGAACAAACAAAATAATATAATGCATCCTCGACTAAAATTTTAAAATTGATTGTTAGTTATTTAACTAAGGTATGCATAATATAACATATATATGTCGTGAGTCAGATAAGTCTAAGAGTCCCCAATTAATATATTAAACTGTTAGTTTTAAGATGTAAGCTGCCACGCAAGAAATGAAGTTTATAATTTCAGATGACTTTCACACTGCGAACTGTTAAACCAACATTATTGCACACTTTATAATTAGCCAATCCCAGGTACAGTTATTATACCAATCTCCATATTTTACTCAGCAATACCAAACTGTTAACCATTTTGTTGCAATAACGGCTGTGATGCCTAAGTTCAATGTTTCTCTAAAATCCGGCAATTGGTAAAAATTTTCCCAACAAAACATCACAGCAGGGTTAAATACCGAAGTTGGCAGGTCCATACTTATGAGAAAGGTAAACTATTGGCGAGAGATGAATAAATAAAGGGACAATACAAGAATTACCTTAGGACAAAAGAACCTTATAACAAATTGAATTAAATTAAAGATTTTACCATTGTTTGTAGCAGCCTCTCCCTCCGGTTCATCCACCTCCATTGCATCTTCTTCATTTTCATCCATTAGGTTGATATCTGGCTGTTCCACACGGATGATAGATTTGTTCAGTAGGCGGAAAGCTTCTTTCACATGCTTCGGATATACCTAGAAGACAATCTTGAAATTTAAAAATATGGTTCATCCAGTCAATTTATAAAATTTAGATTTAACAAGGCTTAGATTATTTAGTTTAATTTTATTGTCATTGCAAAGCACCACCAGACAAAAAAAACCCAATAAGAATGCCAGAATTAACTGAAAGTGAAGAACAAAAATAAGTCTGATTTCACAAATTTATCAAAATTTAAGGTTAAGAATACACCTTATTTTCCCTCTTTAAATATTTTTATATGAAATAAAAATATTAATAGATAGATAAGCAAAATTTTATAATTTTTATCAGATTACCACACAATCTCTCACAAAAAGTTTGATATAAATTATTTTTTCATAAATATTTAGCTTTCACTATTTATTTCTGAAATCAAAATGCAACTGCAATTAATAAGTTTAATAAGTCCCATGTTATTTCTACGTTCAGAAATTTTTTTAAGTTGAAATCGAAAACAAAAAAAAGGAAACAAATTATTAACAAATGTTATCAATAAAAGCACATCACCTCTTCACTGCAATACATTTTAGCCATAGCTTCCGATAAGCGAACTAAACTCTCAAGTTGACGAACAGTGATTCGAAAGGAAGACTTGGTAACTCCAGCTGCATCACGCATACGTAGTCTTAGATAGTGTTCAACTAAGGACTTCTGCGCATCTTCAGTAATCTAAATTTTAAATAAATATAAAAATAGCTAAGAAATAAAACACAAAGAAAAGTTTTAAAATTGAATTTATTTAGTGTTTAATATTAACTGGATACAATGATCAAATAAAGAACGATTAAAATGCAAAACAAATATTATATAGAAAGTAAAGAATTAGTTCAAGAGAAAGTAACAGTGCCTCAATATTTGTAAAACCTTGTTACTAGCAGTTTTAATACATCAGAGAAGCAAACCAGTAACAAAACTGAATGAGCAATAATTCCATATATAGAGATAGAAATAATAAATATAACTACCTTTGGTTTAAACTGCCTGGCAATAGTGATATATTCTTGAATTTCATCTAAAGTGTAAACTCTAGATATGGATTCTTCAGAGTTTTGATGTACATCAAGAATTCTCCTCGCAATAGCATAGTCAGTGACCTAATAGGTAATCAATATTAAACATTACAATTTACCCCTTACTTGAATAAAATAATTATAATTTTTCCTACTTAACAAATAATTTAAATAGCACGCTTAAATCAATTGCTGAAGATAAATTGGTTGAGGAATTATTTTTTTTATGTCATCTGAGGTCACTGTTATAAGACTTCAACAAGACCTACTTTTGTTTATCTGTAAACAAAATATCTTTTTTTTTTAATTTTATATGACATCTTTTTTAAATAGCTAAGAAAATGACCAAACAAAACCTCCTTAAAATCTTAGAAAAAATATTTAAAAAAAAACAACTATAAAATTAAGCAAAAGTTATATATGTAGCAACTTACCTCACTACATTCATCAACTAAAATGAAGAATAAATCGAATCTTGACATAATAGGAGCCGACAGTGCAATATTTTGTTTCAAAGATTTAGTTCTATCATAACGTCCGCCAATTGGATTAGCAGCAGCCAAAATAGAAGTCCTGGCATTTAATGTGGCCTAAAAAGGTATAAAAGAATACATATTTTAAAGCAATGTGTCATAAATCAAAATAAAAGCTATATAAGTGTATTTCAATCTTTTAGGAATATGAATTATAACTAATAAATAAACAAAAGTGCAAAATATGTCGTTTTTAAATAACTACAACACAAAGATTTAAACCTTGTTTTGGCATTTCAAGCATTAAAATACTTGTTACTTATATAATAATTTTTTTTTACAATATAAGTAAAAGATAACTAAAACAAAAATTCTGCATGCTAAAAGTGGAAGTTTGTTTTAATAGGAATACAGGAATTAGAGGCAAATGTTTTATAATAACTGACAGTTACATTAATTTCATAAATTTTTAGGCATACTTTTTTTGCTAACCTTTATAGAAGAACAGCTCAAAAATTTAAAATACATTAATTTATTCATCCAATGTTTACCTTAACACCAGCTTTGGTGATGGATATTGTCTGCTGTTCCATTGCTTCATGAATAGCAACTTGATCTCTGACTTCCATCTTGTCAAACTCATCAATACAACAAACACCCTAAAAAAGAAATAAATATTTTTACAATCAAGCTGAATTGAAAACCATGAGGTTGGGAGAATATAGATTTTCAATAAAGTCTACTAAGTTTTTTAATTTCAGAACCTATAATGATCAAATCCTTAAATACAGTGTTGATTCAATTTAAGGTTTATATTGGCCAACTTAGTTTTCATTGTTAAATGTAAGAAAATTTCTGTGCAAATAATTTTAACTAAGGAATCGACTTTTTATTGTAAACAAATATTAAAATTTAAAATTTTTAAAAAATTAATTAATAAATATTAATAATACAATAAATATAATTAATAAATATTATAATATTAAATAATTTTTAAAGCTATTTAGTATTTCAAAGTTACAATAATATTTTCTCAGATAAAAATGAAAGAAAAACTCGTAATTTGAATGAAAATTAAAAAACAAATACAAAGTGTGTAAACAAAATAGACAGAATTTCCACTTAAAATTTGATACAATTTAATTTTGGGGTTTCTAAGGTTATCTTAACAAAATATATAAATTATACATATAATACAAAAATGCAACAAAAAAATTAAAACAATCTTTGGGGAAAATTTAATAAATAACTCAACAAAAATCACATTTCTTTTTGTGGAATAAATTTTTTAGTTCTTTTCTGAAGCATTTTAAGGTCTTTTTGAATGCTGAACATAAATTAAAAGTTAACTCACATTATCTGCTAACATCAGAGCACCTGCTTCAATTACAAACATTCCAGATTCCTCATCTTTGGCCACAGCAGCTGTAAGACCAGCAGCACTAGATGCCTTACCACTAGTATACACAGCTCGTGGAGCGAATTCAGAGACTTGTCTAGGCAAAAAAAAAAATATTGGATAAAATGAGAAAATGTGTGTTAGCGTTTGTTAGAATGGATCAATTCAAAGCCGAAATTCCCATTATCTGTAATAGAGTTGTATACTGCATTGGATGAAGGTTCAATAGAGGAATGGATTAAAAAAAAGTTGAAGTAGTCAAAACATAAAAGTTTGTAATGGAAAGTAGTTGATTGTTTAATAAAGGTAGTATAGTAGATACTTCATAATAAAACCATAATATATACATGTCAAAAAGTTAGGATCTATGCTAATATAAACTTTTTATTTTATTTTTTCAATACAGTAGGCTCCCTCTGAACCAGATTCTGCTTAATCGATCTCCGCTTTAAGAGGGACTGTCAGTCCCATAGAGCTAATGCATTAGTTTTGAATCATAATTCTTCAAAGAATCGCTTGCCATGTTATCCCATTTCACCAGGTATGGGAATCGTCATAACATCCATTTAAAACAAAAGTGAAAAGAAAATAACATCCGGTTATTTAATTATTAATTGATAAAGTTTTAAAATAGTGTCGCCATCTGCTGAAATTTGTGGCATTTTAAAACTAAAAAATAATTAATTAAATAACTAGATAACAGTTTCGTTTCAAAATTTGTTTCATTTCGATGTTATGTTGATTCCCATACCGGGGGAAAAAGGGCTAACATGGCAAAGCAATACTTCTGCGGAAGTTATGATTAGAAAACTAATGCATTAGCTCTATGGGACTGACAATCCCTCTTAACCAGTATTTGTTATCCTGAAAATGCAACTAAAAATGACTTGTTCATTATCAACTCCCCATCCATATGACACTGATAGACACATAGTTTTGCCATTTTTCAAGTCTCAGATTTTCTAAGCTTAAAAAAAAGTGGTATGTAACTTGTAATACATCAAACAAAATGATGCATTACTTTAACAATTTGAGGAATACAGATAGCCATTTTCTGAAAAATCGGCTAAAATTTGTCCGAAATCCCTATAGCTTCAAAATTATAACGGATAAAAATTACTTAGTGAAGAAAAGTCCGACTGCTCCATTCTGTCTTAGAGGAACATGGAATTGATCCGATATTCAATACAGGGATGCGTCACAACGTAACAGTTTTGCGTTTTAAGATTACTTTAAAAAGATCCAGCATTCATTCTCTTCAAAATATGCTATAACTAATTGTGCATGGATATTATTATAATACATTATATCTTTTAAAGTAAATTTTAAACTAAAGCCCAAAGCTGCATAAAATGAAATCTTATTGTGAGTATAAAGTTTTGAATTTTTTTGGATTTAGAAACATTTAGGTTGTTTCAATGAATCTCACTAAACTTCCCCGACTTCTTCTAATTTTAGATTTGAGTTTTAACTTGATAATAGTAAGTTGCATTGTGAGGCTTTTTTATCAGAAACTTACTTTAGGAACTGACTTTTGGCAGTACTTGGGTCACCTACGACACAAAGATTGATATCTCCTCTTAGAGTTGATCCTTCGGCAGTAGTTTTTGGAACACCTCCAAATAACATTAACAATATTCCACTCTTAACTTCATCATTTCCTGAAGTAGTTAAAAGGATATGTTTTAGAATAAAATTAACATAAAAACTAATATAAATATTTATTAAGTTAATATCCATATTTAAAAGAAACTTTTATAAAATGTCTTACCATGTATAGTAGGGAATAAACTCTTCATTAAATTCTGATACAGATTTCGGTCCTGACTCATGTCATAAATTTTTTGACGTTCATGACCAGTAAGCTCTTTTTGCAAAAGATCTCCCTTTTTGGAAGGTGATGCTGATAACATTTCTACAGCACTTATCTGCATTAAAAAAAAACATTGTTACTACATCATAAAGGTAATAACAAATTCATTTTATGATATCAAACACATTTATGTCGCTACTAAACATTTTATGCAAAAAGTTGTGTAGTATTATAAGTTAACTAAAGTTATGATTAATTAAAAGTTATACTAACTTTCATTTCAGTGGGTACAACTGTTGCAGCCAAGAATGCAGTTTTGTAGGACAGTTCTCTAACACCTAAAGCTTTAAGACCTCTTACACCCTCAGTTTCAAAGCCTTCTCTGCCTTTGTGACGAGCACTTGATTCTGCACGAACACCTATAAAAATGCATATTGAAATTCAAGTCAAGATATTTTTAAGATTGTTGAGCTGAACAGGGTTTCTGGCAGGTTTCAAGAAAATTAATTGTTGTACATTGTACAGGACTCGTATGGTAGGATGAAACATATTAAAGTAAGCAAATATGTGTATTGAAGTATAGAATTTGTTAAAATAAGAACTAAACAAGCTAATTTCAAGTTCTGTTTTCGCATTTAAATAGAATATATGCATAAATTATGACATGGATGGTTTAGGCCTCAAAGCCAAATTAAAAAAAATATATATAGGAAAAGAGTCATTGGTTTTTTTAAAAAAGAAAAAATAGGAATTTTAAAGCGTCCAAAACAGCTTTTAGTTTTGTAGTTTACTTCAATGTCCAAATTAGCTAACTTCATTTTTTGTTTAATAACCAGCACTAAATATTAAGGATCGACCAATGCCGCTTTTTAGCCGATGGGCCGATCGTTCAAAAATAAAATCGGCAGATGAGCTAATTTCTTTTCTTTCTCCCAGTATAGGCCGAAGTAGAAAAAGGCATATAACGAGGTTCAAACATAAACTATTTTAACATAAAAGCTGTTCTTGTGATCACAACTCACAGACACTTGGTTAGATGAAAATATTCTGGTTACTGTAAATTAGACTGAACCAGAGCGAGACACTCTTCCCATCACGCAGAGCCAGAGAACTGTCAATCATTCTGATATAATGCGACGTCTGGGTAGATCAAGAAAATTACTAGGCAGCAAAATAACTAAATCAGGTTGCATTATTGGGATCCATATTTTTGGTCAGGTTAATGAAGATGACCCTGATTGCAATGAACGTTGGCCAATATTTAAGGACATCTTAGTTTAATCTAATCTGAATTCATCTTCACATTTTAATTCAATTGTTTAAAAAATGCATCACAGTTTTAGCAAATCCGTTGTGTATCTGTATGCCGTTTCAGCAAACTTGCATCGCAAATTGTGATGCGATACCAATAAAATCGAACCCTGATAATATCAAATCCTAACGTCTTGGACCAGCCTTTTTCATCTTTCAAACTTCAAAGCAACAAAATGCAGGCCTCAGAACTAGGAATGCTCTAAAAAAGTAGACAAAATATACTTTCAAATAAAAAATAGAGACTAAAAGTAGACTATAGTAATCAGCATTTTGCAAACCATTTCAGCAAAAAAAAAAACTTTCATCAGAAATTGCAATTAACGACTCCTTGAAAATCCATAAATTACGAATTTATAAAACGTAAAACTAAACATCAGTAATGTAGCAAATTTTTGGAAATTGGCTAATAGTTCAGAACCAAACACCCATAATGTTCTATAACCCGGACACTTTTGAATTTTGGCGATATTCAGATTTTTTTTGACTTAAACTTGTCTAAAATCAAAAACCACAATATAAGCCGTAGAAAAAAAAGTTTAAAAAGGGATAAAACTCGAGCTCTTCTTGTTATACCTAACAAGGTCACATAACTCACCAACACTTGATCAGCAGAAAATATTATTGTTGGTCCGACTTGGCCTGAACCGGAGTTTCAAAAGTAACGAGACGCTCTTCCGATCAGCATAGGCAAAAAACTGCCAATCATTATGAAGCAATGCGACCTCATCAGTGGATTTCATGAAAATTACTAGGCAGCAAAATAAGCAAATCGGGAAGCATTATTGGATTGTACTGGCCGGTAACTCATATTTGAAGACATCTTAGTGTTGGCATCACTTAAGTTTTGATAATTTTACGAGCGTGCGATAGCACGTGACTGTTGTAGTTTTAAAAATTAAGACGTTGAATGTCAGTTGAGACTTTAGAATAATAAAAGTTGGTTTTAAAATAAACCGTTACGCTTGTGCCTGAATGATTTAATTGTGATACGACCTTTACGATTCTACATTTCAGAAGTGGGATAAGATAGAAATTATTATCCTTAACGCCGACGATAAACTACGTACGAAAAACTGGATTGTAAAACGATATCTACAAGTCCAGACGGATTACGATACGAGAAAAGAATTCTACGAAACGCCGAAATTCAACTTACGAAAATCTTACGAAAAATTCATCTTACGAAAACAATTGCGACCTGCAAGATTTCTCCATAACGAACTACGAAAACGAAGAAACATTTAGTGGAAGACGGCTTTTTAAGATGGAACAGAATTGTTACTACGGGCAACTATGCTAAATGTCGCCAACGAACTTGGAAACGGACGACGAATCTATACGCTAATGAATGACGACGGATTATACAAAACTGTAAAGAATTATTAATACGGAAAACGAAGAGTTTAGCCAACGAACGGATTGACTTTAAATTTTGTTTTGAAGCGATTAGCAAGTCTCAATTTGTGCCAACTAAGTGAACTTTTCCAATTGTCAAAATGTCTTATTTGGCGAAGTGTAAGAAAGTAGATTTAGTCTTAATAGCAGATGAGTTAAGTGAAGTAACAAACGATGATATGAAAGTTGTTGATTTAAAGAAGTTGATATTGGGATCTGCAAACTACGAGGAAGAGTTTGTTAAATTAATGTCTGAAAGAATAATTAACGAAAGATTAGAAAATGATCGCATAGAAAAAGAAAATGAGCGCCATCGACTGCAAGAGGAAAGAGAACGCATGGAAATAGCTTTTGAATTAGAACGCATAGAAAAGGAGAGAGCTTTTGAATTAGAACGCATAGAAAAGGAGAGAGCTTTTGAATTAGAACGCATAGAAAAGGAGAGAGCTTTTGAATTAGAAAAGTTACGAATTGCTAACGAAAATGGAAGCCGAGGTAAGCAAGACGAAGCAAACATAAATGGAGACGTGATTGTCAATAGACCAAACAAAGATTTGCAAAAATTGATCCGCAAGTTTGATCTGAAGGAGTCAGAAATTAGTCTCTATTTAGTTCTGTTTGAACGCCAAGCACGAAGAGCTGAAGTTCCGGAGGAGGATTGGGTTTCGCATCTATTGGGCCTACTTCCCTACGAAATAACGCAAATAATAGCAAGAGAACCGGAAGAAAAGGCTAACGAATACGAGCATGTAAAGAAATTGTTACTAAAAAGGTTCAAACTTAGTCCTGAAAAATTTCATCAAAAATTTATTCAACACCAAAACTCACACAGCACATGGAGTGATTTCGCCTTCGAACTGCAGAACTATTTTGATGAGTGGATTTCTGGTTTAGAAATTAAGGATTTTCAAGGCTTAAAGGACCTAATGGTACAGACGCTAAAGCGAAGAGTTCCAAACGAACTGAAGGAGCATTTTATTGATGTGTGGGTAAAATTTTTAAACACCGAAGAGTCTTGCTGACAGGCTGGATGAGTATGAAACCGTGAGGGAAGTCAGATCAACCACACAAGCAAACGAACGCAAACAGAGTAACGGCAACGGCTATAATAAGAATAATGCAAACGATCGATTTCAACGGGCGCGGAAATTTCAACGACAATAAGTTCAAACCCCAAAATTCAAAAACAGAAACAACTCCTCAACAACGCAACTCCTCAAACAACGCAGGCTTCCGTAAACCTTTGCGCAACGAAAAGGGTGAATCAAAATGTTTTAACTGCAACGACTATGGTCATTTTTCGAAAGACTGCCCAGAAAAGAAGCAAGGTTCAGAAAAGGACCACGTAACGAATTTGGCAACAACAACCAACAAAACTGCAACTCCAGATCTTTATCTAAAAAGGGCCAAAATTAACGGTGCAGATGGGTCGAAGCGTTGATTGACACAGGAAGCAGTAGCTGTTTTATGAAAAAGTCTGCCGCACATAAATTAAAAATACCTTTTACCCCTGAAGTAACTAATATTTACGGATTTGGAAACCAAAGTACACCAGCAGGAAAAACTCTTGGTAAAGCAGTTGTTGATATAGAGATTGATGATGTTTCCGGGGATGAAGTAACGGTTCTTATTGTAGAAGATGAAGCTCAAGCCGTTGATTTGTTGGTCGGAAGAACATGGACTGATATGCCTCACATAGCTTATGCAAAAGTGGGAAACGAATTGCATATCGACGAAGCACCATTCCGCAAATTGCAACTGAATCTAGATAAACGATTCACTCTGAATGCAACCAAAACTACGGTGCTCGAAAAGAACTCTGTCAATTTAGTGCAGTGTAGAGCCGAAAATTTAAGTGACGGTTTGCTTTTACTCAATAACGAAAGAAACATGGATTGCTTAGTCACAGTAGTTAAAGGAAAAGCAGAAATTCCCATCTTCAACTTTCGAGATAAAAGTCTTACGTTAACAGAAAACCAATGTGTAGGCAGAGGTGAATCAATTGAATTGCTTGAAAACAGTATTGTTTTAGAAAACAGAAAAAGTAGCATTTCAAGTTCAAGTAATGAAACTCCATATTCTGAAATTCTGGACACTAATGTCTTAACTACTTCACAAGAAAAGTATATTAGTAAACGTCCACTTGAAGATGAAGACATAAAAACAGATGTTAATGTATCTTGCGACCAAAAGCAACAACTAGTTCAACTTCTTAACGAGTACAGAGATTGCATTTCGCTTGATTTACAAGAGCTTGGTTGCACAGATTTAACTACGATGAAAATTAAGGAAGTAGAGGGCAGCAAACCAGTTTTCACGAGACCCTATAAAACAAATGCTGAAGAACGATCGATAATTAAGCAAATAGTGAAGGAATGGAAAGACTACGGAATCTTTTCTGAAACTAGGTCACCGTACGCCAGTCCAGTGATGATTGTTAAGAACAAAACAGTCTTGGCTCACTTCAAGACCAAATTCATTGCCCAGAAGGCCAAAAAGGAGGGTGAAGAGGTGAACCCCAACTGCAAGGCCCAAGGGGACAGACCCATCTCGGTAACTTGGTTCAAGGACGAAAAAATGCTGGCTAACGGAACGATACCTAGATACAGTAAGAGACAATTCGACCACACTGATGGCCTCGCTTCTCAGCTGAGTATCCATTCTGCCTGGAGAGAGGATACCTGTGTTCTCATGTAGAGCCTCGAATCGCTTCGGCGATGATGATTCGACTGTGGAGTTGGTGGTGCAAGGAGGGCCAGACAGTCCTGTGCTAGTAAAAGTAATTCATATTTCCAGTAGAAGTGTGCAACTACGATGGAATATGCCGTTTAATGGAAACAGTCCAATCATACGTTTTCTGGTTGTCTCTGAAAATACTAATGGCAAATATGAATCAAACATTGTAACGACGGATGTCTCGGGAAGTCAAACTGATGCAACTGTAAGAGGCCCTAAACCAAGAATGACGTACAACATTCATGTTCTCGCTGAAAACGCCAACGGAAGAAGTCCCAGAAGTAAACTTATTTCGGTTACAACTGATGATGAAGTTTCACGGACTCCTCCATTGCAAGTTCAAGTTGCTCCAGTAAATTGAACTCATTAAGAGTATCTTGGATGCCACCAGAAGGACCAAAAGACGGTGTAGGTCCCATAACAGGGTATTACGTAGGATACAAAGCAGCCAAATCCGGTGGCCAGTATTTATTCAAGATCTTGAAAGTTACTGAAGAATTTGAAAATGAGTGTGTTCTCTCTAACCTGTTAAGTTCCACTGAGTATAATATAGTTGTTGAAGCATTTAATGAAAAAGGCCCTGAACCTCAGTCTGATGAAATAGTGGCAGAAACAACTAAATTTGCGGGGAATAAAGAAGTGGAGTTTGATTCCTTAACGAGGAGGATTGATATTGGAAAAGTGTCTGTTGGCCACCCTCCTCCCGTAGTAACCGAATCCTCGGCCATGGAACTCCAGCGGCGACTGGCCGTCATCACTTCGGCCGTGTGTTCTGCCGTGGTTTTGGTCGTGATTTTAATTGCCGATTGTGCTGTGCTAACGCGAAGAAGGAGACAGAGGCCAGAAGGTCATGATTCCGAAGCTGATCGCAGAAGCACAGGAGAAATTCAAAAATCAGAAAACGTCGCTCTCAGCGCATGGGAGAAGCAATCGAGAGCTGACTCATCAGATAGAGGCTCACAATGTAGAGAATCCCTCTATTTATTCCTACTCTCTGTCTATATGTATTTTAAGTATTGTATCATCGAGGACGATGTATTTATAGGATGGCCGAATGTTGGCATCACTTAAGTTTTGATAATTTTACGAGCGTGCGATAGCACGTGATTGTTGTAGTTTTAAAAATTAAGACGTTGAATGTCAGTTGAGACTTTAGAATAATAAAAGTTGGTTTTAAAATAAACCGTTACGCTTGTGCCTGAATGATTTAATTGTGATACGACCTTTACGATTCTACACTTAGTGTAATAAAATCAAAATTCATCTTCACATTTTAATTGAATTTTTATATTTATTAAAATTTATACTTGTTGTTTTGTACTGCAATCCAAAACTTTGAAGTCAAAAAATCACTTATATAACAAATAATAGACAAATGACAACAAAACTTGAAGATCGCTTAATCGTGAAACCTTAAATATCGACAAATCAAAAAATCCTCAAATATAAGTAAAAACGACAAAATCACAAATAAGCAATATTTAAATCGCGTAACTGAAAATGTGTAAATCGTGCATCTTCAAAAATCAGAAAATTGAAGACTCTTGAAAATAAACAAACCAAAAAAAATTAGCATATCACATAATCTTAAATTACGCCCAAATAATAAATCTAGGCTAACTGCAAATACGGAAATCAAGAATCTTTGAAAATCAACAAACAAACGGAGAACCATAAAAACCTATATAACAAATAACTTTTAAAAATTCAAAATTATAAATCTTAAGAGAAAAAGACAAATCTTGAAACTTTGAAGGAATTGGACATTTGCGGAAAAATAGAGAACTCTTGAAACCAGCAAATCTGAAATTTACAATGGGGGGAATTTTCTTAAAAAAAATTGGCTGATGCTAAACTCGAAAAAACATCAAAAGATTATCTTCATAATCTTATACTCCGATGGCTGGACACGGATGTCATTACGAGCACCCGTTGAAAAATACAAAACAAAACGCTGCAATCCCGTAGCTTTGAGTCGTAACATCACCGCTAGAAAATTGAAAGATATTTAATTGCATGAGAGAAAAAAGTTCTTAATTTGCCAACAATGTTCTTGTGAAATCTCGGCGAAAGTTAGCCGCACTGGTGAAAAAAAGACTTTAGAGACTTTGGCCTGAAAAAAGATACTTTTAGAGACACTTAGAAAAAATAGATACTAATAGCTAGAAAAGAGACTAGTTACAAGGCCTGAAAATGTCTAAATGTTTGATTGATCAATGGCCAATATCAGTCCGCAACTTAAAAATCCTACTGCGCGATCAATCCGCAAACTAGAATAAGAGTCGGCAAGGTTTAGTTGGGCGATCCATCCTGAACTATAAAAAAATAACTGACACAACAGCGATTTTGCTGCAAATAAGCAAAAATTACCAGGAGACAAGGATTGGTTGACCGATCGTTCTAACAGACGCTGTTGGGATTTTGATGCAAATAACCAAAAATTAAAAAGGTGCTGAAGTTTGGTCGACAGATTCGTCATTATAAAACTATAAAAATAATGATAGGCTTCATTGCTTTTTTTTTTCACGCCACTCAACTGGCGAAAATAAACAGGTTTCAGTGGTATGGTGAATGACAAAAAAAAAAGGAAAAAGGAAAAATTCTATTAAAGAAGGAAAAAAAAGAGCCTTCTTTAAAAAAAAAAAGGAAATATAGGAAAAAAGGGAGCTCTTCGTTGTCTGATGGTTTTATAATTTTATGATGGACTAACCTGGAGTTGACAGTTGGCTTACATCAGGAACCACTATCAATGTGCCAATAAAGTCCACTCTATCACCAGGCTGTGCCATTTCTACTGCTTCAGCTCGAAGAATGATTTCCACACTAGAAAAATACATATCGTCGGTCAAATGACAAAACCATGAATGTGCAGATTCTAGGGATTTGCGGTTTTTGAAAAACAAAACCGCTTGTCGGTTCAATTTCTTTCCTCCGGTTTTAACCCGGACTAGTTAAAAGTTACTAAAAACCGGTTCAAATTTCTTGGTTAGTTGAACGATTCCGGCGGTCTCTTTAGGTTAGGTTTGGATTATTATCACACTAGAGCTACAAAAGAGCTATTGGCGACGGGCGTCGTAATTTAGAACACTAATCATGTAACAAACCTATACCGATTTCTCTACTTAAAATATCTCGAAGGTATGATTTATGAATACTTCCTGGAAAAAATTAAAAATCGCCTTATCAGAATTGAATTGAATAAGTGTTTGAGATATGTACTTTGGGTTGGCTGCTTCTTCTCAATAGCATGGATCCTCCGAAAAGAAGGAAGGCAATTACAGGATTTTTAAAATATCACAAATAAACTTGATAGTCGCTTAAACTTTAGATGCATCTTAAAATAATTTATATTACGACGAGTTCTTGATCCCTTAGGGCATTATCTGCGGCGAGAAGTTAATAAATAATGAACCCATATCATACAAATCCATTATGATATATTTTATGAGGCCATAATCGCTTGATTTTATTTATCTCACAGCAATAAATTTTTCCTTCAAGGGGTGTCGGCTCGTTACTTGATGTGGTTCTTAATTACGACGCCCATCGCCAACTGCCATCACGCGTAGCTGTTGCTACGGTAATGCAAACTAACAATAACCTTCAGTTTAGCCGGTTAAAATATTTATTCAAACCGGTTCTTCAGTTTTAACTGGTTCAGCTAAAGAAATGTTTTTGCCCTTTTAATCGAAGCCAAAAACCGGTTTATCTGTTTTCGTTTTTTTTTATCCCTTTGCACATTCATGGTTATGTCATTTTACCCACGATATGCATAAGTTCGTGTATAGTACAATACAAAGTCATAAACTGTGATGTTTTTTTAATGTTTACAAAATAAGATTGATTTTAGATTAGAAAGTGAGGCATAATTATAGGTAAAAGGTATCCCCCTCACACACAAATAAATAATTATGTAACCATCTAAGGTAGATTATATTTAGTTTTATTTGATATACCCACACCCAGATACTTTTTCCCAATGACTTTTACAGGTTCATTCCAAACGATTAAAGAAGCAAGATTTAAACTTTCATAATCAAAAAGTAGTTTTAAGACTTAAAACATATTTATTAGCTATAATAATTGTGCAAAATTGTGTATTTTGCTATAAAGGGGATTTTTTTTTTACAAATTAGGTCCTTTCAGCAGAAAAAGATGCCTAAAGCCGATTTTAGTAAGATAACGAAATGGAAGATATAGGAAACGAATGGAAATATAGGAAAGATTAAGGAAAACCGTAAAAATAATGAGTTTATATAATATTTTACAAAACCACAAAATAATAATCACCTTCTAGGAATACTGCCTCTTGGTAGTTCAGCTTGTGTTTCTTGTATACGAACTCTTTGGAAATCAACAAAACAAGACTTGCCTACATCCAGATGAAACCTAGTTCTGTTATTACATACTTCATTCCTACATATTGTCGGCTACAAGAACAATTATTTTATCAATATCTTTGAATCTAAACAGTTAACAGAATTTCTACAAATACTTTTACCTACCTAAAAGCCTTTCTAATGTCACTTTTACTGATATATATTAATATATATATGATATATACTGACATATATTAATATATATACAGGGCTGCCAGTGCCAGAAAGCGTCAGATGTTAAAAATAGTAGCCAAAATAGTATCCTTATTTACCTAACATAATAACCAACTTTTAATTGCTAGAGAACATAATTTATTTATGTTTTTAGCAATTAAAAGTTGGTTAGTAACTAATGCAATTTGTACGATACATTGCCGCAAAGAATTTTAATAACTTCAATGACATATTAACCTATAATTTTTTTTATTTAAAATGTATTAAAAAATAAAATTCGCTTAAAAAGTTAACGTATTTACAGTAAAAATACTTTTAAATAGTTATGGGCGAATCAATAAATATAAAATCTATAATAACACCATGTTTTAACTGAAATAACTAACAGCTTATAATGCGAGGAGTACCGATTAAGAATACATAAAATTTTTAGCACCAAGAAAAGTACTTTTAATTAAACAATTTTAGAATCTTTGAAATTCAAGAGAAAATAGTACTGTTTAAAAGTAATTAAATAAAAAAACTATGCATTTTGATACACAACTCTTTCAGATACAAATTTCAACAACATTAAAATTTTAAAATAAAAAACCTAATACGTCAACAATATTTTCAAAAACATTCAGTTTTCAGTTGCAAGTTGATAGATTTTTAGCAATGAACAAATACATATTTAGCAATAAGATACAAACATTTTATTTACTAGAAATTTAGAAAAGTAATAGAAATATAGAAAGGGAAAAAAGAACACATAAAAAGTTACTTAAAACTAGGCATAGTGTGATGGAAACACAAGTTTCTCGGTATCACACTAGTATTGTAAATTTTTCCAATTTCTGGATGAATTTGATCGAAATATAGTTATACTATGTTAGCATGCAGTATTAGGTCTAATCACCGATTTGGTGAATAAACAATAAAAGATATGAATCTGCAACAGGTAACACAAAAAGTTTAAGTTTCCATAAAGCAATAGGCCTAAGTAAGCGTAATTAAAGTTTAACAATTTATACTACGGGACAACCTAAGTAGGGTAAATAGAAATATGCTACGGAGAAGATCTTTCCGCGGATGTAAAGAGTTCCATAAATTATTTGCGAATCCATCCAAAAAACTTGTTTAAAACGTTAATTTCGTTTAAGGTCTAACATATTTGAATATTATTTGAGAAAATGTGGTAATTTTATTAGAATGAAAAGTGTATTTTGATTTAATTGTATTCAGATCATTGTTTCTTTTTCGCGTTCCAGGGTTGCCGATTCGATAGGATTTTGTTTTATTATGACAGCGGCAGATGTTTTTTTCATTATATCATAATTCACTGTGTAATTGGCGATTGAAAATGAATTTCTGTTTAAGAAAGAAGGTTAGAATAGGTTTGAATATCGTCGCACTAGAGCTACACAAGGGCTATTGGCGACGGGCGTCGTATTTTAGAACCACAGTCAAGTGACGAGCCGACACCTGAATAGGCACCCAACGCAACCGTTAAGGGCGACATCGTACGCAGCATTAGGACTTTGAAGGATATTTAACGTGCACTCCCTTACACGGTATTATTCGTCGGACATTTTGGGCTGCACGAGCCGTTTAGAGGTCGGCAGTTATTTTGACGATGCCCAGACCCGAACCTGGAACCTTTCGCATGCTAGGCGAGTGCCTAACCGTCTGGACTCCCCAGCCCCTAAGAAAGAAGGCAATTTACAATTTTTTCCTTAAATTTAAAATAGAAGTTATCAAAAGCATTTGTCCAAATCTGGCTGAACAAAAGTAGATTTTAAAAATTTCAAAATTTTTGGAAAAAGTCGTTAGTAATTGTAGTCAAGTATTCAATAAATGTCATAAAGATTTTTTTTTATTTCCTTTGTTACTTTTTGAGTCGTATTGTACGAAAAGTGAATACTTGTGATGTACATTATTAATTTTTTTTAGTTTTGTTAAAATAGTTTTATAGTTTCTCGGTTTTCAGAAATATTTTGTATGCTTTCTATAAAGGGCTAGAAAAAAATCTCCAACTATTAATTCGATTTATTTTTTAACCTTTTGTAGTTTTTTTATATGGTTTCTCAAGGTTTATCTTCGGTTATAATTGCAATAAAAGTTTGGAATTAACACTTTACAATACCGTAAAAACATTTGGCGTTTTTTGCGGTGTTACAATGGTTAAAATTTTGAATAAGAACATAAACTCTCCTGTTTATTATATGTTTGTTATGTATTATTATTTTTCGCTTAAAAATATTATCCTTCTACAGTTATAACACAAAAAAGTGCGTTTTTTTTGCAAAAATAATTATTACAATTGATTTTCATCCGCGGATTTAAATACTGCTCTGAATCCCTACTGCCTCATTTTTTTAATTATATTTTAGAGATGTGTGTTTATTTCTAGCTTAAAAATATTAACCCTTTTAAAAATACAATTAAACAATACATATAGTTTTTAAGTATTTTGAAAAATATTTTTTATATAAATTTCTCATAAAATTTTTTAACTATTTTTCTAGTATTCTAAAAGCTTACAAATCAAAATTGTGTATTTTAATAAATTTACCCAACCCCTCACCATAATTTATAAATTAATTTATCAAAAAATATTAAATCAATACTGGGAGTGAAGAAAACAGGAAAAGATTAAACCTTTTTAGAATTAAGAATTTGAACAATTTAAATATTTTTTATTATTAACAATTATATTTCTTTGTATTTGGCACCTTGCTTTAAAAAAAAAGCGCCTTATTGCGCATCAAGAAATTTTTTTATAATACCATTAATTTACAATAGGCCAAATGAAGCTATATCGGCGCCAAACTAGACGTCTGATTGAAACTTTTTTCTTGTTTCGTTTGAATCGGCGAGGTTGCGATGTGATTTATTGCCTTGTATCATAGCACCACGCTTTTCCCTCTGCCTTTTTACTATTTGTTGTTACCCAAGTTAGGTTGTCCCCGAGTGTAGGAGTACATGCTAGCGAAGCTACCTCCACCTCCGGTATGGCAAAAAAAAAAAAGAGAAATGAATGGCCGCAGGAAAGCGAGTGGGGGAGTAATGGCAGGGAATAGGACAAGGACAAACGAAAAAGATGATGCGAAAGACCTTTCAAATGAGAGGCAGGATGACAGGAGTGGCAACTGAGCACCCTCCCGTGGGAGAGGTGGCAAAATAATGGCGGGATAGACGCGCTGAGTGCAGAAAAAAATATTCATGGCATTGAACGTAATTTCAAAGAAAGATGGTTTTTGCTTTTGTTTTATAGTTATGCAAACCAAAACTAATGACATCATTGATGCTTTGCGCATGCGTAAACCATGGTGGCGTCATCTACATTAAAAATAAATAACTAAAAATAAAATAAAAAGTCGCCCAAGACTGAAATTAGCTGAAGGTTTTGCTTAAAATTGTCGTTTTGGGTCCTTTTTTGATTGAAATAGTAGCCATAGTCGCCTGGAAGCTAAAATAGTCACTTAAGTAGCCTGTTAAGTTGCCACTGGCAGCCAGGTTATATTAATTTAAAACTGAAATTGACACAATTTAATTTATACGACCTTAACCAACCAATTAAGTATTTTTTAATAAATCAATCCACAAAAAAAAGTGATATTCAGTTTCAGCATGAGTATTTTATGTATAATCACAAATGAGGGTTATGATTATACATAAAATTAGGAATTTTAGAGGCTCTAAAAACAGTTATAGAATTTAGTTAAACCCACATTTTGAGCAATTAAATAATTGTAGGCAAATATACCAGTGTGTATCTAAACTGTTGTTCTACATCCTTGATAACAGTTTGGCAATCTAAGCAAACAAATGTTCCATTGACAAGTTCTGGATGAACAGGGTGAGTTCGTACCACTTGACCACTGATACGCAAGAGGGTTCCAATTTTAGAAGCTTTTAGTTCACGAATCCTATAACAAAAATATAATATTAAGACTTAAAGGTTGCATATAAGGCATGCTTTGAGTTATTTGCTTTGAAATTCATCTGTAGTTAGGTTTCAAAGACTAATTTCTTTGTGTCAAAAAATTTACTTGAAAGCGAATAAAAAATAATTTAATTAACTCATATAAACATATAAATTATACTTTACAATTACTAAAATTGGAAATGCTGTTTTCAGTAGCCTAACAAAATAAAATACTATTGTAAAGTTTTTAGTTTAAAATAAAATTTAGCACATTATAAGATGATGATAAAGATTCTTTTTAAATCGCAAATTATAATAAATTGAAAGCAATTTTTAAACTATCCAATACTCCTTTATACAACAATTATAAAAGCTTTTGAATCAAACATTTTGCCATCCTTAAGCAATATCACTTCAGGGAATTAAATGAAAACATATATTCGAAGATAAAATGCAAGATCGTAAAAAAACAGCAATATCAAAAGGAATTACTTATTTTTAGTTGGTACGCTACAAAATCCAACATATAGTTCTTTGTCAGCCACATAAACAGTTTTTTCAGCCATAAAGCTCATTACAGCTCGGCAAAGATATGGATATACCCTAAAACATAAAAGTGCATTAGTTTCTTAATAATTTCTGTTTTTGAATAATTATTTATAGACAGTCACACAGGGAGTGGTTGATTAAATGTTTGCTATATCACACTTTTCTAAATGCCTAAATATGAAGTTAGAAGGCCCACATAATTTAAAGAGAAAAAATGGTAAAATATGCCAAAAAGATAGATAGACAAGTTAGTAATAAGCAAGAAACAAGTTAGAGACTTTCTGTTTAACTGTTTCTTAAACTAAGTTCTCTAAGGGTTGAATAAGGGTCGAAATAGAATTTTTTCATAAAAGAACCATGAAATAGTTAAGTATATCAAAATAGAAACGCTTCATCATTTGAAAGGTATGACATTCTAGAACTATGTTTTATACTTTTTTATTGATACGTTTGTCAGTCTACTCAACTTCAGTGTTAAAGTCATTTCTTTGCAAAATTGAGATCCTTTGGAAATATATAAAAATCTTCCCTGTATTTTTTCTAAAATAATTTCTGCAAGTTGGTAGCTGTTGCTCAGCTTCCCATTATGACAACATAAATATTTAAATGATAAAAAATACATTAAAAGAAACATCTGGAACTAAATTAGTCAATTAACCAAAACAACCTCTCTTTATAAACTTTCTATGCAATTTCAGTATTCATTCATACAGTATATCGTCAGTCTTATAGGCACTTTGGCTATGTTACAAACTTGTTTTTCGTTCATTGAAGATGTTGGCAAAGACGAAAGGAATTTAACAGTTATTAATCTGGTTTTATTTGCATTGAAATTAACATGCATCTGTCCCATATACACAGCACAATTCATAGCTGAGACTTTTTGTGTGCTGTAAAATGAATTTATAGGGTGGCTAGACAAGGGCAGAACATGTGAAAGCAACCTACGTGTCATAATACCTCAACTCGCCGGCCATGGAGGAACACATAAGACAAAACAAGCATACACCCTTCATTGAGTATTTTACCTATAATACTCCTCCTCTATAGTTGAAGCCAGCTTGCAATTGTACTTGGTGACATCTTCAAAACTCACGTGCAATGTATTTCTTTCAGGGCGTGAAAGGTCTTTGACATACTGCAAGTATTTGGGTACACCTTCATCATTCATGTATCTGGAAAATATTAACATAAAAGATAAAATAAACAATATTAACACTTTAAAGTATAACAAAAATTTCATTCAAAATATTAAGTGTTAACGAATAGTTTTATGCTATTGTAAATTTTAAATTAAATTGGTAATAAATGAAACTATCATTACCAAGCAAAACATTTAAACGAAGAAACACTAGTAAACCTTGCGACTAAAATAAAGATAAGCAAACCTGCATCAAAACATGAAAAAGCATCAAACTACCTCATCTAATCGAACACCAGAAAATTTTATTGAACTTGTTCTTTCCGTTGACTCTTTCATCTTATAAGTGTGTTGATAAAATGAGGACCAACCGTTTGGATAAATTGGTTTGAAACTTTTGTATTTTCTGGCTATAAAATCACCAGAAATGTACAACCACAGCCAAAAGGAATACTGTGCGGATCATAATTATAAGGACAGTCGATTATTTTGGAATACCGAATTAAAACTTTACCTTACTGTGTACAAGAAAAGGCATTACATACTTGTTGAAACTGTCAAAAGCAAAATTTTATCCTTTATCAAATTATAAATATTAAGTTTAAAAGAAAATCACAATTTTCATAAAATTATAGCGGTTCATAATTATAAGGACAAAGATTTTGCTGCTTTAATTTACATATGATCAAAATATTACAGATAAATATGGTTATTTTTAATTGCTGAATCCATATATAAAGTTTGAAAACTTCAGAAACAAGCATCAGTCAAAATGCCCCGTGGGAAAGAACTTACGACTTCTGAAGTGAGAAAAGTGTGGTTTCCTTGCAGAAAAGGCATGTTTTTGTGGTGTATTGCCACTAAAATTAATAGGTCTAAAACTGCTGTTGAAAATATAATCAATCGTGGATTAAATGGTTCGGTATTAAAAAGATCCGGTCCAAAACCAAAACTGACTTGAAGAATCCTTGTACGCCGCGCTGTCATTAAAAAGACGTCTGCTTCTGAAATAGCGTACTTTTGAAAAAGACATTTCAAAGTCAACAATTGTAAGAGTTTTGAAGAACTGCGATTTCACGAAGTACGTTAAAATGAATAGAAAACTGGCATTGAAGGTTGAACATAAAAAGAAGCGAATACAAGCTGTACAGAAGTGGATTGCTGACGGTGTGAACTGGAGAAATGTTATATTTTCTGATGAAAAGCGTTTCAATCTTGATGGCCCCGATGGTTGGAATAGTTACTGGCATGATTTGAGAAAGCAAAAATCAGTCAGATGGAGTAGGAGTTTTAAAGGTGGATCATGTATGTTTTGGGGATCGGTTTCAGCAAACGGAAAAACGGATTTGGTACTTGTGCCTAGCAATATGAACACAGTTGTATTTGCAAATCTTAGAAGTACAACTACTTGCTTATTGTTCACCTTTAGGAGGTGACACTTTCGTTTTTCAACAAGACAGAACTTCTTGCCACATCTCTAAAGTAGCAAAAGAGTGGTTTGATGAACGAAAGAAAATCTTTTGACATGGCCACCTAATTCCCCAGACCTGAACATTATGGAAAATGTTTGGTCTTACATGGTGAGACATGTTTATGCGCAAGGTCCAATACTTCCGTTTTTCACCTGTACTTTTAAATTATCGAGTTTAAAGCTTATAAATGGTGGATCAGATTTACTGTACGGTCCCCCTTGGCGCGATGTTTTCGGATTTGGCGATAAATAATTTTTCTGGTTACCTGTCTAACTTCGACTGAAGATTCGAATTCTATGACTTCGCACCGATGCGTTTTCCGGCAACCCTAATCGGACCCGTTGGTTGAGTTTGCATAAGAAATATTCCCATACGATCTTTTCTTTGAATCGTGGTTTTTAAAAAAAGTCGCCAAAATACGGACTTTTGGCACGATTTTGGAAAGTTCGCCAAGGGGGACCGTACAGTAAATCTCTACCGAAATAGTGTTTATATATGATATAAAAATAAACAAATATATACTTGTTGTAGTAAATAGCTTTCAGTTTTGCTGAAGCCAGAAAAACCTGCTGTCCTTATAATTATGACCCGCACTGTATTTCTCAATGCTAACCTTTAACTATTTTTTCGCCAAAAAATTCTATTTGGCAAGATTAGCACCCGCATAATGGAAAAGTACCCTTGGTTTTATCTTAAATGCTTTCTTAGATTGGTGCATACATGATAGCAAGAAATAACATTTGTAGCTTAGTGAAAAAGTCAACAAATATTTCAATTTATTGAAGGATCCCAAAGTTATTTCACCTTCAGCTATATTAAAATTGAAGGAATTCACTGAAAGATTTTGCATCCTTTGAAACACTGACCCCTTGAGATGTTGCAAGTGACATTCAAATCAAAACATATGTGGCTTTTATAAATTACCAAAATTCCTATAAACTCAACATCAATTGAATAAAGAACAAAACACGCGGTACATTTTTTTAAAACATTTTTTCGTAGGAATTTAAATTCATAAAATTGTAAAAAACATATTTGGCTACCGGTGGTATTTAGTCTAGATTAAATATATTATGTATATGTTCACTTTATTCTGGTATTAACTAAAATTTTTTCTGTAATATAGACATTCTCAACAAAATAAATTATGAAAAACCCAAAAGTTTATACGTTAAAAAATAACTATAGGATATACTAATAATGTCTAGTGTTATGAACATACTCAGCCAAAAAATCCTGAAATATCTTTTGTACTCGGTCCCCAACGACATCCTTTTTCCTTGCTGGACCAACACGTTGATTAGCAACATCCATATTTTAACCTAAATATTATGATAAGTTGGAAAAACCTAAAGGAGTAAAATGAAAATTTTGTTTGTACGAGTCAAAGAACGTCAGAAATCAGAATGGAAAATGGAAATGCAATGCAGATTGCACTGCAGAAGATTTAGTTTCATCAACAATTTTTCCCGCGTTAATGTACCTGCCAAAACAGAACAACTAAATAATCTTGATAAAAAAAAATGAAGGCTTTGGCAATAGATTGAAAAAATTAAAAAAAATAAACAAAAACAAGCAATAAATATCTATCAAATCCAAAATTTGAGTTTCGAAATGTTCAAAATATATGTACTTATTACTAATTTTATTCTGAAAACGCTACAAAATGTGTGCACACATAGAGTTATAATAAGAAAACCAAAGAAAACTAGAGGGCGAATATTGTAGTTTACGGACACAGCCACAGTCATCCAAAACCAGCAATCCATTTACCATTCCATGGCATCGTTGGTTTCCCGTTCCCTTGTGGGAATTTCTCTCATTTTCTTTTTAAAATTAAATTTTCATCATGGCTCCCGCAGCCGGCATGTTTGTCGAAGTTTTTAATCCAATTTCAGGTTTGATGTATTTTTTTCTAAGTTACTTAATCAAAGATATTATAACTACGGATATTTTATTTCTTCACTGGGTCAAAAATGGTAACAGCAACCAAACGAAATAAATGTTAAAATCAAATAGATTCTTATTTTTTTAAAGCTCTAAATTTCAAAATACAATGAAAAATTTTGACGACAATCTAATAACAAATCAACAAACTCAATAAATATGTACATTATTATTATATTGATTGTACTACTGTATTGGCGCCAACTATAGTTATTTTGTTACATGAATTATCTGTTTAATTTTCATTTTTGTGTGTCCAAACTTCTAAAAAATGCAGTCTTAAATGTCACTCTTTTGTAAAAATTAAATTATATTTCAGAATTTACTAAAATAAAGGTTGAACCTGTTGGAAAATGGTTTGAGCATTTCCAGGCTGTTAAAGCAAATGAGTACAAATCTCATCACCCAGAAGAAAATAAACCAGTAGATGAGGATGATGATGATGATACATCAGAAGACATAGAATTAGAAGACAATTCAAAATATTTAAAGAAACTAGATCCTAAGGATTGGAAGGTTAGCAATATTACAGTTGTTAACTTGAACTATTTGAATCTTTAAGTGTATATATATTTGGCATTTTTACCACAACAGATATTGGTAATCATTTCAGGCCTCGCAGCGCTCCTATATTTCCTATAATTCCTATAAATTTGAAAAAGTTCCTATAATTCCTATTTTTTCCTATATTTTAGACCCTTTCGTTTTTTTCCTCTTTTCATCATTACGATCTTTACATTAAACCTTACTGTGATCACGACTCACAGACTTAATCGGTAGAAAATTCTCTGATTGGTTTGACTTGGCCTGAACCGGAACTACACAAGTAACATGAGACACCCTTCCAATCAACCGGAGGCAAAAATCTGATAAGGCGATGCGACGTCATCGGTGGATTTCGTCAAAATTACTAGGCTAGGCTGCAAAATAAGTAAATCAAGAAGCATTATTGGACTGCATATTTTTGGTCAGGGGTTGAAGATCCTCTTCTAATGGGGGTGGGGGGTCCGCTGGCCGATATTTGAGGATATCTTACTGCAATCTAACCTTAATTCATCTTCAAATTTTAATTATATTTTTTATCTTTATTATTAAAATTTAGTATTAAAACTTGTTCTACATTTAAATTTAAGTTTAGTTTTCATTGATATAGACCGAGAATGGAGGAAACAATTTTTTCGGTGGGGCTTTAACGTTGTGTAAATTTTGAGGCGTCCGTCGTGTAAAAGCCAACCCTTTTTTACAAGGCGCTATTTTTTGTGATAAATTTCTCGACCGAGATATACAAGTATGAGTGTGCGGTATTTATTGACTATATAAAACGAACGGCTGATTAAGGAATTTTGTAATTCATTGTTAAAATCGAAATCAACTGAATATTTTCTATCAAAATTTCTCCAAATTGATAAAATTTTCATACGATCTAGGATCACCGGATCCGGCGTATTCTGCACCCGTGTGATTGTCTATTTTCCCTTTGTATGATACTCAGAGGTTTTCCCGATTATGGGATGAGTTTTTCTGTATTTGGATCGTCAGATATTAGGATCAACAGAGTTTTCGGATATTAGGATCGTCGGAGTTTCCGGATACAGTTAGAACCTTTAATCCGGTCATCGCGGGACTTGAGCCTTTCCGGATTAAGGAATTTTCCAGATTAGGGGTTAACTAACCAGTATTTCCACAATTCTGAAAATTTGAATTAGTTTAGGGGGAACTGCTTGTCTGCGAATCGCGTTACAAGCACCCTAGCATATAAATATTCAGGCAGAGAAATATAGTGCAAAGGAAGAGAAAATTCGGACAAAAAAAAAACGCCTAAAAAAATTGTAGCCAACTCTTATACTCAGGGTCCTCAAATGTTTCACAACATTAACACCCCTGAAAAAACTGTTTCCTCCATTATCGGTCTATATTAATGAAAACTAAGCTTAAATTTCAATAAACTAGCTTAAATAATAAATTCTAACAATAAAGTTAAAAAATTTAATTAAAAGTTGAATATGAATTATAATTAGACTATACTAAGATGGTTTCGAAAATCGTTTACCGGCCAGTGCAATCCAACTTATATTGCTGCTTTGTAATTTTCACGAAATCCACCGATGGAGTCGCAATACCTCATAATGATGGACAGTTTTTGCCTCTGCGTGAACGGAAGAGCGTCTTCTTACTTATGTAGCTCCGGTTCACGCCAATCGGACCAACCAGAATAATTTCTTTTGATCAAGTGTTCGTGACCTTGTGATCACAAGTACAGCTTGATTGTTTAAATATTATTTTTGTTTACGTTTGAAACTTTTCTCCCCAGTATTTCTACTGTGATCTATTCTGGGGTTTCTGATTTTAGAAGGTTTAAGTTTAAAAAAAAAAAAAACGGAGTATCGGAAATTGTTCGGACTACCGTCGAAATTCAAAAGTGTCCGGATTATAGATGCCCAGATTAGCGGTTTTGTAATTGTTTATGGATAGCGGGAGTTTTTTTTAAAAATAAAAGATAGCTATAGTTTTTTTAATGATGAAGGATCAATTTAATTACCGATAGTAACCTAGTGAAATTTATTGGAAATTAAGGGTATTTCAGGTCCTCTGGTAGGGCAGCAAGCCCTATCGGATCGCTGGAGTTATATCGTATATTAGGTCCGATCATTATCGGATATCGGTTAAATAAAGCTAATAAATCTTATATATTGTGCTTTTATGTATAATATTTTATCATAGTTAAAATAATTGGCTCATTGCCATTCATTTTATCCATATATTTACTCCACGAAAATTTATATATCGACTTGAAAATATTCCTATAAATCCCTATATTTTCTTTAAAAATTCCTATATTTCCTATTATATTTTTGATAAAAATCATTGCGAGGCCTGTCATTTGAAATAGTAGTATTTTAAAGTGCTTGTTTATTTTAGAAAGACTTTAAATCACCTGTATATGTTCATATTTTAAATTCTTTATCATGCAAAAAGGTCTGCACATGAGCTGTCATTCAATAAAATATATGATGGTTTACAGTTGGTAGTCATATGACCTAGACCTGGTAGCAGAAACCGCGCAGCATGGCAGCAATGCTGCAGCCCGATTTGGGGGTCTCTGCGGCCAAATTGCTGACTATAAATTGTCCACTACGAACCCCCCAGACCGGCTCAGGTTAAGGAGGGAGGGGGTTAAGTAATTTTCAAAAAGGCTACACACTAATTTGTAACTGTGCAGGGCACCAGCAGGTGCAAATGGCTTCCCGTTTCGAATAGTTATGTCATGATTGTTCTATATCAATTAACCTTAAAAATTTAAGAACATTACTTGCGCAACAAACAGCCACTTGCCGGTGTACGGTAAATCTTTCGATAATGTTGAATCGTGTGTGTGTGGGGGGGGGGGGGGGGGGCAGTCCTTATTCCCTGCAGCCAAATTTTTTTCCTTAAAAAGTCATGCTGCAGCCACATTCAGAAAGTTCTGCTACTGGGGACCTAGACTTGTTTGTATATAATCAATTTAGGTCTTAATCAAACACCACTCTCATTTATAATAGCAGATTTCAGACTAAAGAATCCTCACTAGGAAATCCATCAGAAGTGACATCAAGCTAAAGATTATTATAATTTTTGGTGCAGTTTATGTACTTCTTACATAAACTCACTGTTCTATCTTTAGGGGCCCAGGGCAACAAAAAAAATTGTCCCTTTCCTCTAATACATCTCCCACCATAATATAATTTTTTAAATATAATTATATTCAAAGAAAAATAACATTTATAATCAGCTTTTTATACAAGTGTAATCAACATTAATTTTATATATTTTTTTCACAGAATCAAGATCATTATGCAGTGTTAGGTTTGAAGAAAAAGCGCATTTTGGCCTCTGATGCTCTTATCAAGAAAGCTTGTAAGGATTCTCAATTTTAATTGAGATCACATTGTATTATCATATATTAGGATCATTGGAGATGTTTTATATATAATTGTTGTATTGTTAAACAGAAGCCCTTAATTGTATTCTATATACTTTAAAACACAAATATGGAAAAAAATATGCATAGTCTGGGATAAACTGGTGTTTTATTGTATAGAATATTGAATAGTTATCTTGGACATAAATGACATGAAGCATTAAAAAAACTATTAACCATTTATTCATGTTAAAAACAATTAAATTATTAAAAACTCTACTATTTACACAAAATTATGTGTTATTAGATATATTTAGGAAATGCAACTGTTAAATAGTTATTTGGCCCAAACTATAAACAAGTTATTGAACATTTACATTATTTATATAGGGAATAAGTATTTGATCTTTGATATACATATCATAATAACTAAAGTTGCTGTATCAGAAGCGAACTATATAACTTATGTTATTAGAAAAATTAACTGTCCTTACTCATTAAGAATCCAAAAAAAAAATGTTTTCTTGGATTTTTCCATCATTAAATGGTAAAAATGAACTTTTCAAGTTGCTTCTATGCTTAGTTTATTTAATAAAAAAGAACCTTTTTCCCTTTTTTTTAATTTGAAAGGTAAAAAGTAGTAAAAAATTACCAGTATTTCAGCTTAATTATTGAATATAATTTTTAGTAGCAAGTTACTTTATTTATGATTTAATAGAATTTTTGGCACTTATTTTATGCATGATTTTATTTTTGATAGTTTTCAATTTGTGATTCATATATCTCTTTCAGATAGAAAAATAGTACTCCTTCATCATCCAGACAAACGTCGTGGTGCCGGGGAAAAAGTGAAAGATCTTGATCATGATTATTTCAGTTGCATTACTAAAGGTATATGCATTTCTAGTTTAATCCATGTTTCAACCATGTTTAATAGACTAAGGTTTTATTATTCAGACAATAGTTATTGTTATTTCTTGCTGAAGAATTTATTTTTCAAATCTAAACAATCAATAACCTTATTCTTTGAGATTAAAGGTTCTGTTAATTTGCAGATTTGGTTTCTAAAGTTTATGAAGTGGTTCTAGGTGATAGTTATTGTTACAAACATACTTTATTTTTAAAGGCAGACCTAATTTTTCATTTAAATTTAAACATTTATTTATGCACTATGACACCTTATTACTATTTATTCCATTGGGCAAAAGTTTTTATTATTTATTTTTTAAGTAGTATTTAAATATATCAATTAGTTTAGTTATGTTTTAAAGGTGATATAGTTTTAAAGTTGTATGTTGATGTACACTGCTCAAAACAACTAGGGGGGGCACTTTGTGTACTTTTGTTAACCCTTTCAGTTCAAACTTTTTATTTTTCCCCCTACAAATTTAAAATTTGTGAAATATATTCATTATGCATCCAGCAGGAAATGGTAAAGAACAGGGGAAGAAAATATTGGAATCATAACTTTTGAATAAATTATAACAATACTTTTTTAAAAAAAACTTTTTTTGTTAGAAAGAGTTCAAATCAATTTTTAAACATCTAAAAATGCAAGCGTGAAGAATTTAGGTTCAATTTATTTCATGAAATTTTTTGGGGGTGAATTTTATTTTACCATGTTTTCATATTTATTCTCATTTAATTAAAACAAACATTATTTCTTCAAGACACCAGAATTTTGTGTGGAAGCGGTTTTAAGTAACTGTTTCGGCTACAAACCTGCTTGTTTAATTTACAATGGGAACACTTAGTTATAAATAATGCCAATGACTCTTTCCTTGGTGTGAATATTGGTATAGGTTGCTTAAAAAAAACTAAAATAGTTTATTTAAGTTTGTATAGTATTTCATTTATTGATGTTATGTTTGTTAACAATGCCTTTCTTGATGAAAGTTTTTTTTCTTTCTTTGTAGCATATGAAATACTTGGTACCTCAAAGCGCCAGTCTTATGACAGTGTTGACCCTGAATTTGATGATGATATTCCTCCTTCAAACAATTATTCGAAGGAAAACTTCTTTGAGTTGTTTACTCCTGTATTTGATGCTAATGCTAGGTAAAATACTTGCATTAAAGTACTATTTATTGCATTTTGGTATGACTTTAAATATTAGGTAAGGGGAAATTTAACTTCACCAGTAGTTCAAGGTATTAGTAAAATATAAGAATGTGTAAAGTATTATTTAGTATGGCTATAAAAGTTTGTTGAAATATGGGCCACTTTATAATTTAATATAAATTTTAATCTGTTAATTTATATGTATTTCATTTTATTTAAATTATTTATAAAAATATGAACACTTGTCAGGAAAATCATTTCTTTGTTTAACGTTTGTTATGGCATTTTATTGATCTTAAAAATTGCATTTATTACAAACTATAAATTAAGTATTTCTGATGCTAGATACTAAAGCAAGATAATTAAAGATATGTTAAAGGAAATCATAAACGCTTAATTTTTTTAAAGCTCTAAATAAGAAATAGTTAAAAAATAGTGGTTTGGTGATAGATGTACTTCTCATGTTTTTGAAACAAAATATTTGATTTAAAAAGCCACCATATCACAATATTTATAGGCCATTTTAATTTCTAAATTTGGTAACAAACATTGTACTTGTTACATGGGTCTTCCAATGCAAACTGTACAAGGCTGCAATAAAAAAAAATGCATCAGGTGGATGGTTATGGGAATAAAAAAAGTTTTAAGCAATAAGGAGTTTCATTGTTTTCCTGATAGTCGGGAAATATTGTAGTATGGATGTTCAGTGTGTCAAAGGCATAATACAGTACATACCATAAATGGGCATTTATTGAGGTGTTGCCCTGGCAATATTTGTTACCAGACTGTCATAAAAGTTGCCTAATAATTTAATAAACTTTTGGTTGCGGATGGATTACTCAACAACTTAGGCAACACATAGGTATATTGACGAAGGGATGAGTTCTTTTTAGTTTAGTTGAATTACCATTTCAATAGAATTTTCCAAGGACATTCGGGCGGTGGCGTCGTAATTTAAAACCTGTTTTCTTATTTTTATTCTAGAGATACACTAAAATATTGTTTAGTATTGAAAACCAAACACAAACCCACCTATCTAAATTTTTTAGAAAACAGTTGTTTAATATTGTGATACCAGCTGCCAAAAGCTCTTGGGATATTCTAGAGAGAGGTTATTTTAACGCTAACTAAAAAGAACATCGCTACGTCAGTTCACCTATGTTTTGCTCAAGTGCAGGTAATCCAGCCACAAACAAAAGTGTGTTCAATTAGTTGGCAACTTTTTTGGCAGTCTAGTAACAAATATTGCCCGTGCGCCGTCTTATTATATGCCTGCAATTGGGGTATGCTTTATAGGATGCATATTTGTTTAGAGATTTAACATAATTTACTATGTACCAACTGATTTGAAGTTTTCCTTTTAAACTTAAAGGTGGTCAACTAGGAAACCTGTGCCACGACTAGGTGATAAGAACTCGACTGTGGAAGAAGTAGATGCATTCTACAGTTTTTGGTAACATATTTTTGGGCAAAATATTTTGTCTTTGTTGATATTTCAGTTATGAACAGACATGGTACATTTCCGCGGAAGCGCGGAAATCCGCTTTTTTACTTGGAAATTTATCATCCCCGAGATGGATGCAAATTTGCATTAACATTTTTGTGTGTATATAGGGGTAGGGGGGAGCGTAGCTTTGGAAATCGGAAGGAAAGAAAAAGCAATCGCAAGGAGTTGCGGTAATGTGTTCGTCCAATAGAGTTTAAGAATTGTTGAATGAAGCAAACTACGGGGCCTATTTTCCACGTTGTTAAAGTTTAAATTCTTATTCTTTCTATTGGACTCGATCGACTTGCGAATTCGGATCAGTTTGAAATTTATCGTAATGAATGCTGTTCTAATTTCTTGATTTTTCTACATACGATTAACCTTTTAAATTTAAAATGCCTAATATTATTTTGGATGGTCCAAAGTTACGAGAATTCGATTTAAATGAAAAAAACAAGTTTCGTTGTGACTGGCTAACAAAATCGCTGAAATTGAAGCTGGGGGGATAAAGATTAAGAAGCTGATGTTATAGTCCGCGATTATGTAAAGAAAGTGGATGTCAGCGGAAAGGCCATTTGTGAGCTTTGCTGTGATTATATTTATTTTGGAAAAAGGGGATATGGTGCGATATTGGACCACATCAAAACAAAAAAAACATGCAGAGAAAGTGTTTGTTAAGAAAACTAACTATTCTTTGCCGAGTACGTTCTTTTCAAAGCCCTCAACTTCCTCGTCAGCATCGTCGAATATTCCTCAAGCTCAAGTGGCAGTTCCTTTATGTGATAGTTTCAAATTCCGAGGCTCTAATTTTAGGAGTGATTGCTGAACACAGTTTGCCTCTCTATCTATGGCTCCAGTCCTCACTGAAGTTAGCAAAACACTAGCTTTAGACAAGAAAGCTTTAAACCATCTTTCATTTAAAAGGAACTGGGCCTCGTACAAAATGATGTTTGGACTTGGTAAGACATTTTTGAATGAAACTTTGGATAATTTAAGAATTTGCAAGTTTTCCCTGAATCTCGATGAGGCTATTAGCAACAACGATTTGAGGGTTCTTTCAATTTTAACAAGTTATTTTTCTCCTTTATATTTAGTTGTAGTTGAACATCTTACCTCTCTTAGTGTTACCACTGTGAGCGCCCAAAGACTTTTTGAAGAAATAGTAAAGTTCTTTGAAGGGAATAATATTTCCTGGGTAAATTTAATGTCGGTCCTTATGGATTCATGCGAGGAATAAAAAATGGCGTAGACAAGAATTCGAGAAGGAAAGGCAACCCATTTGCTAGATGTTGATGGAGACTCGTGCCATCGTATCTATGCATAATGCGTCGGAAATTTTTTGTTTGCCATTCGAAAACAGGATCGAGAAACTTATGAAAGATATTTTCAATGATTTAAAGTGGTCAGCGGACATCACAGCATTTCTCTGTGAAATTTGTTTAGTTTTAAATATGAAATATGCTGCTCCTACAAATATAATTCCCCAATCGTTGGCTATCATGCTATGACGCAACAATGACCTTCCTGCACTTAATAGATGCTTTGACTGTACTTTACTATTTGTTCTTGGATGATAGTGATAGAGCTCTGTATTTTTCAACTGTATGTGTAGTATACAAAGATAAAAATGTTGAAACCAGTGGGAAACAACAAATAAAGTCGATTCACAAAAAGCTTTAAGAAAAACCTCTGACGGAAGACGAAGGAAAATAAGAATAACGGAGAAGCTTTTTTATTATAAAAAAAAAGACTTTGTTAATTGCCCACTTTTATGTTGCAGCCTTACCACTACTAAAGAAGTATGTATGCTTGTTCCAAACGAAAGAGCCTCGGATTCATAAATTGTATGATGAACAGAGGCGATTGTTTGTAGGATTTTCTGTCTTGTTTTCTGAAGCAAGATCTATTGCTTTACAAATCCACGGAAGATCTACTGGCCATTGATGTTGAAAGTACAGCTAACAGCTAGATCTGAATCGTATGGGTAGTTCGTTGGGGTTCGTTATCTAGTTCGTTGGGGCTGGAATACAATCCTTCATCTTTGATGGTCCCAAAGATGACATAAGAAAAGCATTCCTGTTCAAGGTAAGAAATGCCTATGTAAGCTGTGGAGAATACCTTCAGAAAAAATTGCCAATTTCTAGTCCTCTTTTAAAATGCATATCTGTAATTGACCCAGCTGTAAGAGGGAATGAAACAACTCTGCAAAGGTTGCCCTCCTTGATCACCAATGTGTTGAGTGACGAAGATAAAGCAAGTTATGCTCTTGAAATTCATCAATTTCAAGTGGACTTTCAATTTCCGCCACCTGTTGATGATAGTGGAAAAGCCGTTCAAATCGATATTTGGTGGTCAAATATTTTCAAGATGACCAAATATCCTTCATTAAGTAAGGTAGTCAAATCTATATTGTCTTGCTTCCATTGTCCTCAAATTGAAGGCACATTCAATGTCATGTCAGACATAATTGACAAAAGATCAGTGCGTATGAACATAGGCACTATCAGCTATACAAACATCAAAATATAAAATGATAAGTGTCAAGAAGACTGCAATTGAATATTTAAAAAAAGATGATTGTTTTACATGATGCAGTTGATGCTAATTTATGCAGAAATTTACGATCTTCAAGAAAGGCGTATAAGGAGCAACTAGATGAGAAAAAGAAATTGCTTAAGAAGGGGGTCCTAAAGTCTAAGGAGGAAAGCTGTGACCTAGTGTGTGAAAGAGAAAAAGCTTCCAGGCTGAAACACAAGAGGAATCTTGAACTTATGGCCAAAAACTTAAAAAACAAGAGGATCAAAAGTAATTAATTGAAACTGGATAACTTAAATTTTAAACAGATGCTTTTTTTTATCATTTCAATGATAAATCCATTTACAATGTACTTTATCTTAATACGCAAGTTCCTCTGATTAATAAGAAAGTATATGGAACATACTCGTGATACAATTAAAAAAAAAACCTCTAGTAGTTCTAAATAGGCATCCTGTTTAATTTTTTCCTCCTGTGCAAATCCTTTTTATTGATGTGTATTATAATCCAGATTTCAACTAAAGATGTGGGAAGAATATTATTTAATCCAGAGAATTTATATTTCATAATTTTTTTTTGAATTTTAATTTGGAAAAAAAATTGAAGTCAACATTCAGAATAAATTTCATTGGAATAAATTTTATTGCTGCTTATTACATATAGTAAGTTTAATTATTTTTTTATTTATTATTTAAATTCTTGTATTTTATCTGATTAGGAATTTGAGCCAATTATTTTCTTGTTAATATTTATATTTTATTTTGGTTATAAAAGTTAACTAATTGTTTTATTATTACAAAAATCCATCGTTCGCAAATTGAAATATTTTTGCTATCGTAATTTGTTATAAGGAAAAAAGTTTCAGCTTTTTTTTTTTCTTCAGGCTGTACCATATCTGGTTATGAATGTAGTAAATCATTTGTATTTGCTAAAGTAGATATTTTATAGGTATGATTTTGACTCTTGGCGAGAATTTTCTTATTTAGATGAAGAAGAAAAAGAGAAAGGCGAAAAGTAAGTAGATACAAGGACCAATTTATACAATTTAACAATTTATTTGCCATTCATATTTGTGATTGTAATTATTTTTAAAGAAAATCAATTAAGGTTTAAGATGAATGGTCAATTGTTCAGTTGGTTAGTCCCATGGAGCTAATGCATAGGTTTTGAAATCCTAACTTCTGCAAAAATATGGCTTTGTCGTAAGAATTTCCCCACCACATACGAGTTCTGTCATAAAATCAAAATAAAACTAATTTGAAAGGAAAATAGCAGTTATTTAATAATTTATTGATATAGTTAAAAACAGTAGCCACCATCTTAAGAATATTTTGGGGAATTTTAAAACTTAAAAATATGGGGTAACAACTCTATGGGAACTGACCATCAATCTTAAAAAAATATATATATATATATATAAAACAATGTATTCAATTTTTTGGAATACACAGTTAAAGAATACCTAGTTAAATTTAAAAAATTTTTTGTAGACTTTGTAACGTTTCCACTTTTGTTAAATCATTATGAATATCATAGAAATTTTCTACTACAGATATACAGTGTACATAATATAAATGTGGAATAATCTTGAGGTAAAGTATAACAATTCCTAAATTGTTGAAAAGTTGCAACCCTGTTATTGAATTTTTTTTTAATTACTTCAAGAGCATTTCAGTTTAATCCTTTTTTAGCAATACTATACAATTATAAGTCATAGTAAAATAATTCTGGTTAATTATTTTATGTTGGTTATATTAATTAAAAAAATAATTTTGTTTAAATTCTTCACTTAAACAATTATCTTTTAGCCGTGAAGAAAGAAGGTGGATAGAGAAACAAAATAAAGTTGCTCGTCAAAAGCTGAAGAAGGACGAAATGACTAGGATAAGACAGCTAGTTGGTAAGGGCACATTACACATTCCACCTTATTAGCAGCTTAAATTTACTTTTGCAGTTTTAAGTTTAAGTAACAAATAAAAACTAAGAAGCCTAATACATTGATTGCTTAATTATTTTTACTTGAAGATAATGCTTACACTTGTGATCCAAGAATCGCTCAATTCAAAGAAGACGAAAAGAAAAGGAAAATCGCACAGAAAAAGGCTAAAGAAGAGGCAGCAAGGTTGAAGATTGAAGAGGAAAAAAGGGTGATCATATATTTTAATATATACTTGTGTTCTTAAATTCATTGATACTTTTTTTTCCAAACTAAAACATATCATTGTTATGACCTGTTCTTCTTTCTAAACACTAAACAGCTTTACAAAGACGCCAGTTTTTTAAAGCTAATTTGCAGCAAGATACTTATTGATGAGAGATAATTACTGATGATATATAAATGACTCATGGTGGTGTTTTTTTATTATAATTTTGATAGGTATTTTCATAAGTATGTTTTTCTAACTGCAATTGCTCTTTTGCACATTTTTGTATTTTCAATTTGTTCTTCTTTTAATTTGGGTTTGTCCAATATGTGGCACATCTGATTTTGGGTAGCATTTTCAATTTGTTTGTAGGAGTACTACTTAAATTTGTTAAAGGGAAGACAAGTTAATCAAAATAGTTCATTTTGTAATGACAGTGACTGGGTTACAATGGCATTGCCAGCAGCAGTGTTGTTTTGTGAAGAAATTAAGTTTAAATTATTAGGAAGTTATATTTTATTGAATTTTAATAAGTATAACATTTGATTCCTTAAAAAAAAATGAGATCATTTGAAAATAACGTAAATTCCTAATTGAAATTTTTTTCTAGAAAAAACAAGAAGCCTTAGAAGAGGAGCAACGACAAAAAGAGAAAGAAGAAGAGGAAGCAAAATTAAAGGTTTAAAATATTTTTGATCTCATCACTTTTGTAGGTTGTTGAATAGATTAAATCTGATTTTATTTTTCATTTATTTAATCGAAGCAACTATAATGAAATTGTGATTAGTTTAAAATTGCACTTATCATTCGGGAAATATATTAAAGATTAATATAAATTATATTAACTATAAGCTTCTTTAGAGGATTAGAGGTATAATATTTTTTCTTTTCTACTCAATCACAGTTGTCAGATCATGCACTGTTCTCAATTGTGCCTGTTTGCGGTCATAAGTTTTTGACCAATTGTATTTTTTATTTCACTAATTCAAGTCATAGTTCCTGTGAAAAAGGTTTGGTGATGTAAGTGTCATATTTTTTTTTTATGCGGTCAAAGGTACATAAATTAAAAGTTTGGAAACCTCTGTGTAACTTAATTTTTTTGCTGCCCATTTATCTAACTTAATTTTTTTTTGTAAGTGTTAATTATCTTACATATAAGTGATTACAGTTTTTAAAATAATTTTTTTATAAAAAAAATTTAATATTTTTTAGAGAGAGAAAGAAAAGAAAGAGAAAGATGCTCTTAAAAAGCAACAGAAAAAAGAGAAAAAATTGCTACAGCAAATTTGTGAGAAAAATAATTATTTCTCCTCGGATGACGAAACCAAAATATCGCATATGAAAGATGTTGATAGGCTTTGTACTCTTCTCTCATTAAAACAGTAAGTTTGTTTAATAGCAAATCTCTTTTTTTTGTATATATTTGTTTTTATACTTTTAAATGAGTAAAATGAGGATATTAGTGTGTTTAGTTAAATAGTGACTCTTACAGAAGCCTAAGGCTTTACTATTTTATATTTTAGTGTTGTTGATATGAAACTATGTAACAGTCCAGTCTTAATTTTAATGACCCATGTCTTTTGATACATACATCGTCTGACACAAGTAGACTATTAATCGTATGCATACCTGCCAACTACTATGGATTGTCCGTAGTTTCTACGGACGAGGGTATCAAACTACGGAGTTACAAAAACAGTCAAAACTACAGATAAGCTTTGATCAAAAAGACAAAATTTATTTTGGGGATTTGTTTCGCCTTGGTATTAGTAATTTTTTAGCATTTAATGAATCAATCGGTTCGTCGGCCTAGAAAAACAAGGCTGATGATTTTATGGGATTTAAAAATGTAAACAATGTATATTTCATTTGGGGAAATAAAATGCGGATCAAAGTATGATGATTTTATGGGATTTTTAAAAAAAATTTAAACAATGTATATTTCATTTGGGGAAATAGAATGCGGATCAAAGTATTTTTCTTATTCGTGCGGAAAGTAACCTACCCACGACGACTTGTAACTTTTGCCAAGTAGCCGCATAATCGCAGTAGGTTAGTGTTCTTTTTATAGTTTTAGTTATGATGAGATTGGATTTGTCAACTAGCCTCAGCGCCCAGTAATATTTGCTCGTTAGAAGCGTAATCGCAGAAGGTTAGTGTTCTTTTTAAAGTTCTACTTGTGATCACATTTGTCAACCAGCCGCAGCGCCTAGTAATATTTGCTAGTTACAGTAGTAAACGTAATCGCAGTAGGATCTCGTTTTTTATTTTAAGTTTTCTCTCTGAAAAAAATCGCTTAACCAAACCACAACTCCTCGTAATATTTACTGGTTCGCAGCGTAATTGTTGTATGATCAGGGTTTCGTTTCTTTTTTAGTTTGGGATAGATCATTCAACCAAATTTTAGGTACTTTGTTACTTTCAAAAATTACGATTCGTACTTTGGAATTTTTGTTGTTGCTGAGTGAATTTCATTGTGTTTTTAATTGAAACTAAAGAAGTTTTTAAATTCGGAAAGGTTTGCAGTGAAATCGTATTTTTTGTTTGATTTCCCACAAAGAGACAGACTTTGGTATTTGATTTTTTCTCCATCGATCGTACGATTGAAAATAAGATAACCAGCAATTGAAATTTTTGAGTGATTGGTAAATAATCGAAATATAATTGGTAAATAATCGTCCCCCCCTTCCGGCCGAAGAGACTACGGACATGCCTCTGAGGAATGTTGGCATGTATGCGTACGTACAACTTGATTGTAGACTATTAAAAAAAATGCCCGCTAATAATTCAGTTTATAAAAATCCTTAATGAATAATCCTTTATAAAAATCCTTCCTTTTATTTATAAAAATCCTTAATGATAAATTTTTGTGTAGACTGCAAGATCTTAATTCTGAACTGCAGAAAGGAGATGATGCTAATAAGAAGAATACATTTTTAAAGGAGGTAATTTGATTAAATTTAATTACTTATTGATAATAGTTATTTTTCATGCTTTTAGATAACAACCTAATTGCAGAAAATAATATATATTTCAAAGTTTTTTTTTATGATACTCTTTTTTTTTTATGTGATGTGTTATTATTGGTAAATAATTTTTGAAACGCGTTTTAATATTAACTTTTTTAAAACTTGGGAGCATATTTTTCATTAAAATTATTGTGTTCACAATCTTAAACTGAAAAGTATCTATATAAATAGCTTTAGAATCTTTTCCATCAAATTAACATTGTTTTTTTAAACCTGTGATTGCTTCATTTGTTAATATATTTAACACAATAACTTTTATCTAGGTGGAATCTCTTAACAAACAGTTAGATTTAGAAAAAGAGCAGTTAATTGCCTCTTCACAACGATCTCTTTCAAACAGTGAAGAAAAAGCTTCAGCAAAACCTTGGTCCCCAAATGACCTACAACTTCTTGTGAAAGGAGTCAACGTGTTCCCTGCTGGTACTATTAACAGGTAGGTTTGTCTCTCTAAATTCAATGGTTTTAAAATTTATCAGACGCTTTGTATTAGAAAAGTTATTCTATCTGAACTTCATCTTTGATAACTTTGTTTTTACTGTCTTAAAAAGTCTTCTAAACTTATTTTTTTAAATGATTTTAAAGATATAAAAAATTACTTATTTTAAGATTTAAGGCTTTAAACATCCCCACTTTTTGTTTAAAGAAGATTTTACTTAACTAGAATATTTTTGTGAAGGTGCTTTTTTAACATATACTTTGTGCTTAGCTGCAGATTATTTAACAGTTTTATTATTCATAAAATATTTAAAACCAACTATGATTTCTTATATGCTTGTAAATGTATGCAATTTAAATTGACAATCATTTACGGTGCCATTTTTTTTTTTAAAGATTAGCAAATTTGTCGAAAATACAACACAGATTGAATATAAATTGACTTGAATCACTCAAATCAAATGATAAGCATTACATTTAAAGTAACTTTTCTTGCGACAATTAGTTTGCAACCATACCCTTAATTAATTACTCTTTAATCAGCCTTTAGAGGATGGCTATAGGTTTAGTGGCATATGCGATGCGAAAAGTCATGGATATAAGTAAACACCACTGACTCTTTTATGGCCTACTATTTTGCTATTTCTTCATTCAGGTTCCCTCTCGAAAAGAAAGACCACTACACATGCTCTGTTATAGCTATGGATTGTAACGGAACTTAATGGACCTGACTCCTTGTCAAGGAGAAAACTAACTTGTTAAACTAATAGCCCCTGGTTAAAAATGCTAAAATGTTTAAAAACTCAATAATTATCGAGTAGTTTGTCATATTAAAATAAAATTGCTTTGCTTTCATCCTACACGTAATTAAACCTTCCCATTCACTGTGTCTTGGTTGCTAAAAAAAGTTGAAATGCAACCTTCTTCAGCAAAATATGATTTTAAAAACTCCATTCTTATACATTTATTTTTACAGGTGGGAAGTGATCGTAGCATTCATGGAACAGCATTCCACTTCAAATGTAAAGAGAACAGCAAAAGAAGTACTTGCCAAGGCTAAAGACCTACAAAAACGAAGTATATTGTTAACTGTCCATGTTAATTTTAAAGAAATAACGGACTGTTAGAATTTAACTTATAATAGTAGAAGAATGTTTTTTTTTTAAATTTCATTCATAGCACTTCAGACATCGTTTCTGAAATCTTAATTAATCAGAAAAATTGTATTTCTTAAGATTTGTTATGGGATGAAAGTTGAAGAAATTGAAAGTTTTGTATACATGGGAAAAAAGATTTTTGTTTTAAATAATATGCATTAAATTATTTTATTAAAAATAAACTACAGACTTATTAAATAGTTTTGCACTGAATATCTTTATTCTCCAAGAAAGTAAATTGATAGTTGAATTTTTTTAATTGAATTGTAATCAAAACTTTTATTTATTTTTATTTCTCTAGGTGGTAATCTTCGAGACCAAATCAATAAAAGTGCTTATGAGAATTTAGAGAAAACCCAAAAGAAAATTGAAGTAACTGTGGCTGAGCAATCTGCTCCGACTGAGAGGTTTGATTGTAAGAAACTAATTTTGTTAAGTCTAGCATTGATAACATAATGTAAGGCACCTGATACCTGATATTCTTTTAGACTGAATTCGTAATATTTAAATTAGAAAATTCTCTAACCAATATCTGACAGAAACAAATTATCTAGAAGTTATAGGCATTAATTTTGTAACAAAAGTAAACAATTACAACTTATTTTACACAGGGTCATCCAACTTCTTTTAATGAGCTGTTGTCATATTTTGTTATAAATTAAAAATGACTGCTTAGTATTTAAAGCTATAACTGCCTATTATTTATTATGCTTTTTAAAAACTACAATTATGCATACTCGGTTAAACAAAAGTTAATTGTCTTGTATCATATTGCCATAGGCAGGTAAACTGCCGTACTTTGATTAATAACTTGGACCATTTACCAATAGTTTCTAGCACTCAATAGTCTTAAGCCTAGAAGAAAGCTTACTAAAAGACTCTGTTGTTTGCCAGCTCACGGTAGCGTAACTTGTAACTAAATATTTTAAAATTTCTTAAAACATTTTTTCTCTATAATTTGTTGCAAAACATTTTTAACCCATATCTATAAACAGACGTTACCACAAAATCTTAAAGCTTATACTCTTTAAAATATTTTACTCTAATAACAATTTATGCATTGAAGCCCCCTCAGAAGAGTCTGCTTCGCCAGCTGCATGGTCTGCTGAGGAGCAGCAATTGCTCGAACAGGCTCTCAAGACCTATCCAAGTAGCACACCTGAAAGGTGGGACAAGATTGCCTCTTGTCTCCCAGGGAGGGAAAAGAAAGACTGCATGAGGAGATACAAGGTATGCACATGTTCGATATTGCATTGAGTCTGTTTATCCTCTTCGCTCCAGAGGTACACATACATGAACCTTTGTAGAATTTCACTTTACAACTACATTTTGCAATTTTTCTTAATACTAATTCTTCTATTATAAAGTGGAATGTTCAATATTTAAAAAAATATCGATAATGAAGTAGCTGATTTATTAATTGTATTAAAAAATTACGTAGGAAGATGGTCAAGTATATTTTGGTGGTCTTTCAAAAGATTTTCCGGTGATACATGACTGAGACATTTTGCATGAAAACTGTTACAATGGATTATAATAATTACAAAACACTGACAGATCCTGTTCATTTAGTCCTAACATACAGCAACTGTGTTTTTTTACCTCTCAAAACCTCAAATTCCACCAAATTGACATGCTCCTTAAGGAAATGTTAAACACTAATTTTTCCAAAATTTCTTGCAAACATTTATATGTAAAATTATTTGAAAAATATCTTTATATAAATAATATATGGGTAGGATTTTTTTCGGGAGTGAAAAGGTATACGCTGTGCTGTTCAGGAAAAAATAAGTTTTTGAAGATTTACTTTTTTACAACTTTCCAATTTCGGATGCAAAAACTTTCTTTTGCATAAAATGCTAGTTTTAGTGTTTTCTTCAGTAATTTTTTGACAGTCTAAATCAAGCACTATTCAGTGTCTAATTTTAAATCCAAAAGAAATCATCCACAGTTAAATCCATTGATCTTTGTTAATATAATCTTTGAAATAAAAAAAAAACTTAGAAAACTGTTAAAAGATTATTTAAAGTTGTTTTATTAAATGGTAATTTTTAATTTAGTGTATCTGTTGAATAACAGGCAATTTTGAAAGATTTTGTTCAAATGAACTATTTTTAGTATTAAATATGCATTTTTATTGCATTTGAAGAAAAAAAAAATCTTGTTCCATAGTGGCATGGCCAGGATGATTGTCTCGGGAAGGAAGATAAAAGTTGGCCATTTTAGTTTAACCAAAACTCATTTTAGTTTAACCAAAACTCAATCAGAAGCTCAATTTATTATTAAATGATTCATTTACAATTAAATTAATTATAATAAACTAATAGTTACTTGCAATTAACAGTTAATGTTTACTTCTATGATTTATTGATGCACTTTTATTCACTGAACTATTCAAAGGATAGAAATAAATGTAAGCAGTGCAGATGTAAGCTTTAATTTACCATAAATTAGTTTTGATTTAAAACATTTCATTTTAGGAATTGGTAGAGATGGTAAAAGCAAAGAAGGCAGCTCAAGCTACTGTTGCCAAGAAGTAAATGATTGACGATTTTAACATGTTGTTGCAAGTGTATAGATTGTATGTGATATTTATTTCAAAAACTAATAAATGATTATCTTCTGTGAAATAGTTATTGTTAAATGATTTGATACATATTCGTTTGTATTCGACTTGAACTTAAATGAATTCACATTCCACGCTGCCACTAGTTCTTGTGCAAACAAAAATTTAAAAAGGATCGGAATTTCAAATGGTAGACCTGTATCATAGTTATGTGTTAGATTTACAGGGTTTATCTACATTGAATCAGAAGATTAAGAACTAGTTAATAGTGGCACAACTTTTCAAAAACTTCAGTGAAAGACCTTGATAAAAATCAAATAACAGATGCTCAGGGCCGGATTTAAAGGTTTCCCGCTTGTAGGCTACGATTGATTTGGCGCCTCTCACAATATTCTCCCCCTTCGGGGAAAGATAGCTGGTTAGTTGTAAAATAGGGTAATATGTGTTGGTTAAAACTATCACAATGAATATAAGTGGGAAAAGCGGTTTATTTGAAATGCAATATAAATAGAAAATATAAATAGAAAATGAGATATTTTCATTTTCTGATCACTTATAATAACCTCACTTACCCTGGTTCATAAGGTGTAACTGATGTGCTAGAACAACCAGCGACGGTCCTCATATTGCTTTCCAATGTGTACTGCACTTAAAAACTAGCTCTTATTCGATGATATGCTTCTTTTCAATGCAATTACTTTACAGTGAGCAATGTGATTTCACATTCAAGCTTATTAAATTGATACTAATTAACAATTAATTACGGTCCTATTCTAATACCCTTCAGAATTAATGTAAAAATTTCACTGAAATCTTAATGTAAATACAAAAAACATAAACAATAATCTTCGAAGAAGATCTGGGTAAGAACTATAGAAAATGAAATAAAAAATAAAGTTGACAGTTGCATTTGAATAAGGAATTATTTGTGCTTTTTTGTTCCGTCTGAATGGGTTTCTTTCGCCATCCGTGTAAGATTACTACCAGATATAGTTTCTAGTACTATTTTTTTCTGTCTACATATGACTAGTATCTTACACTCTAATCGAACATAATAGGAATTTTTTAAACACTATCTTTTCTTCAATTCCAATTCGGGGGGAAAGGTGCAATTGCCCTCGCAGCGGCCATGTTTGCTGCTAAATATTAGTACTATATATACGTTTACGGTTTGGTTTCTGCATTACTGTAAATTGTTTTCTTTTTAAAAAAATATTTTTTTTATGATGAATGCTGCTTTAATTGGTCGTAAAATTTGCCGCCCTCAGGCTAGAGCCTACTTAGCCTAATTAGAAATCCGGCCCTGCAGATGCTGTTAGTCATTGTATAATAAGTACACAATAGCATGAGTTGATAAAAAATTTATTATATACCAAAATAGTAACCTTCAGAGAAACCTACAAAGTGTCAATATCCATAGAACTTTAAATGGCACTCATGCTACACACATATGCAAATATTTAACCATCAGGTAAATTAGTTAGCAGTTTACCACAGATTTGGAGGAAACATAGAAACAAGATATAAATATGGAGCATCCCCCAGAAAAAGTCAATTAAACAAGCATTTGGATGTGTATGTATATAAAAGAATTTCAATGGACCTTACCTTATTCCTATACGAGTTGTACTGCCATGGGCAGGTAAACTTTAGTAACCACAACAATGAATTGGACCATTTTTGCTCTGTAACAATCAGTCTTAATATAATTCCTTGTAGGTTAGAATATTGAGTGATTGCAACAGTGGTGAAAGTAATTAGTCTAGATACTGCAGTTTACCTGCCCATGGCAGTGTACTTCGATAATGAGTTTGCAACTAGACCTTCATTACAGGCATAGTTAAAATTTATATTAAAATTATTGAAATAGCAATGCCATTTTCTTCTCAATGGAGTTAATTACCATGTCCTTTTTAAACATTTTAATAATTTAATATAATTGACATGTACACACTGTTAAAATCTCATAAGTATAATATAAATTCTATTTAACACACATAGAATTTAATCACATTAACAAACATTTTTACAATTCCCACCACACATAAACATACAGTGTGTTTCAATAAATCAAAGCATTATAATACGATATTTATATTACCAAGATAAGCTTTTGAAAGAAAAAATTGAAATAGAGGCACTTTTTATTTTTAAAGTGTGCAACTGAATACTATTTTTTTATTAAGAGATATTATACACCCCTTTAACAAAAATTAGGTTTTGGAATTTTTAAACAAACTACAATGACATCTCCCAGTACTAAATAATGTGTAGCATATATTGTTTTTAATGAGGTCTAATATAGAAGAATTTATTTTAGTTTAAATAATTACCAATATAAATATTTTAAATGTTTTTTTTAGCTATAGAACTTTGTTATGTCGAAAATTTTAAATTGGGGAATGTTTAGAAAAATATGTTTATTATCTAAGTTAATATTTAACATAAAAAATAGAAAAAATAAACTCAACAAGATAAACATGAACAATTGTGGGAAACAAAATATACATAAAAAAATTGCGACTGTAACCTTGATAAAAAAATTAAACAAAATAATAATGAACATTGCCCCATTTCAACAAATAAACTTTCTTGTCCTCCAATATAATATTAGTATACAATTCCGGTTAAGTGTGTAAAAAATTACTTATAAATGCTCTTGTAGTGTCTTGAAGTGTATGCACTAACAAGGTTTTGAAGACCAATTCCTAGAAAATAAGCAAATAAAAACTCAATGATGGAAAAACAAAAAAGCATTGTGCAAAGTTAAATCTTACAGGCAACAAATAGATTTCCCTATATCACTTTTTATGTGGAACAGATGGATTGCCTTGCGGATGACTATACAAGAAAATCGAGCCAATAACCATCCCTGCCCCAAGAACAAACTTCGCAGTGAGATGAAAATTAAACATGTATACCGAAAACACACAAGACAAGACAATGGCAAGAGACGTTGAAAACCCTTTCAATATATTATCAGCATACTTCACCACAACGGCAACCACAAGTCCACCGATAGCCTGCAACAATATAACAGTCCAAACAAGTTCGTTGTACCCGTAAAAGAAACCTTTCTCCGAAACCTCAGAGTAATTCACAAAGAAGACACTGCCCAAACCTAAAGGTATGGAAGACACACATAACTGGATATTTCTCATCCATACGGTGACTTCACTTCCCTTCAGGATCTTCTCAAAATAAACTCCGGCGAAACCGGACAGGCAGCAAGCAGCGACAATGGCCAGGAGCCACCAGGGCGTGTTCGGGTTTGAGTGAGTGCGCTGGTCGAATTGGGCTACTGTACGGGGCAATGCGAGAAAAGGATGACAAGTGCGATCCACTGGAAGAAGTTGAGTCGTTTGTTCAGCATGCCCACGGAAAAGAGGGCCGTTGTTAGGATTTTAAGTTGGTAGGTGACCTAGAAAGAAATATGCTTAGAAAGAAAGTTTGAATAGTTTTAATTATTTTTTGCTAAATAAATCAAATATGTTTTATGTTGCCGAGAAAGGAATTCCAATTTTATAATAAAGATCAATTTTTTTTTGTAAATTATGAATCATGCCTAAAGTGATGCAAGTAGCTTTTATATACTAATAAGTTCTATTATACAGTTTTAGGTCAATATAACATATTTTAGGCCACTGTAGGTTTTTTAAAAAAAAAAATTCTTATGAACAATTATTTTACTAGAGCTATAAACAGCCTTATACACTTGACACTTCTCAAATAAACCATGCATTTTATTATTAAGAGAGTGGTGAAAAGGCTTCATAAAAAAAAACAAGATTAAATGTTTTTACATTTGTTATCAGATACTTAACTACTGTTTAACATTAAACCTTGAAATTCAAGTAGAGTTTATTAAAATTTGGTACCCATTTAACTCCAAATACCGTTGTTGAAAGTTTAATATATAGTATAAAAATTTTGATTTATGGATTTTACTTAGGGTGACAAGATTTTTAAAAATCTTAATGCAGTAGAGTTTTGACGCTTCCCCCATACCATAGTGGTCTAAAAATTTGAATTCCAATTCTTATTGCATCCATACAATGAGACAAGTATACAAAAAGTTTCTCATAAAAAAAAGGTAAATTTGGTTAAACACCTTGTTTAAAATGTATAAATTGAAGATATTTGGGTTATTACTGCCAATTTCTAAAAATTCTGTTTCAATGCATATATACATATTTTGCTGTGTTTAAAGTGCAGTAAAATTTGCATAACAGACACAGAAGCAATTACAATTTAGTAAGTATTTTTAGAACTTAAAAATGTTTCATTATTTCTTTCTTCAAAGGTTTAAAATACTTTTTAAAAACAAAATTTATAAGTAGTAATTTATTACCTGGCATGTTGCTGCATCTAAATGTGTTGCTCCAACATAAAGAAGATTATTTTGTAACAAGTATACAAAAGAAGGAATAGCAACCTAAAAAAAGGAATTCAATAATCAATTAATCACAAAACAAAGATGTTAATGGTCTTTTTTAAATAATTCCTACATTAAAAAATAACTAACAGAAAAATATAATCAAACTATCAATTAAAAATAACATTTTATAGAAAATCCCATTGAATACACTTTGTGAAATAGCAAATAAATAAACTACCAGTGCATTTTAAAAAAATATTTCACTGTGCAACATAATAAAACAATTGGGAGGCAGGGAGAAGTTGCTTCTCCTCTGGGCTTTGTGAGCAAGGGTAAACTTATTTATTTTCAATAATTAACCTAAATTTAAGTTAGTAGAAATAGGTAATAGAAATCCACCAGCTTTCAACCTACGACACATGTTACTCATAAATAAAAAGCCCAAATATAGAAATGGAATGTTTGTTAAAAAATATACAGTACTCCTAAATATGTCCAGTGTTGCCTAAATATTTATTACAAAAAATTCTGTAATAAATTTTTTCTCATGTGTTTATTAATAATACTTTCAAAACATATTTGTTTTTGAAGGAAAAAAATCTAAACACCAGTAACAACTGAAAACATTAATTAAAAATCCTAACAAAGTTATTTTTTAGCCCACTTCTTGTTAAATTTGAAAGAATTAAATAATGGAGAGTAGGTATTGACATGGTGGAGATATTGTCTGTCCATACCCCATTCCAAAATGGGTTCTATCAGTAAAACCTTAAAATTCTTTTTTTAATGACATTATCTTTTATACTTTTTGTCCAGCCATTTGTCTGCACAGACATCTGTATACCTGTCTGACAATGAACTACCCATTTAACTTCATTGAAATTTAATTTTTTGTCACTTAAAATTAATATTTGTCATATAAATAGGGCTTCCGCCAGCAAAAGAAATTTATTAAAATATTAGGTGACAAGGGGGCTGGGGAGCCCAGTCGGTTAGGCGCTCGCCTAGCATGCGAAAGGTCCCAGGTTCGGGTCCAGGCATCGCCAAAATAACTGCCGACCTATAAACGGTCCGTGCAGCCAAAAATGTTCGACGAATAATACCCCGGGTAGAGGGAGTGCACGTTAAAATACGCTCCAAAGTCCCAACTCTGCGTACGATGTCGCCCTTAACGGTTGTGTTGGGTGCAAACTCAGGTGTCGGCTCGTCACTTGACTGTGGTTCTAAAATACGACGCCCATCGCCAATAGACCTCGTGTAGCTCTAGTGCGACGATAATTCAAACTAAAACTAAAAATTAGGAGACAAATTTGTTGCCCTTGTCTAACATTTGGGCAACATTATTTGGCCAATTGGGGACAAATGTTGTCAAATTGGCGCATGAACCCAAAATATAAATCAGTCTGGAATCAGGTTAACACCATAAAATGTAGCACCATGCGATTCTTTGCTTTTTCAGAGTAGCATTCGTACATTTAAAGTAGCTAGAACATGGTTCAAGTGTAGTGCAAATGAAATAAATATAGCATTCCTTACCTTTAGTGTATCATAAGGTTGCTTGATGACATACTTCTTCAAAGCTGCTGGCAGCTGTCTAATGTTGCCTTCATCCACATACCCAACCATGAAGAGGCATGCTACCAGCTTGATGATTTCGGCCATGAGGACAGCAGTACTGGAGATAAACAGCTCTCGTTGGGTTCTTACCATTCTCATCAAAAGATTCAAGGCAGCATTTTGTAAGGTGAGAGATACAAGGGACACATATTTTAGGGTCTGTTGAGTGCCTAAATGAAAAGATTAGTTTTTTAAGCACAGCAGCTGATATTAAATAGATATAATTTTAGTGTCTGTATATTATATGTTAACAATGTTTTCATCTTATTCTACATTTATTTAATTCACAATATCTACTTAACCTCCAACGTGCAACTAAGATGCCTTTTAACTGATATGGAATTATGGTGAAAACTGCAGAGTACCAGATCTACGATAAAAGTATTCACCTATTCCAAAAGGAATAAAAACGAATTCTTTATTTTTCTTCCCTTCCCCTTCTACCCAGCAAGAAACCTAAACAATTTCATAGCTGAATTTACCTTACAGCACAGAAAGCCATACATGGATCTGACTTACTTAAATTCTATAGCAGGAATTCCGTAGCAGTTGGAAAGTATGTATATAGATGCAAAAAATTCATTGTGTTTTTCTTGTAAATATTGAATTAGTTTCTGATCTATACTCCTTCTGATTATAGCGCAAGCTTAGAAAAAACTTTCTTTTCCTACCCTCTCATGTGGTTTTAAAGGAAACAGGGTGAGTGTCGCTGTTCTAAACCTACCTTGCTTGAGGCTTTGCTGTTAGGTTAATTGCAAAGTAATTGCTTTCAACCTAGCCTTAACCCAAGTAGGGAGGGGAAAAACGGAAACAGCAACGAGCGGTTAGGGGAAGAAAGGTTTATTGAGTCTTGGGTTGTAATTAAAAGGACTTAAGCTATAACACTGCAGTTATATCGCCTTGGTTGCTGCCCCGAGCCATGACCCGAGCTTCAGTTTAGATTTGACCTTGGATTTCCAAATGCTTTTTAAGGAGAAATTGGCGAGTGATTCTATATCGCGTTCGATTTTATTCATTGCCTGAAAACCAACGGATGTTATGGATGAAGAAATTTTTACAGGGAAATATTTTTTAAGTGTGTAGGAGAGTGTTTTTTCTTGATTGTTTTTGTTTTCGGGGACTATTCTTTTCCGAAGTTATATTTTTAACTTTTAATGTCGGAGTATTACTGAAAAAACTAGGTCAAGTAAAAAAGTGTTTATAGTATTGTCTGCCAAAAATTTCGAAATTATTAGTATTAAAAATAACTGATTAAGCTATCCACTCCAACCAGGTTTTAGTATTTTAATGCAAAATCTGGTTTAAAAATTAAATTTATTGATTACGGGTGAGATTATAAGAGATCTAATACTTTTATTAACATAGAAGCATTTTATTATCAACATATTTTACAGTGTTAAATTTTGAATTTCATTCATATATATGTTTGAATTTTACTTTCAAAATAATAAATGCGTCCTGTTTTAAATCAAAATATATTATGTAAAACCTCCGAGAAAAACTCATAAAATTCAATTTGAAGTTTTAAAATAATTTTTCACCATGTAGGATCGCTTAAAAAAGAGAGAACCCGCCAAGATGGCTGCTCTCTACCTATGGTAACCCTTTCCTTTGAACTTACCGCTTTTTTTTCCGATTATGAAACTCGCTCAGGTTATCAACCCGAGCGAGACATTGGATTTCTGCGGTTATACTGCTCGGGTCAGTGCCTTGGTTAACGCCTTGAGCCATAATGATTCAAGGTGTACCATTGGTGACAGCCTTGGAAACAGCTTTAGTTATTCAAACGGGATAAATGTGAATCCACATAAAGTACATTATTTTTAACTAATTTAATCAAATTTAATATTTTTCATTAAGCTTTTAGTTGAAAAGAAACTGAAATCATTTAGATAGGAAATGTAGGCCCATATTTACCCATGTGTAATTTTTCTGATAAAGGTAAATCAATTTTGCTGTCATAAAATGTTATAACTTCGTCTTTTTTAGAATTCTCCATCTGCAACGCACAAACAATATAAATGAATAACAATGAAAAAAAGAGAGATAAAAACAGATAATAATTATAAAAATGTTGTCTGCGAATCGTGCAAAATGAAACAGGGTACAATAATAAATTTGCCATCAGTCGAAAAACTAAACAGATATAATACCTTTTATACAGATTCTAATCCAAGTTCAATATTTGTACAGTTTGACTAAGATTAAATCTTTCTTAAATAACATATTTCGGTAATGAGGAACACCGGCACTTTTGATTAATGGTAAATGTGTCAGTGAGATTAATCTTTTTTTTGTAAAACAATACAAAATAATAATTTCACAGCAAAAACACTCAGATTTGGTTTTAAGTGCAATATAAAACACTTAAATATTAAAATAAAAAAAATCTTGCCAACACGTCAGACGTCAAACTTTTTTGTTGATATTGAAAACACGGAATGTCTATTCTGCCGACCAGCCCGACCAGTTTGTTTATAAATATTGATGTTTATGTTTGCTAAAGAAATGTAGCCAACTGCTAACGCCAACAGAAATGTAGCCTTTTGTAGCCAACATCCAAAGACGCCAAATCTCTGACGTTTTGATTTGAATGTTTTGATCTACTACAAAGGTAAATATATTTCTATACTCTTTTATAATTTGTATAATAATTTAAACCAATAATTGTATGTAATTATTTAAATTAAGTATAAAAAACTATTGAATTTGCTGAATAATTTTAGTTTATATTTTCATAGCGATTTTGACGGGCTTTCTTTTGTTCTTGTTGTTTCACGTTGTATAATTTATTCATTTACTGTCCATAATCTGCATATTAATTCGATCTAATTAGTCGGAATTAAGTATTAAAAAACTATTTAGTTGCTTCAATAATTTTAGTTTTTATTTTCATAGCGATTTTGACTGGCTTTCTTTTGTTCTTATTGCTTCACTTTGAAAATTTATCCATTTATTGTCCATAATCTGTATATTAATTTGATCTAATTATTTAAATTAAGTATAAAAAACTATTAAGTTGTTTCAATAATTTGAGTTTTTATTTTCATGGCTATTTGACTGATTTCTTTTGTTCTTATTGTTTCACGTTGTATAATTTATTCATTTACTGTCCATAATCTGTATATTAATTCGATCTAATTATTCAAATTAAGTATAAAAAACTATTTAGTTGTTTCAATAATTTTAGTTTTTATTTTCATAGCGATTTTGACAGGCTTTCTTTTGTTCTTATTGTTTCACATTGTATAATTTATCCATTCATTGTCCATAATATGTATATTAATTCAATCTAATTATTTAAATTCAGGTTTAAAAAACTATTGCATTTGCTAAATAATTTTAGTGTATATTTTCATAGCAATTTTAATTGTTTTCTTTTCCACATTGTAAAATTTGTTATTTTGTGCTGTTATCTGTATAATAATACGATCTAAGTATTTAAAATTTAGTAAAACTAGTATTGCATTTACCAAATAATTTTAGTATATAATTTCATTTTTATAGCTATTTTAATTGGTTTTTTTCGTTTTGTGCTTGTTTTTTTTTTTCATTGTGTTATTTATTGTACCTTTAGAATAAAAGTACAAAAGCAAAATTATTATGTTTGCTTACATAATTTGTGAAAGTTCAAAAGTTAAAATAGCTATTTCTAATTTTTAATTGTTATCTATGTTAAGTTTTATTGTTAATTTTAGTGCATAGAAATTTTATGTAATAAAAAAATACATAGATTTTTAAATTCAGTATAGATATCTTAACATAGATAGTTATTTTCATTTGTTCAATCCCGTTTTTTATTTTAACGCTTTAGACCTGCGGTACGGGTACCACTGGTGGTACACAGTAAAATGTCAGGTAGTACGAGTCAGTGATGTGAGCAAAATGATGCTATTAATAGCTTCCGTACGCATAAGCACTAAGCAGTGTGAACACGCAAACATATCTCATTATTTTAAGCATTAACATTATTTTAAAGAAAAACCTTCAATTAACTTCTGGAAAGGGTGTAAAACCTAGTACCATTTGATCTTCCGGCCAATATCTGCTATTTTTGATGCCATTAGTCAGGAGTTACTTGTGTGAGAGTGTACTTTCTGAACTCTTGTACATAAAAAATAAATCTAGAAGCAGAATAAGTGTTAAAGAAGACAAAGTGAAGATTAATCCATAATGTTGATATTTTAATCACCAACAAACAAGACGTTTCGCACTAAAGACTATAAAAGTATATGTTTTATAATAATTAATTTTTTTGCTGAGTTTGTACTATTTATTTTTATTTATATGGTTTTAGACATTAAGGTCTGGGGCTCCCAACCGGTGGTACGCGGGGAGATTTTTGGTGGTACGCGTGATGTGAGCAACATGATAATATTAATAAGCCCCTGTACGTATCAGCAGTGATCACGCAAACATATTACTCATTATTTTAAACAGAAATCTTTAATTAACTTCTATAATTTTAATCTTTTTATTTTTCCTTTTTTATTAGCATGTTAGAAAAAAAACAAATATCATACCATTAAATATGAAGTTTTCTCATGAATTTAAAAAAAGCCTTTGAGCACTTTTTGAAGAAATATTTTACGTTTATTAAAATACTAGCTTTATAAACCCGGCGTTGCACGGGTGCACCCTTAATAACCCTAATTAGTAGGGTTTTTTATGTAAACTTTTATTTTATACCAATTGATCCCTCCACTGTGGTCCACTCCATCGGGATATTATAATCTCCTCCCATTCGGATATGAGGGGTTAATTTTATACAGGTCCTTCCGGAGTTTGAGGGCTTTCCCATAGGCCCCTATTCAAATTGCCAGAACAGCTATATGATATAATGGCCTGTTCTATTTCACAATTAGCGGCAAAAAACAAACTACCCAAATGTCGTAGTAAACATTCCACTTCATATTTGATACAACTCGATAGGGTTGGGGGGCCCAGACGGTAAAGACTTTCGTCTTGCATGCGGTAGGTCCCAAGTTCAAATCCGGGCATCGCCAAAATAACTGCAGACCTATGAACGGCTCTTGAAGCCAAAGAATGTCAGCCGAATAATACCCCGTATAGAGGCAGGGCACTTAAAAAAAAATAACTCCAAATTCCCAACGCTGCGTTACGATGTCGCACTTAAAAGTTGCATTGGGTACCTACTCACGGGTCGGCTCGTAACTTGACTGTGGTTCTAAAATTACGACTCCCGTTTCCAATAGCACTCGTGTGTAGCTTTACTGCAACGGTCATTCAAACTAACCCTAACCCATACAACTGGATGGGAATAGCTACCCTACGTTAAATGTTCAACTTCGCCAAAAGCCGCCAATGCCAAAATTCAATCGACCATTATTTAATTTAACATCAGAAAAAAAACTGACATTCATGACCTTGTATGGTTGGAAAAGTTTTATAAAGTACAAATTCCTTATTTATGCCGAATATTCCAGTTAACCAAAAGAATCGTGGCCGTCAATTTTACGCCAAATCTGGTAACCCCTGATGGCAACCTTTGGCGAAATTAGCAATTGCATTGACAATTTCTAAATGTTAATCCATTTAAATCTTAAACGCATATAATCTATTCTGAAGTTTTCTAAAACTAATATTTTATTAATTAGATGCTTACTGATTTTAAATAATTATTTACTTTTTTTAAAATCAATTCTTCGTCATTCTAAAGTTTAACTTTTTTTTATAAATCTGGTCTGCAATTCAATGAATTTTTCCGCTGTTTTAAGCGGCCATTTTGAAATTAGGTAGTATTTTTTGTTATTTCGGAATGGTAACCATCTCGGCAAGTGCCGGGGTCTGTTATCGCTTTGACTTGGCGACATTTTTGAACGTTCGCCAAATCTGGCCACGATTCTTTAGGTTAACGAACCTCTTATGCTACCACTAAGCTACGGTGGTCAAGGATGAATCGAACTAAAAGTGTCAATAAGCCTCGCTCCTGCGCAGTTACTACCCGTACGCGCAATGCGTGTACGGTGCCCGTGCACGTAGACACTCCGTTTTTTTTAAAGTTCAGTCACTATAATTATTTAATTTCTTTTCTGTATTTATTAAATTTTTCTATTATTCTTCCTAGATGGATGTGTCTGCGTTTCAAAGAGGTTTTACTACATTCGACCTTTTGAAGGAAGAAATTTCGAAATTTGAAGAGGTTTTGAAGCCAATATGATGGGTCTTTAAGTGCAGAAGACTAAGAAAAGTGATGCTTTGCAGAAAGGATAAAAGCAGATGGTAACTATGGGGAACTAACTCCTAGCCCCTGTCTACGGACAAAAAATAGGGCATGTGCAGGGCCTTAGGGGAAGTTCCTAAGTGCGCTCAAGCATGAAATTTTTTCTATTTTAGTTTTTAGTTGCTCATAAAAAAAATGTTTCATTTGCTTTTTTTAATAGGTAATTTTAACAATTTTTATTAACCACCGTCTGCATCTTAAGCCTTCAGCAGCAAGTGATGTAATGTCCACTAATGTATTGTCTTAGCAGAAGCTATTCTGCCGACCAGTATGTTTACATTTCTCAGTAGCCAATCACATGCCAGTATAGGGTAGAGACTATATAGATAGAAATTATGAAATTCTAAAAAAAAGTTTCTTTTTAACTAATAGGTTATTAGTAGCTGGCTTAAAATGAAATGTTTGCATGTGTGGATTTTAACACTAATGAAATTTTTTTTAAACACTCTGAACTACAAATTCTTAGTCTAAGTTTTATCAAAAAGTGTGTTTTCTATTTAAAATGCATAGTTAATTTTACTCTGGTATACAATTATACCTTCATAAAAAAATTATTCTTTATAGAAAATACAATACATTGATTTGAAATTCACTTTAAGCACTAGGAGTTCTGGCTCTCAGATTTTGCATAATTAATTTACTTTAGACCACCATTAATCAAACTTTAAAATCTGTCTTAAAATTTTTGCTTTTGGTATGGAAAAACCAAGGAAGTAAGGTTGTAATGCTTTACTTACAAAACCACTAATATCTCAATTTTTTTCTATTCTGTCACTTTTTTTTATATAAAACCTCTCTCGAATAATGCTGAATGAGTCTCTCTTAATAGGCATAAAAGAAGGCATCTGTGAACCATATAAAGTAAATGTAATTCCACAACAAAAGCTTTTTTCTGATTTAAAAACAATTTTTTTTATTACAGAATTGTCTGATTTTAAATCAATCCACACTGGTAATAACAACTTTAATTAACCCTATCTGCATAAGCCTTCAGCAGGAAAGTGATGTCATGCATTTAAACATCTAATGTATTTTTCTTTTGTCTTTTCAGATTTCCTTGAATTCTTTCAAAGAACCAGTGTATTTGTATCAAGCCTATTTTCTGTAAAAAGCCAATGTTCACTTAGCGATGTCTCTTTTTGTCTGTAAATCTGCCTTGTAGATTAAAAAAAATGTTATAGCTAATAAAGTATGGAGATTGATATTTTGTTTGTTTTTTTGTTTCATATAAACCTAACTAATTATATTTTAAAATACTGTTACATTTTAAGTTAAAAAAAAAGTATGTATAAATTGAATGGAGATATTATGTAAAATTATGAAAAGTTTATTATAAATACTTTTACACATTCTTAAAAAAAAATAGTTGTAAAATACATATATTTAAAATATGAATACTTTATACTCCTTTACAGAAACTTAAATATTAAACTTATGAATTATTGCAATATTTGCTCATATTCTATAATATCTAACTTATTTAACAAAAAAATGTTGATAATCATACTTACAGATCCAAAAGAAAGCAAACTACTAAAAATAAGAATTTGTTTCAAATATATTTGTTACATATTTTTTTTATTTAAAGTGATATGAGTATATGATAACTAAATTTGCCACAAAGTTATTGCATTACCTCTGCCCTCCCTAAAGTATCTTATAAAAGTATAAATAAGTACCATAAGAGAGACATGGTAAGAAATGGCATTCTTAGAAGTTATATAGGGCAAACGAAAACTTTTTTAACTTGACAATTTGAGCTATTCAAACATTAACCATTTAATGCCTGCATACTAAAATAATCAATAGATTTTTTTTTTTAATCATGATGCCTACAAACAGCAAGTCAAAGAACACTTAAAACCTTACTAGTATAAGCAACAGTGAGAAATGATCCAATCAATAATTTGCATTCAAATGTATAGTGAAATTATATTGTGTATAAAATGTCCTCAAAGGCTGTTTTAATTTAAGACTACATCTTCAATAAAATATAGTGGAAAAATTTAGATAAAATCCTGATTTGACACAAAATATAAACATCTCTTTAACCGTTTTAACTTTCTAATCAAAATAAATTAATTCACATGTGTCAAATAATTAGTCATAAAATGGGGTCGTCCATAACCTTCTAATACCCCATCAAAATCCCACAGATATATTCTTTAAATAAATATATATTTCAGAACTCTTAATATCTATTTAGTAGTATAAATATGATCTGCAGGTAGTTATTTTTCAAATTCGACCTCTAATTTTTTTTTGTAATACATAGCTTATTCTAGTATTTTATTATGCAAATTCCTTTAAAATTTACTACTGAATTTTTTTTTTTGCAAGATCTTCAAAAATGTGTTGCTCTTGTACTGTGCTACCGAAGGGTCTAGGCTACAGGTCTCAGGAGTTTAAATTATGTAACGCTAAGTTTGATATTCTTTGCAAGGCTGCACTGCACTAAGCATTTTTTATACAAATTAACAATTATATAACCATAATGCATTGTTGGAAAAGGAAATTACATATGATATCCTCCAATTGACATATCCTCTGCTACCGAACTAGGGGGCTGGGGAGCCCAGGCGGTTAGGCTTTGGCCTAGCATGCGAAAGGTCCCAGGTTCGGGTCCGGGCATCGCCAAAATAACATGCCGACCTATAAACGGCCCGTGCAGATAAAAATGTCCGACGAACCCGTGTAGAGGGAGTGCACGTTAAATATCCTTCAAAGTCCCAACGCTGCGTACGATGTCGCCCATAACGATTGCGTTGGGTGCCTACTCAGGTGTCGGCTCGTCACTTGACTGTGGTTCTAAAATACGACGCCCGTCGCCAATAGCCCTCGTGTAGCTCTAGTGCGACGATAATTCAAACTAAACTAAACTTCTTCCGAACTATTTCAATTTTTATTATAACAGTTGTTAAGCAACAGAACAGAAGTAAAACATTTGTTCATGTAAGTGGATATCAGGTCTCAGGGGTTTAAATTATGTAACGCTAAGTTTGATATTTGCAAGGCTGCACTAACAAAATTATATGCCCAGGCCCCAGGGCACTAAAGTTGCTGGGGGCACCTTCGATGGTCACATTAAGGCTACATATTGGGCAATTGATGATGATCCGAGAAATAACAGGAAAGCAGGAAATTAATAGGAGATTAATAACAAACATAATAAAACAAATATAAATTTACCCTTTCGTTGAGTAATTTTTTGTTGCTTCGTAACTCGTAACATGTCAAAGAAATAGCATTTCTGTGATCGCGATGCCGTCATGCATCAAAATGACAATCAAATTTAGTTTAGTTTGAATTATCGTCGCACTAGAGCTACACGAGGGCTATTGGCGACGGGCGTCGTATTTTAGAACCACAGTCAAGTGATGAGCCGACACCTGAGAAATGACAATCAAAAGAAGACTTTTTGAAAAATGCAAATCATCTGTAAAATTTGTAATATCAGTGTGAATATGTCCCTAAAAGGGATTATAACTTAAAAAAAACCTTTTCTACGAATTAAAAAAAAAAAAAATGTTACATCCCAGCTACAGCCTTTAAAATATTCTTGTTCTATTTGTTTTCTGTGTCGTAAGTATAGTAAGATTGATTAATTCAATATTTGATTTCGATAAAGTTTGTAACATTGAGTAATTATGTCTTTAATTTCAAAAAAATTTAATTTTAATTGGTTTTTTTAGAAGAAATCATCAAAATAACACCTTAATTTATTCTTAACTGCAACTGCTATTGAAAACAATAACTTTCAATAAAATTATTTGTAAAGGTAATAAGCAGCCAAAGACTACAACCCTACAACAAGTCGGCAACAAAAAGACAACCCAATACTAGCTTGTGATTGGCTACTGAGGCGTCCGACCAGTTACTAAAATTAATGATTAAAAGCGATAAGCAGCCAAAGCCAACAATCCTACAACCAGAGACAATAACATAAGGGAAACCCTATACTAGCATGTGATTGGCTACTGAGGCTGAAGCCTTGTAAAATGTAAACAAACTGGTCGGCAGAATAGCTTCTGCCTTGAAAACAAAAGTCAGGGGGGGGGGGGTAATAATGTTTGGTTGTACGGTAACAGTTAGATAAATTTATGCATCATGTTTGGTTTGGTTGGATAGAAAATCATTGTATAGGCTAGTTTCAGGTGACGTACACTTTTAGTTCGCAATCCTACTTGTCTTTTGATCTGCGCTCCGATCAGTGCTATGTTCCCACGTAAAATTTTTTCACAAATCGAAGCCCGAGAAAGAATTTGTTTTATAACGCATTCTGTAGCCATTCATGGCTTACAACAACCAAATTGAAAAAACAACCCATTATATCCGAACTCATTTTGTGATCTTCACATTGGGGTTACATTTCTGGTTGATTTTACAGCTGTAAGAGGTTTTACTCAAAAGGTTAATATTTTTCAAGCTGTTAAGTATTTTTTTAAATATCAAAATTTCATACTTAGTTTATGTCCATTTATCCAGACAATACCCATATTTTCCAGATAAAACTTTTTTTAATTAAGGAAAAGTAAGTTTCAACAGTTAAATTCGCCTATTTTTTTTTAAAAATGTATTTATACTTTTTTTTTAGTCCATTAGAAAAACTACACGGAACGGTATATTAAATATAGTAAAGGAATCTTCCCCAAAGACACATCTAGAACTTTTTTAAATGCAATTTATTAATCCATTTAAACATTAATATCCCCGTGTCATGCATGCATTTCAAAACTATTTTTTAATATAATTTGAACTATTGACATAATTACAGACAATGTACAACCCTATATCCAAAATTCTAAGGTAGCCAATAAAAAAAACTTAATTTTTCAGTTGATATTGCAACGGTTTTCTTAGTTGAATGTCTCAAAATAAAGATAAATAACCATTTTGTACACAACAGCTATTTTTTTTGCTATATTTGGGCTGTTATTCTGAAAATTAAAATTCTATTCGGCGCAAATGTCTATTCAACAATATTAATTAATATGTTCTTAGTGCACATTTAACAAGCAAATCGGATTTGAATTAATACAGATTTAGTAAAAATTATTACTGCTGTAATACAAAAATACAATTAATGTTACAAAGAGAAATGTGTGTGACTAAAAAAGTCCTTAAATTTTTCAACAAATGTATGCATTTTTTTTCTGAAAGTTCTGCAGCGTAGGCACGTAAAGCGTAAGGTCATACCCCCCCCCCCCCCAAATATTTTGGTTAGACTTTTCTTGCTGTTTAAAACTTACATAATTTGAAAATTAGAAAAATATTTACTATATTTTATTACTTACTAATTATGTTTATAATATTTATTATTTACTAATTATGTTTATAAGCGGCCCGTGCAACCAAAAAATGTCCGACGAATAATATCCCGTGTAGAGGGAGTGCACGTTAAATATGACCCAAAGTCCCAATGCTGCGTACGATGTCGCCGTTAACGGTTGCGTTGGGTGCCTATTCAGGTGTCGACTCGTCACTTGACTGTGGTTCTAAAATACGACGCCCGTCGCCAATAGCCCTCGTGTAGCTCTAGTGCGACGATAATTCAAACTAACCTAAATAATTATGTTTCAAATCTGAATTAGTTAAATTAAATTTTCTTATTTAATTACATTTTAATCAATATAATTAGAATCTTTGGTGGAGGCATAAATTAAACTATAATCGTACCACGTTCTATATTATATTTATCCTAGTCATTTCGCATCACTATTACTCCATGAACTCAGCCCAGCTTCTTAATAATTCGAGCTCAGCTCTTTCCCTGTTTGATAATCATGCTGTAAAATAAAGTTTTTTTTAAAAAACTAGTCAATTTCCCCCGTTTTTCGATGAGAATTGAACCTAAACAACGGCAAAAGAAAATTTTTTTTCACCAAAAACTGAAATTAGCCAAATGATCGATAAATTTCTATCTGTGCCAGAACTAAAGATCACAGAAATAAAGCAAAAAAACATTGACCATCACTACAGAAAAATTGCCGGCAACACTTTCAAGAAATTAAAAATATTGACGGCAACTCGAATATATTGACAAAACATAGTTCAACAATTTTCGTATTGCCGTCAAGAAATTGCAATAAAAAATTAGCCGCGTAACTGGGCCGTCAACAAATAAAATTACATCAACAAAATGTTGCAGTCGGAGTGCGGCCAACCTAATTGTTACAAAAGCCTACTTAAAAAAAAGGCTTAGCCACAATTCCTGTTATCGTTACCAATCTATAGAATTTTTGTTATGATTTAGGCTTCATAATTAAAATTTTCGAAAATTAGTTGACTTTACAAATCCTTTTAATTAAAATAAGTCCTAAGACTGATTAAACAGTTTTTTTAAGTTCAAAAATACGTATTACATATGTGCATTTAACGAGTTTAGTTTAGTTTAGTTTGAATTATCGTCGCACTAGAGCTACACGAGGGCTATTGGCACATTTAATAAGTAATACATGATACAGAAATATAGTGGAATGATGATTGATTCAATGTGTTAAAATGTCATATAAACCATCTGTTTCGGATTGCGATACGCGTTATCTTTGATATCGAAACTTTAATGGGTTATCTCATAGCCTTGATACAGGCTTAAAAAAAGGAGTTTTCCTTCAAAATTAAGCAACCATCTTTTGAAAAATTGTGTAAGAGTTATCTTATACTAATATTTATTTTGTTGATAGAGAATGCATGACGTAATACCAAAAGGAATTCGTCCATTCAAAATTGATTTTGGTTAGACTTTTTAAAAGTTAACGAGTTTAAAAAATGCCAAATAAGCTTCTTTCATTAAAATCCGTCTTTCTCAGAGTACAGATATAGCTAAGTCAATATACGATTAATATGCTCCTTAGGGGACACGTTAGAGAATAGGAGACGATTGATGAAGTTTAAACTAATTTTTTATTGTTCATTTTAATTTAAATAACTTTATTAGTCCTTGGGAAGAAATTGACAGGTTATATATTAGTTATTTTTTTAAATCAAAAAGAGTTTAAGGTGACATTTAGTATATAGTAGTTAAACAATATTAAGTATTATTATTTTATGCTCTTCTCAAATTGTTATTAATAACTGATAAATAAAATGAAAAAAAAAAAGAACTTAATAACCCCCCATTTTGTGTATGCACCCCCTCCCTTTTTACAATTTTTAACTTTGACTTTTCTAATAATATTACTTCAGTTGTTTATAGTCAACAACATAAACTTTTTAAAATGTATTTTTTGCCTTAAAATACCGATAAACAATTATTGCATTGAAAGCGACTCTTTAAAACTTAAGGTAAAAAAAAAATAAGGTAACTGCAATTGGTAATAAGGTAACTGCTTATTTTCTGATCAAACAACAATTTGCATAGAATAAAAAATTCATAATATAAGAAATCAATGTGTAGTGTACCTATTTAAAACTATTTTCTAAAAAAAAATAATTTGTTTTAATCATTGCATATAAAGGGTGATTCAAATTAAGACGTTTTTGTTATGGACGCTCTGTCCGGATAATTTGGAGATGAATAATATTTTTTTGGTATACTTTTCAAATTATGATAACTTAGTTTCAAAATTTAGTTTTAATTGGCTACCATTTTTAAAAGTTGTTTTGAAGTGTCTAAAACTGCCAAATCAATAAGTATACAAACAAAACAGTCGTAATTAAGGGATAAATAGTATTAAAAAATTAATTCGCCATAAACGAGAGTCAGTACCAATATATGGATTCATTTAAAATTATTTTCTTTTGAACTATTCATTAAAGTTATTTTCTTTTGAACTATTCATTAAAATTATTTTCTTTTGAACTATTCATTAAAATTATTTTCTTTTGAACTATTCATTAAAATTATTTTCTTTTGAACTATTCATTAAAATTATTTTCTTTTGAACTATTCATTAAAATTATTTTCTTTTGAACTATTCATTAAAATTATTTTCTTTTGAACTATTCATTAAAATTATTTTCTTTCGAATTACTAATAATCATATTTGTGTGATAACATTCTGTTCCAATTCTATCGTTCTATATAAAGAGGAAAAATTTACGATCTATTTCGTTACAATGCTTTTGTAAAAGTAGATTAATATATTATGTACATGTTCTTTTTCGGCGATATGAGTTCTAAAGCGGAGAAACAAACTTACCTTAACTTTGGTGAAGCTGTTATTGTTTAAAAAAACACCTCTATATATGCGTGTTTGCAATAATGTTATGTTCTTAATATTTATTTTCAAAGAAAGATTTGTATTGCTTAGAAACAATACTTTTCAATTATAGAATTTCTTTAAAGATTTACGATTAAAAATTCTTTTTACATAATTAAAACTAGCTTGTTAGAAAGGTGTAATTAACCAGGCAATATACAAGCATTTTTACAGTTATGCGAGTGCCGCATAAAGAAGAAGCAAACTTTCTTCATTCTATGCGTCTTTATATTATGCCCTTGTTGTCAACTTTATTAAAGCCTTAAGGTTCGTATCTAGTGATTTCGAAACTGAGATATCACCACTAGTCAAGCAGAATCTGGCTTTCAGGGGGTGGAGCTTACTAACCTCACTAAGACCCAACCTTTCCCAAATCCAACCAACCACATATTTGAACATCAAGATTGACTACGTCAATCAAACATGCTAGTGGACATGGCGATTTCAACCTTCCGTACTCCAAGAAATAGTGGGGGGCTTATCCGCAGGCTGAACATATGGCCCTTTCACCCCTCTTTCATTTCACTGAAAAAGATAACAAAACCTGTTCTTGGTCTTGGGGTTTTTTGCATACTGGCTAGAGATATGAGATCCTGAGCAAAACCTCAGTCGTCGGTCCCTGTTGGATTAGAAATTTCACAACAAAATATGTGGTTTTTCTTTCTTCGTTAATTTGTTTGGATCGTTTTCATCAAAAAGCTATTTTTTCGTCTCCTTTAAAAAGGAATGAAACAAAATCATTTCTGTTGTTTTCTTACATAAAAAGGAATATTTTGACTTTTTTTGTTTAAAAAGGTACTGGACCATAGATATTTGAAAATGCCATTAATAATTATTCGAATTGGTAGATTGATTTAACTCGCATCATACAGCAGATAATCATTAGCAAACAATTAGGGGTACTAGGGATGGAAGGACATACTAAAACTAGGGGTATGTAGCACCACACGACTGTCAATTACTACTTAATAAATCAATATATTTAAAAGTGATGTTATACAATATACCTAGGGTGAAGAGATATTCTTAACAACAGTGTAGTAAAATGTTTCAAAAGCAAAAAACATAGGCATCATGTTTATTTTATAGTATTGTTGTACTTTTTGTCTTGTAATAACTCATTCTTGTAAAGTAGTGCAAACCACTACTGATGATTGATTGAAGAATTTGAAAGTATATAACGTTCTCTCATTTTATTCTGGTTGGATTGTTTACAAAGAAAGTCTCCTGCTTATGGTTCGAATAGAGAAATTTTAATCATCAAGGAAAATGCAGGACATTTTGTAATTCAAATTCAAAAACCGGGACATTTTACATATTTTAGGACTCTTTGAAAAAGATAGGACAGAACTTATAAAAGAAGTATTGCACTGCTAAATGCAGTACGTTTGGTTCCCCAAATTATATCTTATGCGGAAATTTTAATAACTTTAAAACCTTACAAAAATCTATGGCATTTACCCTTTGCGCACGCGCGATTTTCTCAAGAACCACATTATGACATCCGACAGATACTTGGAACTCATGTCCCAAATTTAAAGTCCGTAGCTCTGTTTGTTGGATCTATAGATTGGTTTTAGACAGCAGTCTGGGTGACTGACTAATGTTCGAAAACCATTTTACCAGATAACCAACAGATTCAGCACCTTCCAGAACGTCTAGAAAACATAAAATCACTTTTAATTTGCCATCGCATTACTTCCATAACCTTGTATTTCATGTTTTGAAAATAAAATTGAAAATTCTTACAATTCTAATCTTCGTCCAGAACACAAAATAAATATTAGACAGTGTATAAGAGCTGATGCGAAGAACTCATGCAACCCATTCAGCAATACCTATAAAACCACCAAAAGTCCTATGGCGGCTCGGCTACCTTTGCGCAACGTCAAGAAATACTCATGCAACCATCAAGTCCTTAGTTCTTTTAATTTGAGCAGTAGACTGGTTTTAGATAGCAGTCTAACAGACGTACCAACATTCGAAAACTACTTTATTAGAATCGGCACCTTCCAAAAAACCTATAGAAAATATAAAATCTTCCTTTTGGATGTTCAACCCTATCGAAAAAATGCTTTCATTACCTTATATTTCATATTATTAGGTTTGTGAAAATAAAAATTTAAAAATCTAACAAGGCAGATCTTTATAGTATATCGAAAAAACAAAATAAATATACTATGTATAAGAGCTGATATATTTGCATTTTGCCAGGTGCATATCGATACAAAATACAAATTAACAAATATATAATTTATAGGTGATAAGGATCTCTTTCATATTATTATGATTTGTTATATAAGGATCTTTATTATAAGGCGTCAAAGGTGATGAATAGTTTTAGTTTAGTATGAATTATCGTCGTACTAGAACTACACGAGGGCTATTGGCGGCGGGCGTCGTATTTTAGAACCACAGTCAAGTGACGAGCCGACACCCGAGTAGGCACCCAACGCAGCGTTAGGACTTTGAAGGATATTTAACGTGCACTCCCTCCACACGGGTTATTATTCGTCGGACATTGACTGCACGGGCCGTTTATAGGTCGGCAGTTATTTTGGCGATGCCCGGACCTTCGCATGCTAGGCGAATGCCTAACCGACTGGGCTCCCCAGCCCCTCAAAAGTGATGAATAAAAATCGGCTTTTCCTTTGTATTCCCACTGTGTGAGCCCTTTACATTGATGCTGTTTGCTAAGTTGTATTGTATATATACTTCCACATCCAGCCCTGGATTTTTCAGCAGTTATATAAAACCTAGAATTTTTCATGTAGAGTTGCGGAACCCACTTTCCGTTAGTTTTTATGATTTTATATAATCCAACGCAGCTATATGTTATGTTGGCAATTTTGCTACTTAAAAAAAAAGAGTTTCTTAAAAAAAAAATCGAAAGTAGATATTGACATGGTGATGTCTATCTGTCTGTACCTTCTCCCCCTTCCAAATTCGGTTCTATCAATGGGATACGTTAATTTGTTTTTTGTGAGGTGTGAAATTAAAGACTTATCTATATACATTTTGTCTTTCGGTCTGTACGTCCGGACATCTATCTACCTTTCTGTCAACGGTCTACCCGAGTGGTTGGTAACCTTTTCATTGAAAAGACTAAACAATTAGTTTTTTTTATATATTTTTGACGTTTTGTAGTTTCGTGGGCTACACTGGCCCCGACGAAATTTGTTTAAAATGTGTGAACTAGAACAATTAACAAAAATAACTTTTAATAATTTGTTCGCAGGAACATTCACAAAGCGCGTGAAAACTTAAATTTTTTAAATAAGAAGCATCGACAGTAAGACAACGCAATTCTATTAAAAACTTAAATTGAATTGCTCGTTTATAATACATTAAAAATAGCTATCCCAATGTAATCTACTTTAGAGTACTTGGTTAAATATTTTACTATATTGAAATTGTTAAAATAAATTGGTAAACAAATATACTTGTGAACTGAAAGTTAGGATTTAAAATACAACGCCAACTTTTCACTACTCCAACGCAGCAAAACTCCCTAATTTATCTGTCCACAAAACAATATTTTGCATCCCTCACCTCAATCCAAAAGCGTCTTCTATTCATGCGACTCGTATCGCACGCACCCTCCCTCCAGCGTCTGCGGATTTCTAAGAAATTCCCTTTTCAAAAGTAGAAAAAGATCCCCCCCCCCCCCCCATGCGAACACCACATGCGAAGCGCTGGCGGGTAGAAGAGATGGTGTCCCCCGTATACGATAAGAACTGTCCAAGACTAATGAACTTTGAGTAGGCGTGACCTGTGGGAGGCGTGTCGATGTACAAATTTCTATCACTTGTCTTCACATTTTAATTGATATCTCAACTTTAAATTACCCAATTTCAAAGTTTAAAGGCAAGTTTAAGACAAAAATGTTCAATCTCGGTACTTGTAAATTTATTTTTTAATATCTTCTACTCGATTTTTACAAAATGAAGTTAAAGTTAACTTTTAATGTAATTTTTTTAAACAAAAGTTTAAACAAAAATAACAATTAGGTAATGCATCTTCAAGTCAAAATCTGTCTAAAGAAACAAACCGCGTGATAATATTCCAATAATTACGTGTGATATCATCAAAAAAACCATCTCGATTTTACCATAGAGTTACTATTGAGAGGCGACCGGTAGGTGGCGTCTAATGAATCCTCTTAACTTTGAAGTATAATCATGGGCCCTTCAGGTGTAGTTTTGAGTGAATAATTCACCATTACATATAGTTAGTCAGTCAAATATATAGCTTCTTCATTATAACTAAAATAAATGTGACTTTTTAAAAACTAAAACTAAAAAATTTGCTTGTTACAAAAATTTAAAGAAATGGAAAAAGGTAAAAAAGAAAAAAAATATGGGTGTAACAATGCACGACTTTCATTTACCACTCGAAAAATAAATGTATTCAAAGGTAATTATGTACCCTATAAGATAATTTTAATAACTTTACAACCAAAAAAGTTCTATGGTAGCTAACATTTGCGCTTGCGTGATTCTCTCAAAAACCTTATTATGACGTTCAACAGGTGCTGGGAACTCGTGTCACAAAATTGAAGTCTGCAGCTTTTCGTCGTTTTTCAGCAATATCTTTAAACCAAAAAGTTTTACGGCAGCAAACCCTTTGCGCATGCGAAAAATATACATACGTTACAAACATTTAAGAGATGGAAAGAGATCAAGAGAGGTGTAAAAAGTGTAATGAGAGATATAAGCTATTGTTTTCAATTTCGCCTCTATCTTAAAGGAATGTCCAGATATCAAATCAGGGTCAGGGCCTTCGTAGAAAAAGAAAAATTTAATAATCGCCATTTAGCACCTGTCGATTTTCACAAATGGTGTAGAGATACAGCGTGAGAGCTGCACCATGAGCTCTCTTAAAGTGACTATATAAAAGCAAAAAATGTTGAGACTATTCTTTCTAACTGTTGAGGAGTACACAAAATGAAGGTCTTCATCTTATTGTCGTTAGTGGCTGGAGCTTTGGCTGTCCTAGGTAAACAAGGAAACACCCTTGATTTTTTACATTAATAATTAATTACGTAAATATTACTTATCGAAACTATATTAGTTTCAAAATTATGAGTGATCAGTTATTTTTTTAATTAATTAGTTATTTTGTTTTATTTCGGAAATCTCATGTTTTTATGTCCTTTTACTAGGTTTGCCATCTTCATCGCCAAAAATAATAATAAAAAAAATTCAAATAAATTTAGCTTTTCCATGACACTTCGCTATAGAAAAATAAAGCATCTGCTAACTCTATCCCAACTGTTAATTACCAATAAAATTAAGGTTGGCTTCAATAGCCCGATCTTCAAATTTTGAATATTTTAGTATTTTCAATCGAAAATCAATATTCGTCTAATCTACGCTACTTTTCCGTTCAATATTCTATATTATTAAAGCGCTACATCTAATGCACACTTCCAGACTGTCCTGTGCACCAGCACTATGAATCCTGCGGAACTGCCTGCCCCCTGACATGCGACAACCACAACGACCCGCCCCAAGCCTGCATTCTGATGTGCAACCCAGGATGCCACTGCGACCCGGGATATGTCAAGACCAAGTCTGGATCATGCGTCAAGCCAGAGTCATGCAACACAAACGGTATATCCCTCCATTTATTCAATTAGTTTAAGTATTGAAAAATTACTTTTGAGTTTTGATTATACACTGTTAAAAAGTTAGGTACACGATTACATCGGAATTCTAGAACACTTTCTAGTTGCCATCAATATTTAGAGTGTGAATTTGATTCACCGCAAAAGTGGAACATCAACTCTCCAAATAGTGGTGACAGCTAGAAAGTTCCAGGGTTCCGGTGCAATCTTGCCCAAAAATTTTTACCTGTTTATTCACTGTAAGAAATTGGTGGAACATATAAAACAACTCCATAAACGTGGTCCCAGCACTTTTGCTGGCTTCCACCGTGTTTACGGAGTAACATTCCACTAATTTTTACAGTGTTGAAATAAGCTTTTTTATATTGTGATGAATTGTTAAATTAATACACATTTCATTATTATTAATTAGATTATTAAATTGGAAAAATAGATTATGACTTACTAAAGTCAGTTCTACAATTACGAAAATACATGGCAGGAACGAGGTTCGAACCCAGAACAAGACTTTAAGTTAGAAAACTTAAATGATAATATAAGACTAAACTGAGCGGCACGCATACAATCCATCATCATCATCATCATTTCATCTCATTTCAAATATTTTATTCAGAAGTGTGCACTGGTGAAAACCAGCGTTACAACGAGTGCGGTACAGCCTGCCCCTTGACTTGCGACAACTACATGAACCCACCCAAGGCTTGCACCAAGCAGTGCGTGGTCGGATGCGAGTGCCAGGAGGGATACGTCAAGAACAAGCAAGGAGAGTGCGTTCTGCCAGCACAATGCCCATGTAAGTAGAATATATGAGCTTTAAATTTAAGTTTATATGGTGATTGGATTCAAAAGTGCTGTTTATAGTTTCCTAATTTTGATATCAAAAAGTACTACGGAAAGTTATTGTTAAGTTATTGCATAAAATGTCAAAATATGCAATGTAAGGATTTAAACAAAAATAAGGGATGGCTAATAATAGTAAAAATAATTATAAGATAAATCCTTATATAAGCTAACTATAAAAGTAATTAAACTTACGTATTTATAGACACGCATATTTTCTAAATATTAGCAATACTTTTACTCGGATTAATTTGGTGCGCGATTGCGACAAGTATTGGTATTTTCTTTACAACGACAAGTATAATGACTATAATTTGGATTAAAACTTTGTTTAAAAATCATTTGTTTGTCAAGTATTTTTACAAGATTTAACTAGGCAAATTTAGTATTTCTTTCAAGTTATGTAAAATATTTTTTCTTTACTTTTACAGTTTTGTGGACAGAATAATTTAGACTGAAAAAGATTATTACAGACAATAACTTAATATATATTTTTTAACATTAATGGTATATTTGTTAACATCCCAAATATTATGCAACAGAGTTTTAATACCATGAATTTTTTTAAAATTTAACCCAATGTATAGAACATCTTTTTCCTGTTAAAGTACATTGTAGTATTCACAAAATTTATAAATTAAGACCAAGTCAAATTAAAAGTCAGCTTACTATTAAATATACTCATAAAATGAACACAACTTCTAATAAATTCTTCTTTATTTAATAAAGTTAACATTAAAAAATACATTTTATTCAGCATTTGCCTCAAGCTTGTGCGAGCTCGAAGCCGAGACCGGAATGTGCAGAGGATACTTCCCAAGGTATTTCTTCAACAAGGCCAGCGGCAAGTGCGAGCGGTTCATCTATGGCGGATGCGGAGGAAACGAAAACAACTTCAAGACCCTTTCTGAATGCCATGACAACTGTGCTGCTGAAGCTGCTAATGGTGAGCACATTTGATAGCTTTAACTGCAGAAGTTCCATTCTGCCGCTGCAAGAAAGAAGACCATATCTGCAATATTGACGTTGTTGAGTTTTTAGCATTAATACACATAAAAATAGATAATCTAGCTTATTTTGAAAGTCAGTAAGCATAATTACATTAGAATTTTATTAATATCAACTTTTTATTTTACTTTGGCGTTTAATGAAACAAGTTTTCATTTTCTCAAAACTCAGTTTTTGCACCGGACTGAAAGGGTGAAAGTGGTGACACAATTAAGTTTTTTAGAGTGTTATCTAAAATATAAATTTGCATGCAATGTGGCTTTAAAAAATCCTTATTATTTACATAAACGATTTTAATTTTATTTTTGTCCGAACAGCTGTATGTGGAGAAAACGAGGAATTCACTAACTGCGGAACTGCCTGCCCCATGACCTGCGACAACATTGACAACCCACCCAAGGTTTGCACTCTTCAGTGCGTTATTGGATGCCAGTGCCAGAAGGGATACGTAAGGAACGCCGAAGGAAAATGCGTCCTGCCAGAACAGTGCCCCAGCAAAGGTACAGCTCGGACAGCATTTCTCCGAATTTCGTTATTATCCAAGTAACCTAGATAATTTATTTTTCAATGCATGTCCCTCCTTATTTTAACCATGCGTAATACGATGGAAAGCTCTTGATGCATTTAATAATTTGAAATAACTTTTTAAAACCTAGTTATTTTATTTAAAAATTAAAATTTACAATTATAATTAAAAAAATAAAACGCTGAGACCTTTGTGAAATAATTGTGCAAATAAAACTAACACAAATTGTTCATAATCTATGTAATATACCGAATATATAATATCTGAAAACTGATTAAATAATATTTTGAAAGCTTCAATCCCATATCTTAAAAGTAAAAATGTCCTACATTTTAATATCGATCGATTTTTCTTATAAGTTACATAGTTTACTTCAGCTTGTAGTAATGGTCAATTTTATGGGTTAAAGTTTCGCATATTCTTTTTGCAGCCGTTTGCGGTAAGAACCAAGTATACCAAGAATGTGGCACCGCCTGCCCCTTGACTTGCGAGAACTTGGGCAACCCACCCAAGGTTTGCACTCTTCAGTGCGTCGTCGGATGCGCCTGCCAAGAGGGATACGTCAAGAACTCCGAGGGGGAATGCGTCAAGCCCGAACAATGCAAAGGTGATGATGATTTATTCATAACATTTCTTAAAATAATCGAATATATTCCAATCTTTGGTGAAATTTTAATTTCATTTAATGAATTTTTTTTATCAATGATTAGAAAAAGTGCGTTGAGCATTATTCTGAAAACATATTAGTGTAAACGTACTGGTTAACAACCGAAGCATAAAATATATTCGAATCAAAAGAAGCTGATTTTGATTTTACTATCTTTAATTTGTATTAAAAAGCTTAAAAATACCGATAAAGAGTAATTTAGATTTGTATAAAAATTCCGTATAAAATTGATTTCGCAATAAAAAGTAAAAATTAGCTCGTGTCAATCTGCATAATAAATAAGTTTTAAAGGCAATAAAACTAGATAAGTATCCATCGAACTATATCTATATTCTTAACTTCCATAAATTTATGCTCTTTGACACATCCTTTCCTGTTTTCTACGTCATGGTTTCGTCCTGGTTCCAAAATGAATCGTCATGTCTGTGTCTGAACAAAAATGCTGGCAAATGTGGAAATATACAACATTTAAGATTCTGGTATTTTTAAAAAATATATACTGCAAGCACAATGTCACAAACCTTTGCTTTCATCTTTGTGTAGCCCACAACTTGTGCGAACTTAAGGCTGAGACTGGTATGTGCCGAGGATACTTCCCCAGGTATCACTTCAACAAGGCCACTGGACAGTGCGAGAAGTTCATCTACGGTGGATGCGGAGGAAACGGAAACAACTTCGAGACAATTGAGGAATGCCATAAAAGCTGTGGTGCTTCAGCCCACGGTAAGAGCTAATCATTACAAAGTGTCCATCCCTCCCAAGCCATTGCCTACTCAATTTTAAGACCACAGAAGCTATTCGTGACGTCACGCTATCCCTCCTGTTCGGAGTGTCGGCTTTTCCGAAAAAAGTGCGAAACCTATTCGGGCATGGTTGTCTATACATTTCTTGTTAGGTTTTATTCTTTTTCTCTTTCGGAACAGCCAACAACCCGAACTGGACGAATGTGTAACGGTATAGAAAGCTTCTATGAGTCGACCACGTCCAAGCAGATGAGAGGCCTTACGTTGACGTAAATGCGCTGCACTTATCTTTGGATTCAGAATTGCCCAATACTGCGTTTAGGAAAATCATACTTATAGCCAAATTAGCTACAAACTATGAATGTTCTCTTGTAAAGTTTCCTTGTCATGTAGACACTTTTTTTATATTATTTGATCAAATTATTTTGAAAAATTAATACATTTTAAAATTAAAAGATATATCTATAATATTTGTTTATATATTAATATTTAAATGAAAAGTGAGGCTTTGCGCAAAGGCACCTTTCGCTTTACCCTAGGAAGGTCTAAATGATTTACTTTAGAGAAATGTTATGTGGGCAGTTCTACCATAATTTTTAATTTCAGGTATAAAAAACTTGTGAAATTTATTTTTTCAAAATCACTTTAAAAATTTGTAAAAAGGTTTATAAGGGTTCTAGAATTACAAAAAAAAGTTCAGCAAGGCTCATTTGAATTTTTTTTTACAAAAAATTTAGGGATGGCAGTTAAAAAAAACCGGTTTCAAAGAAACTGGTTTAAACTGGCCTTATGAAAATAACTAATTTTCCATAAAACCGAAGTCACGAACAAACCGGTTAGTCTTAAAACAGGTTTCGGTTTTCCATCCCTAGATCATTGTGACGGTTAGGAACGGAAGGTAAAGAACGGACGGTGAGGAAATTCACGATGTTTTCCGTTTTTTTTGTGTTGAAACTAACTCCAGTTAAATAAAAATTGATTTTTTTACTCTTTATACTCCACATATTTATAGAAAAAATTCAAATTATTAAGCAAAAATTAACCTTAACCATGGGGGATTGTAAGGAAAGTAATAAAGCCACGCAGCTCATTTTACTGGGTTTTTTAACTTTTTGGGTTATTGGTGAAGTATAGCAAAAAAATGCGGCTACTAACTGAAATTTGAGTTTTCTGCAATACAGTTTTCATGATTGAAGAATCACTGTAGCTCCATCTAGTGCCTCTCTTCGCCACATTAGTAATGAGGTCAGTGAATGCCCAAAACCCAGGGACAAAGTTAGGAGAAGAGAAATACACATTATAAATATAAAAAGCCAAAATTTATGGAAGAAATTTGTTAAGATATAGTATTAGTTCATTTTAAAATCCAAATGAATGTAATTTTTAGCTCAAAAATGCGTTAGTTTGAGCCCCAAACTAAAAATTTAACATTCGGGACATGGGAAGGTAAGGAATTTTCTGCATTGTTTTGTGTCCTAAATTTTTTTTAGAGTTTCTTTGCTTTAAATTTCCGTTTTGCAATTATATAAGGACCAGTCTATTAGTATAATAAGAAAAATTGAAAAGAAATATTAATTTTTTTTAAAGTTATGCCCAAGGGACATAAAATTAAAAATTATGGTAGAATTGCCCATGTACCTTTTTTCCCTAAAATAAGACTAAATGGAAAATTATACTTTTAATATTTTGTTACTAATGAAATCGAAATAAGTATTTTTAAGATTTTATAATCTATGAAATAGATAACGACACTTAAGGTAGAAGTTTCCTGTCAATTTTTTATCGCAACTTTTCACCGAATCAATGTGTAGTGGTTACGCATTTGCTAGTAGCAATTTCCACCTCAGGTACAATGCTACAGAAACGGCGCAGCCTGATGGCTAAAAATACTGTACCCGTTGTAACATTTACTCTCTTCTAGACGAAAAAAACCATTTAGGTCTAAAATGTTATCTTACATATAAAATTTCATTGAACAATAGATAATAAAGCATTTAAATGATCATAGCCGTGTGCGGAGTGAACCAGGAATTCCAAGAGTGCGGTACCGCCTGCCCCTTGACCTGCTACACCTTCAGGAACCCACTCGACTTCTGCACTGATCAGTGCGTCATCGGATGCGCCTGCCAGAAGGGATACGTCCAGAACGCCCAGGGAGAATGCGTTTTGCCCGAACAGTGCCCAAGCCAAGGTAAACACAAATTAAAAATAAAACCGGAGTAAGTTTTCCAATGTGGCAGGTTTTCCACCTGTACTGTCTTGTGTTGAATAAACTGCTCTCCCTTTAGGACGACACATTTATTTTTACAAAACTACACAAAACGTACAAGACAAAACAACGAAGTCTTCTAGCCTAGCCAAAAATGATGTTGCACTTTCTATTTCTAATCAAGTTCTGACAATTCCATCACCAAGGCAACCACGAATTTTCAATACAAGCGTTAAATAACTTCAGTTCAAGTATGAAAGTCCATTTTATGAAAAGTATTAGTTCTATGAAAGTCACTTCACTACACAACTAGCTTTATTTTAAAAAAAAAAAGGATTGGCTTTTCGCCGAGTGGATCTGTATGTGTAGTCTAGTAGTAATTACTACCTCAGGTTTGCCAAAAGGGATACGCCAAGAACGCCCAGGGAGAATGCGTTTTGCCCGAACAGTGCCCAAGCCAAGGTAAATACATAATTATTAAAAATAGCGAGGACCTGGGATAGTTTTCCAAAGTGGCAGGTTTTCCACCTAGTTTTATTTTAAAAAAGGATTGCTGACTAACGCTAGTGGTTAAACTGGCTGAAATAGAACCACATCATACATCATCCTACGAAAGAATCAATTTATTAGAAGCTTCATGTAGTCGAAAAACCTAAGTTTTTAATCGGATAGTCATTATAAAAATAAAATGTTTATGTTCATAAATTCTTAAAGCGTACGTATACTATAAAAACATAAATGAACGTTTTCTTTATTATTTTTATAGCCCAAAGTCTGTGTGAGCTAGAAATTGAAGAAGGTATGTGCCGAGGCTATTTCCCCAGGTTTGCCTACAACAAGGCCACCGGACAGTGTGAAGAGTTCATTTACGGTGGATGCGGAGGAAACGAAAACAACTTCGAGACAATCGAGGAATGCCACAGTAGCTGTGCGGCCTCAGCCAATGGTAATATAAAACTGTTTCACATATCTTTAGGAAATTTGTACATTTAAAAACAGTAAAATTTACACTATTATGTGTGACTGTCTATTTGCCTGAAATCTTCCTCCGTCTGAACTACAAAATGTAGAGATTAGGGAAAGGTGTCAAAATACGCAGAATGATACGAGAAAGTTAATCCGCCACTTTTACAGTTGTGTTTGCATGCTATTTGTCAATGGTCACAATAGTACATCTACATGTCATCATAGACTTAAATTCTGTATCAGAATTATATTGTTAACGAACCAGTCTATGACGAACCAAAGTGAAAAACAAACAATTATGAAAGAAGTCCAAAAATTAGTCAGTAACCCGTGTTTTAAAACTGTTGTATACCCTTAATGAATGCGGTGGTTGATGGAAACAACTTTAGCACATAAGACGAATGCTCTTCAATATTTCAAAAGTATGTTATCTTTGGTTTAATAAATTCAAAAAAACTGTTATTTTATAGCCGTATGTGGCGCAAACCAAGAATTCCATAATTGTGGCACCGCCTGCCCCTTGACTTGCGACAACTACAAGAACCCACCCAAGTTCTGCACTCTTCAGTGCGTCATCGGATGCGCCTGCCAGAAGGGATACGTCAAAACCTCTGACGGACGATGTGTCTTGCCTGAACAGTGTGAATGTAAGATTTACAATTATATTTTATTATCTAAAAAGTTTTTAAGACTGTAAAATAGATCGTTGATCTTAGACTATTGGAATTTCTAAAACGTAAATTAAAGCATTTTATTTTGGTCATAAATTTCACGATAAAAAAGAATAACTTATTTGAACAAGGTAATGCTTTCATAAACATGAAAGTTTATTCGTTTGATACCTATCCATCGACCCAGGATATTGCACAAAGTATTCTCTGTATAATAAAAGTATGAATTTAAACATATTTGTTTTAAGATGAGATCAACACACCTCAATAGAATTTTTTTAATACTAATTGATTTTTATACGTTTTTACAAACTATTGTATTATCTTCACTGTCTCGTGTATTTCAACTAATTTTTTTAGCCGCCCAGAACGCCCTAGATCGCCCCGATTGCGACAAGGCCCCCGAGACCGGCGTATGCAAGGCCAGTCATACCCGCTGGTACTACGACCAAGAGGCTGGTATGTGCCAGATCTTCATCTACGGAGGATGCGGCGGAAACAGGAACAACTTCGAATCAAGAGACGAGTGCTACAACAAGTGCGGAGGTTGGTAATGTTGACGCGTTTATATGCCAGCCAAAATACACTGCTCAAAACAATTAGGGGAGCACATGGGTTAAACCCTTTCAACCCCCAATAATTCCATTTGGAATCAACAGCTTGCGATTTTTTTCTCACTAAGTTAAGATCGCACTTATCGTTAGATGGAAGAATCATGTCTTTTGAAGAATTAAATAATGTTTGTTTTAATTAAATGAAAATATGAAAAACACGGTAATATTTTATGAAATAAATTGACCCCAAATTCTTCACGCTTGCATTCTTAGATGTTTAAAAATTGATTTTAACTTTTTATAACAAATAAAGTTTTGAAAAAAAATATTGTTATAATTTATTCAAAACTTACGATTCAAATTTTTCACCCTTAAATTTTAGTTAAAAAATTAAGATTTTTCCCTGTTTTTTTACCATTTCATTCTGGATGCATAATGAATCTATTTCACAAATTTTAGATTTTTAGAATAAAAAATAAAAAGTTGGAACTGACAGGGTTAACAAAAGTACGCAAAGTGCTCCAATAATTGTTTTGAGCAGTGTAGTTCTTGTCCGTCTAGAGGTTCAGCAATGAAAGTAGATTAAAAACTATCCCCATTGATCTTCTTCTGGCTAAATTCTTTGGTAAGACTTCAATTCAAAGCGAAAATTAATCGCACCATTGATAACTAGAATCTTTTGGCTTCTGTGCTTGATTTATTGAGCTCTAGAGTATTTTGATGACATAAGGTTGTGAGAATGGTGAATGAGATTGTATTTCTAAGTCATGTTCTCCGGTTGGGTTGCATAGTCGTGAACCATTGAAAGGCTCTTACAATTTACCAGAGATACTATTTTTAGCATTATCATATATAATGACACGTCTAAATGTAAAAAAGGAAATCCTGTTATTATGGTTGAAGTGGATGGTCTATTATTGTTAAATGTTTTAGCAAACATATATCATAGCTTTTTTAAACCTTATAATAATATTTTCTACGGTGTGCAGTGAAAGTATGATGATTTCTTTAGAAGAATAAGTCTTTACACGTTTGGCTACTGTCATTTTCTATTACAGCTTTTGAAACAAATAGATTGTGACTGATCTTCATCGACTTATGTACTTTAACATAAATTTTGAAACTATTTCTCGCGGTTTGTTCATTAGCGTCAGCATCATAAACTCACTTCACTTATTATTGACTAAAAAAAAAGGACAGATTTTGTATCATACACAAACAATTATGAATGAATTTTTGTGACCTCTCCATTTTGCTACGTCATTATGGAGTTAATGACTTTAAAAGAATCATATATATGAACTATACTTTCATATATAGCAGTCTGAAACCCTTAGATGCTTAAAATACAGGTTTTGAACTTATTGAGATAATTTAATGTACAGTGCTGCACAAAAGTTTAGGCACAGACGCAATTCATGAAAAAATCGTCAATGTTTACTATTTTCAGCACTCTAAAAACTAAATGCGTAAATTTACACACAAAAGCAGGTATTTTTTTGCCACTAGAATGATTTGTTTATGTGTGTAAAAAGCTTGTAATTTCAGATTACACACTTGACTGTGCAATCGAGAATTACACGCTTTACTGTGCAATCGAGAATTACACACTTTACTGTGCAATCGAGAATTACACACTTTACCGATTAATTGAGAAAGACACACTTTATTGAGTAATTCAGAAATACACACTTTATTAAGTAATTTAGAAATGCATACATACAATATACATTCCTAACCATATTACACTTAAATACATATTTTTAGACAATAAAAATTTTTGAGTTATAATATGAAACAAAAAATAAAATAATGTGGAATATTTTTTATAGATTTAATCACTTTGGAAATTACCATCCAATTTTAATAAACAACGAACAACACAATAATAATGCTACACTACTTCTTATATATCAAGTTATTCCAATTCATGATACACTGTAAAAAAATCATGAAATTAACGGGAAAGTACCAGCAGCAGAGTTGCCGGGACTTTCCCGTTTCGTTAAGTATTTTCCGTGTATTTACAGAAGTTCCGTTTCTTATTTCTCCGTTGTCAAAAATTTCCATTTTGCATTTTCCCGTGTATCCACCGTAGAATATAAAGTTAAATTTAAAACTAATCCACTATTAATAGTAAAATATAATTGTCACAATTACATATTTTTTCAAACTTAGAAGAAACTATTTTAAAAGACAACAACTGTTCAATATTAAATTATAGTGATTTAGCACTTTGACTTTACATATTAAAATTAACAGCAAGTTACAAAAATGTAATGGATCATTACACAACAAATAAATTTATCTTTCAATGTAAAACATTCTTGATTAATAACCAGAATTTAAGACACAAATATGCATCGTAAAAATAATACTTTTAACTATACAGAAGTAGAAATTATAAAGTTTTCCCTACTGTTTTTCTTTTTTAACAAGTAATAACTAAATAATTTTATAATAATACTATATGTATCGGTTGAATGAAGAAACCAAAGCAATTTATAGAAAATATTTTTATTTCAACGAAAAAAGTATTACATTACTCACACTTACCTTGATAAATTTTTTAACAAAATAATCCAAACCTTTCCAACAAAAAATGTTGTTTCAGAATTTCCAGCACACATATTTTAAAAACACTTTGAGCTATATATGAAAATGATTAAACATTACGTTTGAAATAATCGAATGTGAGAATATCGAACTGACCATAGGACTACCTATAATAAGACAGCGACAACAATTCAATTTTCTGGTATGGAAAGCAAAACAAGTGACAGATGTTTTCCGAATCAAATCCCGGTTTCCACTGCATTAACTTGCAAGCGTGGAATATGTTTATTTTTCTTTTCAACTCTTCCGATAAAAATCAGCTGCACATCACCAGCGAAATTCATACGAAAGAGTGGCGTTATAAAATTATCTTCTTTTTTAGTTGACTTCGAAGTTATAACTAATTTTATACATTTATTTATTTTTCTGAAAGCCATAGAAGCCTTTGCCGCAAATATAATCCACCGCGAAAAGAACACGAACAGAGAACTATTATTTTAATAAATAACAGAATCTGTCACTTAACTCGCTTCCACATATTTGTGTTTAACAGGAAAAAACGCGCCAAACACATTAATTCTATATTTAACATTTACAAGCTAAATTTGGCTAGTTTCATTTATTTTATTTCGAAAATTCAATAATTATTACTTATCGTTTGCAAAAATTAATTTATATTTTAAAGAATAAATATGTCATATTCCTCGTTTTTAAATAGAATGAAAACATTTCATATCACCATACAAGGATTCCGTAGTGAAATATATTTGACGTCATTTCAAACTGATCGATGTTGCAAAAATAAATTTATTTTAATTTATTGTCTAAAAGAATTAAAGTTTCTCGAGCGATTGTTGCGAATGGCAAATGTGATTTAATTCTAATAAAAACAGGGCCTTTAGCTATTTGTAATTCAACTTTTAAACGCCAAAATTAACTATTTTCATTAATCTTTTTTCTCAGATTTAATAATTAGACTTTATCGTTTGCTAAATTTGTTTGAAGTTCGAAGAATAATGATGTAATCTTTTTTAATAAATATTTTTGTCGCCACAATTTCCCATTTACATTTCTTTCGAAAATTCACTTATTTATAATTTGTTAAATTAATTTAGAGTTCAAAAATTTATAATTTGTACAATTGATGCTTTAAAAATAAAAGCGAAACTTAGCATATTTTTTTTATGTTAAGTTAGAATTCTCTATGCATCTTTCTACATTCATATATATAGAACCATTAAAAGAACTCTATTGTGATAATAACAACAATCCAAACCGAATTATATCACATAAATAAATATTTTTTCAAAAGTGTATTTTTATTTTAACAAAAGTTTCTCGTACGTTTAACGAAATGGCAACAGTGAAAATATTGAATAAAAATGGAATTTGCATGTTATTTCAATGTAGATTAAATTTTAGTTATTTAAATTTTAAATAAGCTTCTAGTTTAAATTTTTTAATGAAATTTGGCATGTAGCCTAATCTGATTTTTTGCTTCAAAATGACGTATCCCACTTGTCTGTGGGACTTGTGGATGACAACAGTGAAAATATGAATAAAAATAGAATTTGCATGTTATTTCAATGTAGATAAAAAAATTTAGTTATTTAAATTTTAAATAAACTTCTAATTTAAATTTTTAATGAAATTTGGAATGTAGCCTAATCTGATTTTTTGCTTTAAAAAGACGTATCCCACTTGTCTGTGGGACTTGTGGTTGTTTCTGTGAAAGTGGGTGACAGACAGACAGACGGACGGACAGACAGACGGACTGAACGATTATAAAACCTTCCACTTTTTACGTTATAGACGTAGTGTGGAAGCTAAAAAAAGAGTTCTTCAAAAGTTAATAAAAAAAAAGAGTTCTTCAAAAGTTTTTTCAAACGATTTACACATATTTAAAGTTTCTTTAAAAAACTATATTTAATTATTTAATGTGTATTAATCGTATTTTCAGCAACAACTGTTTGTTTTACATACTGTTTGCATTTTTATTATACGATTTTTATCAAACTGTTTGATAGAAGTTTGCGAAAACAAAGCGCTCTTTGACTGCGCTAAAGCTCAATTCAAGAACGTAGTGTAAATTGGCAGCTGAAAAGCAGTTGCAATAGTAAACAATAACTATAATTTCGTTATATCTTTATAATACTGCACGGGTCGTTTATAGGTCGGCAGTTATTTTGTTAGGAATAGCCCTCATGTAGCTCTAGTGCGATGCCAATTCAAACTAACAGTGGATTGTTAGGGTTTTATGTTGAAATATCGTCACACTAGAGCTACACGAGGGCTATTGGCGACGGGCGTCATAATTAAGAAACACAGTCAAGTGACGAGCCGACACCTGAGAAGGCATCCAACGCAATTTTTTTACGGTCAAGGTCATCTGCAGCTTTGTGACTTAGGAGCATATTTAAAGTGCACTTCCTCTACACGGGGTATTATTCCGAAGAATAATTTTAGCTGCACACACAGACCGTTTATAGGTCAGCAGTTATTTTAACAATACTCGGTCCCGAACCTGGGATCGTTCGCATACAAAGGCAAGCGGCTTACTGACTGGGCTCTCCAGCCTTTTGCTGAATTGTAAAATAAAGTTTAGAGTGATGTTAAGCATGTGATTTTCTTAACACATATATGTGTGTAAAGGGCCGTAGTGAGCCTAGTGGTCAGCGTCTCGGTCTCGGGATCGGAAGGTCCTGCGATCGAGTCCCGGTACCACTGAAGACCTACCGAGTATATGCGGAGTACGTGCTCGTTAAATCTGTTGGGTCCGAAAGTCCTCTAAGTTCCCATACCAAATCAATACCTCTGGGGGTGACAAGCCAATTCTGGGGATCCTCTAGTTGGCCTCTGTCTCTAAAAATTAGATGGATCCACTTATGTGTGTGTGTTGTCTGTTGTGTCTGTCTTACTTGACGAAGGTTTATAAGCGGGTCGCTGACCAAGCACACAAACCTGAATATATATGTCTACCAACCAACCAACCATGTGTGTAAATTAAAAAAAAAACTCACAGTACTATGTAAAATGCTTGATGTTTTTTAACATATAAATATGTGTAAATTAAAAAAACTCACCATACTGGGTAAAATGCTTGATATTTTCATGTTTACACATAAATATGTGTTTTTGACCATTTGTCAATTTACACGCCTCTCGTTACACATACAAATGCGTAATTTGGTGCCTCATATGTGTAATTCTTGAAATATACCCATAATCGTGTGTAAATTTTCAAGTTTACACATTTAGTTTTTAGAGTGAGTAGTTTTTTTTAAATATGTATTCTTTAGGCAGCATGAAAACTAATAGGGTAAAAATTTTTTCCAAAAATATAAATAAATTCCACTTCCATCAGCAAATTAAAAATTTCAAAACTTTTCTTGCCACAAAAGTATAGGCACACGTTTCAGTTTTATGCAAATTCTCTAGAGAAAGTGATTGTGTCATCAAAGGGGAGGGTTTTTAAGTTGCTTTAAAAGGATGAAGGTAATTTTCAATGCTTAGAACTATTCGGAAGTCAACTGAATTTTCGTATAAAGAGATGATAAGGATATGGACATTAAAATTCAGAAGTAAATCTGTTTCTGATATTTCTACTGAATTAAAGCGTTCGAAACGAGGTGTTTGTAGAGTGTTAGCACGCGGCGATCAATATCAACCAAAATCGCGGTCTCGAAGACCTCGAATCCAGCAAACAAGAGGATAGACAAATAAGAAAATTGGCTTCAGACAAACATTGCTATTAAACATTGCAATCAAATTAAAAGCCTGATTGTGGCTAAATTTTGACGTAAACTATCAGGAGGTGAATCAAGGAATCTGGATACCTGATAAAATCCAAGCTGAAGCGCAACCCTAGCTTGCTATCTCATCATAAAATGCAAGACTGCAATGGGCTCAACAACACATGTCTTACAGCGACAAATGGCTGCAAGTGATCTTCAGCGACGAAAAATAATGGGACCTAGATGGTCCCAATGGGTATGGCTACTTCTGGCATGATTTGCGTAAAGATCCCAGGATCTAATTTAGGCGGCGTCAAGGTGGTGGTTTTAGGGGAGTCAGGTAATGGGAGGTTTTCGATTCAACGGCTAGACTTCCTTAGCCTTTACCAAGAAAAGCAAAACTCGGGGGACTACCAGGCAACTCTAGGCAACCACTTAATGCCTTATGGGGAGCTTTTAGGCGGCCAAATTGGAAATTCCAACAAGATAATGCCTCCATACATACATCAAGGTCAACTAAAGAGTGGTTTAGAAACAGTAATATCACAGTTCTTGATTGGTCTGCTTACACTCTGGACCTTAATCCCACCGAAAATGTTTGGCGAATCCTTACTAGAGTAGTTTATGCCAACTGCAAACAATTTTCCACCGTTCCGGAGCTAAAGGAAGCACTGAAAACGCGTGGTATGAAATCGAGCATAATACCTTACAAAATCTGATACTTTCTATGAAAACAAAGGTTTTCGAACTAATAAAACAACGAGAAAGCTACACGAAGTACTAAAATGATTTATATAATTATTAAGTTATTTTTTTATTAAGTGTGCCTAAACTTATGTGCAGGAGATTTTTGTCATTCTTGTTATTTTGGTGCAAAACTTTCCACATATTGGTTTTTCGTAGCATTTAATGTCAATTATGATTATAATATGATTTGATGAATAAATCACATAAAGATTTTTACTTTGTGTCTCAATACTTTTTTATAAAACTAACTCTTTGTGTTGTGCCTAAACTTTTGTGCAACACTGTACATCTTAAATAAATACAGACTTTTTGCTACTGTAAATTGATTAATGGGGACTGATAATTCGGAATACTTTTAATTGTAATACTTATTACATATTTGTTTTCTTTTCAGCCCTTGCCCCTCCTAAGAACGCTCTGTGCGCCCAAGAGAAGGTTATCGGACCATGCAGGGCAGCTTTTCCAAGGTACTTCTACAACCAGAAGACTGGGGCATGTGAAAAATTTATCTATGGAGGCTGCCAAGGAAACGCCAACAACTTCTTTTCCGAAGAAGAGTGCCATGCTACGTGTCTTGGTAAGGAGTGCCTCCTACATTTAGTTTGATTCAAGCAATACATAATTAAGTTATTGTTTCTTCATTTTTAACTGCTTCATTCAGAGATTTTTGTGAAAAGATTCTTTAAATTATTTAAACTCTGCTAAAAAAATTGATAAATATATTTAGAATAGATTAATCTTTGAAATTTCGTTGTTATTTACTTCTAGAATAATCAGTAAGTAGTGAAATTTTAATTATAAAAAATTATTTAGAGAGTAAATTTTAGTAACACTGTTTTTTTTAACATCTATCTTTTCCTTTGCAGATTAAGTTGTGAATGCGGTGTTGTACTTCACGTGTGTAGTCAAAACAGATTCTACTTATGAACTTTAGTTTTGTTTTAGTGAAACTTTAATAAAACTTTAACCTCTATAAAATTGTTGTGTGTTTTTATTATAGTACTGATACTGAGTCTAGTTTATTTTACGAAAACATATTTTTTTTAATTTTCAGACAAACCTAAAATCAATCGAACTTTTTATACTTTTATATACAAAATAGCACGTTATTTCCCGAAAAACGTAAATAAAATATTTAGCTGCAAATGATTAAATCTAAGCATTTTAGTTGGAAACTGTGCCCTGTAAGTAGGATCAAAATTTTCACCCTCCTTAAAATATACATAGTTTTTCTAACATCACAAATCTCCCTGACCAATAACTAGGTGCCGCATTTGTTACTCTAGAAAAGTATTAGTCACGCTCTGCCTTCTTTTTATAATTAATGAGGATTTAAAACCAGCACATTTTAGAATTTACAATTTAGTTTGCGCTTAATTGGCTATTTTCTTATAACACAAAAACTGTATTTTTGTAAATATATGGTAATATACAAAGTGCAAAGTGATACAAGTCACGACACATTTTTGAAAGAAAACAATCTTTTAATACGTGTCCCAAATTTTACATTTTGTTTTAAATTTACCCGGTCACCGTATTAGAGCTTTGACACCAACATAACGAGTAGTTGAGTAAAATATTTAAAATAAATATTTATCTGTATTCAGGAAGGTCCTCCTCCACATTTAGTACACAATATGTTTGAACCATTCATTTAATATAGTAAGTATAACTTATGTTTTAAACAAAGAACTGAAATGTACACATAGTTGAATTTTTAGTTCACACTACTTAATAACGTAAAAAGTGGAAGGTTTTATAATCGTTCAGTCGTCTGTCTGTCTGTCGTCTGTCTGTCGTCTGTCACCCACTTTCACAGATAGACCACAAGTCTCACAGACAGTGTATACGTCATTTTAAAGCAAAATCAGATTAGGCTACATTCCAAATTTCATTAAAATTAAACTAGCTTATTTAAAATTTAATACTAAAAATTTAGTCTCATGAAATAACATACAATTCCATTTTTATCATATTTTCACTGTGCCATTCGTTAAACGTACGAGAAACTTTTGTAAAATAAAAATAAACACACTTAAAAATATATTATTTATGTGATATAATTTCGGTTTGGATGTTGTATTATCACAATGAGTTTCTTTTAAATGTTCTATAATATGTATGAAGAAGATGCATAGAGAATTCTAACTTGCATAAAATATGCTAAGTTTCGCTTTTTTTAAGCATCAATTGTACAAATTATAATTTTGAACTGTAAATTAATCTAACAAACTATAAATAAGTGAATTTCGAAAGACATGTAAATGGAAATTTGGCGACAAAAATATTATTAAAAGATTACATAATTATTCTTCGAACTTAAACAAATTTAGCAACGAAATCTAATTATTAAATCTGAGAAAAGATTATGAAAATAGTTAATTTTGGCGTTTAAAACTTTGAATTACAAATAGCTAAAGGCCTTTTTTATTAGAATTAAATCACATTTGCCATTCGCAACAATCGCTTCGAGAACTTTAATTCTTTTAGACAATAAGTTAAAATAAATTTATTTTTGCGACATCGATCAGTTTGAAATGACGTCAATATATTTCACTACGGAATCTTGTATGTTGATATGAAATGTTTCATTCTATTTAAAATGCGAGAATATGACATATTTATTCTTTAAAATATAAATTGATTTTGCAAACGATAAGTAATAATTATTGACTTTCGAAATAAAATAATGAAACTAGCCAAAATTAGCTTGTAAATATTAATATAGAATTAATGTTGTGTTGGCGCGTTTTTCCTGTTAAACACAATATGTGAAGCGATTAAGTGACAGATTCTGTTACAAACTAATTTTTTTCTCCAAAATCAGGTCTTTCAACAACATGGTAGATTCTATTAGATTGATTCTTTCGTCAGATGATGCATGCCGAGTTGCAACGTAGACTAGTTTAACCACTAGTGTTATTTTGCGGTCCATTTTTAAAATAAAGGTGTCTGAAAAACCCGCCCCATTGGCAAACTAGCCCTGGTTCTCTCCTTTTAGTTTCATCGAATACGTAATATCATTCCCCCCATACATGTTCTAAAAAAAAAATATATCATTAATATAAAATAATATTAAAAATGATATTAATTTGATGTTGTGTATGCGGGAGTGACTTTTATTTAAATCTAGTGTTACAGATTTTTAGCTTCCACACTACGTTTATAACGTAAAAAGTGGAAGGTTTTATAATCGTTCAGTCCGTCTGTCTGTCACCCACTTTCATAGAAAGAACCACAAGTCCCACAGACAAAAAGGATACGCCATTTTGAAGCAAAAAATCAGATTAGGCTACATTCCAAATTTCATTAAAAAATTTAAATTAGAAGTTTATTTAAAATTTAAATAACTAAATTTTGTTTATCTACATTGAAACAACATGCAAATTCCATTTTTAGCTTCCACACTACGTTTATAACGTAAACAAGTAGGTTTGTAACAGAATCTGTCACTTAACCCGCTTCCACACAAAAGTTGTGTTAAACAGGTAAAAAGGCGCCAAACACAGCATTAATTCTATATCAAACATTTACATGCTAAATTTGGCTAGTTTTATTTATTTAATTTCGAAAATTCAATAATTATTACTTATCGTTTGCAAAAATTAATTTGTATTTCAAAGAATAAATATGTACTATTCATCGCTTTTAAATAGAATGAAAATATTTCATATCAACATACCAAGAATTTCGTAGTGAAGTATATTTGAAGTCATTTCAAACTGATCAATGTCGCAAAATAAATTTATTTTAATTTATTGTCTAAAAGAATTAAGTTTCTCGGGCGATTGTTGCGAATGGCAATGGTGATTTAATTCTAATAACAAACAGGGCCATTAGCTATTTGTAATTCAAACTTTTTAACGCCAAAATTAGCTATTTTCATTAATCTTCTTTCTCAGATTTAATAATTAGATTAAATTAAATTACAGCTCGAAAAATATATAATTAGTACAAATGATGCTTTAAAAATAAAAGCGAAACTTTGCACATTTTTATGCCAAGTTAGAATCTCTTTTGAAAATGTTTATTTTATTCTGTTGCCATTAACTTCAGAAACTAAATTCATTTTTTGAAAAATAATTGACATGTTTCAAGTGACGTAATTCCGGCAGTCTCCATTCCGGATTTTATTGTGGGTTTATTGATGATTTTTTTCATTGATTTTTCTGTTGACTGCATGTATGCATATTTAAGCAATAAATTTATCGTTAAGCTATTACTGAACTATGATGGTTAATAAAGCCGTCGCACTAGAGCTGCATATTAGGGTTTTATGTCTTTATTTTTCGCCAAATACGTTGCCAAACTCGCCAAATTATTAACTAAAACTCGCCGAATGGGCATTTTTTAATAAATAATTTATAAGCTGGTTGGTTGTTCGAAGGTCATTGTGTTAGAGCTGTATAATGGGTGTGTTTGTAGCTATATCTATTTTCTCGCCAATTTTTTTCCCAAAACGTGCCAAATGAGCTAAAAGGTTTTATCTATATACATAAAAGGCAACTTTTGTTTGTTTGTTTAAGACACGAGATCTAAAAAACCCACGCAACAGATCGTCACGAAATTTGGCACAAAAATTCATCTCATCTCCGGAACAAATATAGGCTAAGAATTTTTCGAATCAGACCATTCCTTTTATCGTTTTCGAACGTTTTTATGTTTCCCAAAAATAATATATCATTAATAAAATAATATTAAATGTATTAATTTGATGTTTGTATGCGGAGTGCTTTATTTAATCTATTTTACAGATTTTTAGCTTCCACACTACGTTTTTAACGTAAAAGTTGAAGGTTTATAATCGTTACAGCCGTCTGCTTCACCACTTTCATAGAAAAACACAGTCCCACAGACAAAAATGATCGCCATTTTGAAGTAAAAAATCGATTAGCTACATTCCAAATTTCATTAAAAAATTTAAATGTAGAGTTATTTAAAATTTAAAAAACTAAATTTTTTTATTACATGAAACAACTGCAAATTCTTTTGCTGTTCTGGACTACGTTTATAACTTAAACAATAGTTGTAACAGAATCTGTCACTTACCCGCTTCCACACAAATTGTGTTTTAAACAGTAAAGGCGCCAACCAGCTAGATTCATATCACATTTACATGCTAATTTGCTATTTTATATTTATTTCGGAAAATCAATATTATTACTTATCGTTTGCAAAATTAATTTGTATTTCAAAGCATTATTGTACTAGTTCATCGCTTTTAATAGAATGACAAATATTTCAATCAACATTACATAATTTCGTGGAATATATTTGAAGTGCATTTAAATGATCAATGTCTGCAAACTAAATTTATTTTATTTATTGTCTAAAAAATAATTTCTCGGCGTTTGCGAATGCATGTGATTTTTTCTAATAACAACGGCATTAGCTATTGTATTCAAAGTTTTTACGCCAAATTAGCTATTTCATTATCTTCTTTCTCAAGATTTAATAATTAGATAAATTAAATTACACTTCGAAAATTTAATTAGTACAAATGAAGTTAAAAAAAAAGCAAACTTGCACATTTATCCAAGTTAGAATTCTCTTTGCATCTTTCTCATACATACTGATGACCAACAAAGCTCTATGTGATATAACAATCGACTGATTTTTACACATAAATAAATATTCTTTCAAATGTTTGTATTTTTTTAATAAAATTTCTCGTACTTTAACGAAAAGGCAACAGTGAAAATATTGAATAAAAATGGAATTTACATGTTATTTCAATGTAGATTAAATTTTAAGTTATTTAAATTTTAAATAAACTTCTAATTTTTAAAATTTTTTAATGAAATTTGGAATGTTTGCCTAATCTGATTTTTTGCTTCAAAATGACGTATTCCACTTGTCTTGGACTTTAAGAAATGGCAACAGTGAAAATATTGAATAAAAATGGAATTTGCATGTTATTTCAATTAGATTAAATTTTAAGTTATTTAAATTTTAAATAAACTTCTAATTTAAATTTTTTAATGAAATTTGAATGTAGCCTAATCTGATTTTTTGCTTCAAAATGACGTATCCCACTTGTCTGTGGGACTTGTGGTTCTTTCTGTGAAAGTGGGTGACAGACAGACAGACAGACGGACTGAACGATTATAAAACCTTCCACTTTTTACGTTATAAACGTAGTGTGGAAGCTAAAAGTGGAAGGTATTATAATCGTTCAGTCCGTCCGTCTGTCTGTCCGTCCGTCTGTCACCCACTTTCACAGAAAGAACCACAAGTCCACAGACAAGTGGGATACGTCATTTTGTAGCAAAAATCAGATTTAGCTACATTCCAAATTTCATAAAAAATTTAAATTACAACTTTATTTAAAATTTACATAACTACAAATTTTATCTACATTGAAATAACATGCAAATTCCATTTTTATTCATATTTTCACTGTTGTCATCCACAAGTCCCACAGACAAGTGGGATACGTCATTTTGAAGCCAAAAATCAGATTAGGCTGCATTCCAATTTCATTAAAAAATTTAAACTAGAAGTTTATTTAAAATTTAAATAACTAAAAAGTTATTCTACATTGAAATAACATGCAAATTCCATTTTTATTCAATATTTTCACTGTTGCCATTTCGTTAAACATGCGAGAAACTTTTAAAATAAAAATAAAACTTTTGAAAGTATGTTTATTTATGCGATATAATTCAGTTTGGATTGTTGTAATATCACAAAGGAGTTCTGTTGATGGTTTATTATATATGTATGAAGAAAGATGTATAGAGAATTCTAACTTGGCATAAAAAATATGCAAAGTTTCGCTTTTATTTTTAAAGCATCAATTGCACTAATTATATACTTTTTGAACTGTAAATTAATTTAACAAACGATAAATAACTGAATTTTCGAAAGAAATGTAAATGGGAAATTGTGGCGACACAAAGATATTTATTAAAAAAGATTACATTATTATTCTTCGAACTTCAAACAAAAGCAAACGATAAAGTCTAATTATTAAATCTGAGAAAGATTAATGAAAATAATTAATTTTATCGTTTAAATGTTTAATTACAACTAGCTAAAGGCTCTGTTTGGCGAATTTCTTTCTGAGGTGTATCAATAGTTTGTTTCCTGTTGAGCACAAATGTTGTGTGGAAGCGGTTTAAGTGACAGATTCTGTAACAAACCTACTTGTTATTCATATTTTCACTGTTGCCATCCACAAGTCCCACAGACAAGTGGGATACGTCATTTTGAAGCAAAAAATCAGATTAGGCTACATTCCAAATTTCATTAAAATTTTTTAATTAGAAGTTTATTTAAAATTTAAATAACTAAAAATGTAATCTACATTGAAATAACATGCAAATTCCATTTTTATTCAATATTTTCACTGTTGCCATTTCGTTAAACGTACGAGAAACTTTATTTAAAATGAAAATAAACACTTTTGAAAGAATATTTATTTATGCGATATAATTCAGTTTGGATTGTTGTAATATCACAATAGAGTTCTTTTGATGGTTTATTATATATGTATGAAGAAAGATGCATAGAGAATTCTAACTTGGCATAAAAAATATGCAAAGTTTCGCTTTTATTTTTAAAGCATCAATGGGCTTGTTTCACGGAGGATCTGGCAATAGCTATGTGGTTTTGTTTGCATGTCTATTTTTATGTCTTCCAACAGTATTGCCACCAGTTTTAGGAGAAAAACTACAAAAAAATACCATTTAATTCTAAAATTACAAAAACATTCCATAAAAATACTAGCAAAGCGTTTCACGTTTTTTTTAAGTCACTAAAAAGATTCCAAAATGCAGCTAGTATTTTTACGATATTTTTTTGTAATTTTAGAATTTATTTTAGAATTATTCTAAAATTACAAAAAATAGAAAATACTGTGATTTTGTTTTAGTACTTTAAAACGTGAAGTTTGTAGTTTTTTATGGAAGTTTTTATGAATAATGGTATTTTTTCGTAGTTTTTCTCCTAAAACTGGTGGCAATGCTGTTGGAAGACATCAAAATAGACATGCAAACAAAACCGCATAGCTATTGCCAGATCCTCCGTGAAACAAGCCCATTGCACTAATTATATATTTTTCGAATCGTAAATTAATTTAACAAACAATAAATGACTGAATTTTCGAAAGAAATGTAAATGGTAAATTGTGGCGACACAAAGATATTTATTAAAAAAGATTACATTATTATTCTTCGAACTTCAAACAAATTTAGCAAACGATAAAATCTAATTATTAAATCTGAGAAAGAATAATGATAATAGTTAATTTTGGCGTTTAAAAGTTTGAATCACAAATAGCTAACGGCCCTGTTCTGTTTGCTATTAGAATTAAATCACCATTGCCATTCGCAACAATCGCCCGAGAAACTTAATTCTTTTAGATAATAAATTAAAATAAATTAATTTTTGCGACATCAATCAGTTTGAAATGACGTCAAATATATTTCACTACGAGATTCTTTGTATGTTGATATGAAATATTTTCATTCTATTTAAAAGCGAGAAATATTACATATTTATTTTTTGAAATATAAATTAAATTTTTCAAACGATAAGTTATAATTATTGAATTTTCGAAATAAAATAAATAAAACTAGCCAAATTTAGCATGTAACTGTTTAATATAGAATTAATGCTGTGTTTGGCTCCTTTTTACCTGTTTAACACAAGTTTTGTGTTAAACAGGTGGAGTTTTGTGTGGAATTATGGTGGTTAAGTGACAGATTCTGTTACAAACCTACTTGTTTAGTATAACGATTGAAATTCTACTTTATTAATAATAAAAGAATTACTATATTAATAATAAAATGATTACTTTAATAACAATAAAAGGATTTATCGAATACTCTTGTTGTTGTAGGAAGCGGTAGGCCAGTTTCAAATACATGCCAAATGTTTCAAACTTTAATCTTAATTTAGTTTTAGCAGCATTAAGATTTCTGCCATTCTAATTTTGTTTCAGGACGTATTGGGGATTTTTTTAGTTTAATGGCAAAAATTAAATCCAAGTTGCCGATTGGTTACCAAAAATGATATTTTGTTCAAGATCGTACGCATGTAGAACTTAAAAGTTTTGCTTAGAGTTGATTAAGTTTTGTTATTAGTAATTTAAGTCATTTTTGGCTTACGTCGCAGTGAAATCTTTGAATTTCCTAGTAAATTGGTGAGACTTTAAATGCTTTTGGAATCTTCTCATCAACTTAAAGAGAATTTGCCATAAACTAGAGGATTCCCATCTTGGCCAAGGAAGCCAAGGATAGGTTATGGTGGTTTCATTCAAAAGCCTTACTTGATATGAAATTAAATATATAGTACAAAGCCGAATCACACTTATATTTTACAAGAAAGCTATATATTATATTCTTTTCGAACACATCTAATCATGGATACAATTTCAATAGATTCAGCTGATTTACGTTGAAGAGTTGTAGTAACAAAATGTTCAGGAAAGATAAAATATTAAAATATTTCATCAAAAATTAAATGCTAATTTGGGAGGATTTTGTTTTCGAGGCATATAAATCTTGTATGGAGAGACGGTAATAAAAAGTAAAGAGCAAATAACTATCACCATCGATCCTCAACTGATAATGAAGACGTGTAGCTAGTTACTAGTAGGTTTTGGCTAAGCCCTTTGGTTGAATGTCTTTAACGCATCTCGTAAAATAATCACCATAGGTCACCACAACCTTCTACTTTACTAAAAATAGTTCATGTTAGGAAAGGGTAAATAATGAAATTCCGTGCTTTATTTTCATCAAAAATCTTCTACATTTGCTTTATGCATTTAAAATTGATTAAACATTGATATTTACTGTAAATTATTATTTTACTGCAAAAATTAAAATTTTTAAACATTTGGTTCAAAATGAATGTAACTTAAGCTACATTAATTTAAGTAAAAAATAGTTTTTTTAAAAAAAATAGTGTAACATTTAAATAAATTAAATTATTGTTACTTTGGATTAAATTTAGTTTTTGGTCTTTCGTGAATTTTAACCACTTGACAGATCTAAAAAAACATTTTAGACATTTTTAAGAGACTAGATTTTTTTGGTGAAAAGATTAAAATTAACCCATATAATTCTGCCCAAAATTATTAAAAATATTTAAAATTGAACTATCTATGATAAATCATGTTGATTTTATCCTAGATATAAAAGAATATGTTCTAAAATTTGTAGTATAAAGTTTGCTGCGTAAGAGTAAAGTATTATTAGCAATCCCTTTTTTAGTATCACAGGTTTTAACAAGTTTTTTTTTCCCTTTCCAGCTTAAGTTGTGAATGCGGTGGTGAAATTCATGGGATTATTCAAAACAGATTCTACTTATAAACGTTTGTGTATTGTTTTAGAGAAACTTCAACCAAAGTTTCCTCACAACTAAATGACTTTAGTGTTTTTAATCACTTATAAATATTTTAAAGTGTTCTCAGAAAATAACATTATGAGTATAAAATAATTACTATAAAAAAAACTTTAGAATTTTATTGACAGGAAGAAATTATTAATATGTTTATGGTTTTTTTTTTCCAAGTTAACGATTAGAACAATATTTTATTAACAATAGAATATTAAACTTTCATTACTATTTTTTTGAAAACGAATTTCAGTTAGGACAAAAAATGAAATTTTCTTTTTTTCTTTCTATTTTTGGTATTGAGAGAAACTAAAATGCATTTCTTTTGTAATGTTATTAAAAATACAACACTTGTACTTTACCGATAATAATGTCTGACATTTTTATTTTTGAAAATGACAACTTTTAAATTTAAATTATTAGACACAAGTTATTAACCATTGTAGATATATTTTTTTACGTAGTATAAAAAATAGATCTTAAATCAAGGTTTAATTTTCTGTGATAAAGATTATGTAAGTAAGGAAGGAAAAAAAATAAATAAAGTTCTAAAACAAATATTAGAGGAATATTTTTTCTTCTACTGAATTTGCTGGAAGGACGAAACAGCGTATTTAAAGAAGACAAATATATGGTTCAACATGAATGATATCACTGTCATGAACTGGTCATCGCTTAGTCTAGACTTTAATCAAGTGGACATTTAGTAGACATTTAGCACAAAAAAGTACATGAAAATGGACACCAATATTTTTCGACCAACGACCTCAAAGCAGAGATGTAGCAAACATGGTAGTAAATGTCCCCAGAGGTAATGCAAAAATTACTGTTTTCGATGGAAAATTATATATTTGAAGTGATTAAAGGTAATGAAATTACGATAAAATACTAAGAATCGTAACTATGTAACGTAAATCTTAAATAAATCAATAAAACAAATACTGTGTACAATTATGGGCTACCTATTTTCTGTTTCTCTAAATACATCTAAAATTTGTTATTTAAAAAAAAAAAACTAACTTGTGTTTCATGTAGTGCTTTTATCTATTTTATGTTTCTTTGTATATAAATTTGGGACAGGGTGTATCTTTTCCCTTACGATAGGCTATTTCTTATCTTTGAGAAAACATATGTTGATTTTCTCAAAAAAGCCCTTAAACAATGAGATAATTAGATACAGATGATATAAACGTGCCAAAGTGCTAACCCTTCACTGCACGTGTGCCATACAGTCCCTGGACAAATTATTAGACGCACTGCAAGATTTCATGTAAATATTAATTACCGGGTGATCTTGTACCTATATAGTTGTATAAATACAAATATGTAGTCTACAACAATTCTTTTAAATAAAAATCAATAATATTGTAGTTTAAATATACCTTTATTGCATAAAAACTCTTAAGAAACATAAAATTACTAAAAAAATACAGTGCGTCTAATAATTTGTCCAGGGACTGTATGTGGCACAGACCTATATTTAGACTTAATAAAGCAATATTTTTACTTTTCAGGCAATATTTCATCATATTTAGAAAATATCAATCGCTAGCCTCCTATAGCATGGCATGCCACTGACGGTTTTTTTTAACTTTAAGAATTCATCTCAAATGGAGATGACAAAAAAATTATATTCTTATCATATTAATATTTAAATTTATAAATACTATAAAAATATAATAAATATATCATGGTGGTTCATATTTTTAATGGGAATTTTTTGTCGTGAAGTCATGGAATATATAGTTGATAATAATTTGGAATAATTTGTTAGTTCTAAAATGACTGAAATAGATTGGAAATATTTAGGTAAAATAGTAACATAGACTTCAACTTTATGTTTTTCGGTCTATGCAGTTTAATTACATGCATTTCTCCGGATGTTAGTCAAGGAAGTACCAATGTACCGAGTGAGCAGATTAAAAAGACTTGGCTCCAAGTTTTATTTTTTTGTTGGAAGTTTACATAGAATATTAGGAAAAAGATAAACAAATCCTTTATAGAAAATACGGTATTAGTAAAACAGTGAATTTGTATAACTTTTTTTTTATAGCGATACCACTTATTTGAATACAATTTCTCCTCAATTAAATGAAATTCTTTTGTAAATTTATATTGTAGGTGATTAGTACTATTGTACATAGAAGCAAGATCATTTTGAGTGTATTGATTATAATATACCTGCACTTTTGTTGGTAGATAATTTTCAGCTTCTCTGAAATAATAGGAAAGCCACACAAAATAAAATTATGCATTTTTCAAAATACTTCTGATTAAAGAGACACAGTTGAATTCATTTTTATTAGAGTAATTGTTAAATTATGTAAGTGCAAGTAGCATTCTTTGACATGTTTATCGCCTATTGTTTTGAGAACAAGGATTCAATATTTTAAAATTAAACTAATAAAAATTAAGGGGATTCTAGGATGATCAAGTTCGAGTATCAGCATATATCCGAGTATATAACGAGGAACCGGTGTATAGTTTTCTAAATAAAATACAAAACATTTCTCTAATCCCAAAAAAGTACATTTTTATTAGCCTCTGCTTATGGGGTACATTTTCTAACTCAAATGCTTGGATGTAATAATTTGTTAACAAAAACTAAATTTACTTTTATAAAAAATAATAGTGCTATTTTGCAGATGAAAATACAAGAAATACATTTATAATATGATTTTCTTAAAATAGATATAAAAATAAAAAATAACTAAATAAACAGAACGTAATTACTAAATAACAGAAATAAATGCGACAGAATCTGTCACTCAGCTCGCTTTCACACAACATTTGTGTTCAACAGGAAAAAAGTCGCCAAACACAATATTAATTCTATTATAAACATTTACACGCTAAATTTGGCTAGTTTCATTTATTTTATTTCGAAAATTCAATAATTATTTCTTCATTAATTATTCAATAATTATTATCGTTTGCAAAAATTAATTTATATTTCAAAGAATAAATATGTAATATTCTTTTCTTTTAAATAGAACCAAAACATTTCGTATAAAAAACAAACAAAGAATCTCTTAGTGAAATATATTTGACGTCATTTCAAACTGATTGATGTCGCAAAAATAAATTTCTTTTAATTTATTATTTCAAAGAATTAAAGTTTCTCGAGTGATTGTTGCGAATGGCAATGGTGATTTAATTCCAATAAAAATGGCTTTTTCAGCGACATAAATAGAATGGACTGCTCATTCAATATTCAAGCAGCTTCCAAAAACATCCTCGTCATGAAAATCGCTAAGAGGAAAAAAGTTGCTACATATGGCAACTTTCCACTACCGTATCGTTTGAACTATGCCAATTGCCGCCAGACCTGAAAATCAGATAAGAGTAGGCTGGCAAACCGGAATGGTGACTCGCATATGTTCCCAAGACACGTGGGTTTCTAGCATCCAACTAAGCTTGACGTTTTTTTTAATGTTTTTGCAGACGATTTTTTCCCCATCCCTAGTTCTTATTTTTCTCTTCTGGATTTAATCATAGATATTTGATTACATTCGTTCAATTTCATATTTTCGTTCTTTTTATTTTAAATTCTTTCGAATTGAAAAAGAAAGGTTAAAAAGAATTTTACAAATCCGACGGTTCTTATATAAGTCGAAAGGGGTACATACATTTCAAACAAAAAACGTTAAATTTTTTTTTTTTAAAATCTGACCCTTAGAGCGAAAGTTATAGAGACGGTTGAAAATATCCACCATGTCAATAACCAACTTATATTACAACAACACTCTACTAAAACTAATTTTTGTTATTTTATTGTAAGGAATTTTTAATAAAAAGTCCACGTAATTCAATTTTTCAAGTAATCTTAAATAGACGTATAAAGCAAGAAATAATCTAAAATTTAAATGTATAAAGAAGATCTTAAAAATCTTATATATCATAAAGAAAAAAACTTAAAGCATATCGAACATACATTGGGCAAGCAGATCTACTACAAAATAATGGAAATACAAAGAGAATTCGTCGATACGTTCAAAGACAATTCGTTTATACAAAGAGAATTCGTCGTCCAAACAGCAACTTTATATTCGCCGAAAAAGCAATTCATTTTGGTTCCTTTCCCAAGTTCTTTTTTATACTACTAGATTGTCGGCCTCATATGTTCAAGTCGTTGTGAAAAAACTCGCCAACTGATCTCGATCACGTGATGAAGGTCAAATCAGACCCTCAACACGTGACTATGTGTGTGGGGGGGGGTCGCTTTTAGGTTTGCCAATGCGCAGTCTATTCTATTTAATGTCTCTGGGCTTTTTAAATGAGCATTAAATTTTGCAGTTTTTTAAATAATTAAAGCACTTCGAATTCGAATTTTTTCTGAGATTTTCAATGTTTTCTAATTTCGATGCGCTGAATTTTTTGACGTATCACACTTGTCTGTATCATTCGTAGTTTGGGCTATGAAAATGGGTGACGGAAGGACAGACAGACGGACTGAACGATTATAATATCTTCCTCTTTTTACGTTATAAACGTAGTGTGGAAGCTAAAAGAAGGAAATTTATATCCCTTCATCTGATAACCTAGGGTTATAAGATTCAAAGTATCAAATCTATGAAATGAACCAAAAATATTACTGAATAATTGGCGCAATAATTACACACATGCTATATTTTGCTACATTTCAATTCCCTATGGGCCAGATACTTTTCAAAGTGAAACAATTAGTTGCTTAATAAATTAAGGAACAAACCTAATGCTAAGCATAATGAATTAACTCACAAAAAATATTTAGCCTACAAAATAATCATTTTAAGTATTTTGATGATTTTTTATTTTAACCAACTTTAACGCATGAGATCGGATATTGTGCGTAACGGCTACACAATTGCATATGAAGACTAAAGACTACAATACACTTTTAACAAAGTTTTATAAATAAATCAAACAAAGAAAAATATATAAATCTAGCTAATTGCAGTGGTTAAGTTTCACAGGTATCAGAATTATGCTCGAAACCGGAACTTTTATATTTATCGTAGATGTAAAGGAAACGGATACAGATTCAGATCGGAAGAGAAGAGACAGTAGGCTTAAAGTTTTTGAAATGTGTTGCTGTTACTTTATTATATACAGTTAATTAAAGTAAAGTATTGATTAGGCTGTCAGAAAGATAATTTAAAGCTGCAACTAAAAATTTTCGAAGTGAAATAGTCACTATGAAAAACCATGGTATTCTCGATATGACAGTTCTGTTTATTCGCTTGTACAACATAACGCACATACAGACTTTTACACAGATTTCTCCAAGTAAGTTGTTTAATGTCACATATTTTCATATTTGCTTTGACTTGTTTTTTTTATTTTACTGTTTCATTTTTACTAATTTTTTTAGTAACAAACACTACATTTCATACGTAAATATTAAGTAGTTTTTTTTGGCATTTTAATTTTAGTGAACTAGTAATTTTTCCTAGAGGAAAATACAATTTTTACAATGAATTTCCCTGAAATTTTAATTGTTTACCAACATCTCAGATGCATTAGTTACTAAAATGCTAATCTTTAACGTATATTTCCATTAACCTGGCTCCCTTACCTAGCTTTCATACAACAAACATGTTCCAACAAATTAAACTTTTCGTTCTGGCACCAGTGTTTACTCCTTCAAGTGTGGCATTACACGATGTTGAAAAACTTTTTTCTCGCAAATTGCACAACAAAATAGTATCGCAGAAGAGAACTGTACGACTGAAATTGTTACAGCGCCAAAAATCAGCAACTTTTTGTACTATACTTATATTTTTTAATAAATCCTTAACAACATCCTGCACAGGCAACCGAGTTGGTAAAGTTTTATTTTGACAACTCTGTAGTGTTAATAGTGGTAAAAAATAATTTGAAAATAATTATTTGCATTACTATGTGTGATCTCGTAAGTGGTTTTTCGAATTTCCGATGCATAAGTTTTAATGAATGTCATCGCTTTATAATTTTAGCAGCACGTAAAGACTCTCCAGGAGTACCCATTGATGTGTGCAATTTGAGGTCACAAAGAGGCACTTGCAAGAACAACATCAGAAGATATTTCTACCATAGCTTCACAGGAAAATGTTTCGAATTCATATACAGTGGTTGCAATGGAAATGAAAACAACTTCCTGACTGCAGAAGAATGCATGCAGCGTTGTGGTAGAAGTAAAACAACTTCTTGGACGATTTTTACTGACGAAACTAATTTTCAAGGTTATCCTTAATCAGTTTTTTTTAATGTAAATGTTTATTTCTTCGAAACACTGTAAAACGTTTTGTGTAACGTTACTCCATAAAACTTGTGGCATGACTTCTGCTTTAAGAAGTAACATTACACCATAAATAAGTGTAAACTGACACAAAAAGGAATAAGTTCACATTATCAAAATAAAACCCCCCGCCATATTGCTGTCAAGACGCCGTCTTGATTAGATATGCATCTGTTCATAATCTTTTTCTGTTTCTGAGGCATTTATGATTCCCCCAAAAATCACAATAACTTAAGAAATATTTTACAGTGCATTTTAAATTTGTGAAAGTTCTTCATCGATTGCTTTAACATTTTTAATGGATGAAATGAATTTGTCAGTGTATTTTGAGATAAAACATTTGTTTTAAATATGACGACCCAATGCTATCAATTCTGAAATACCAGAGATGCTACTCAGTTTTAAAAAAAAACTTTTAAGTATTTAAATGTAGTAAGTTGCAACAGGGTTGTTTTTCGGAATGGTTAGTATTGGATTCGAGATATAATCTGCTCTGAAGGGTGGAGACTCATGTTCCATCTCCTACCAGTCAGCCTATAAGTCACCACATATGTATTGAAAAATAGTAAAAATATTCACAAATAATCATGATATTTAATTTTCAAACAAGGATTTACTAAAAAATAAGCACATAAGGTCGATTTTAACACATTTTTGAAGCATGAATAATAAACAAGCTCGAAAATGAACACCAGGTGTTTCATTCTTGAGTACATGCGTGGTTTCAGATATTAGTAAGTATAGATGCAAGTTTTTAAAACTCGAATAATATTTACTCGAAGCCATTATGACTATGCAACATATTTGAAAATGTCGTTTTTAGAGTGCAGTGTTATTAATTATATCATCTTAACAATCTCTCTTTATAAATTAATTTTCAGCCGCAACCCAAGGTCTCCCGGTTTCACAAGGTAATGTATGCAGCTTTTTACCGGACAGGGGTAATTGTAGAGGAAATTCATACCGATATTACTACGACAAAAAGGAGGGGAAATGTATGCCATTCTTCTATGGAGGATGTTCAGGAAATGCAAATAGGTTCGTCACAGAACAGGAGTGTCTTCAGCGGTGTGGTAACAAGGAAGGTGAGTTATCTAGTACTTAACTTTTAAGTGCACTAATTAAGTGTCACAGACCACCCACTCTAAAGATGGCGTCCTGATTAGCTAAGTTGATAATGGGCCAACTTTAAAACCAAGACATTCAGTACTCGACCTTTGGAGCAATCATTTCATCGACAGCATTGTAAACGTTGTCTAAAACATTTATTCCAATAAGTACAGTAGTTTTTTAATGCAACTAAATTAAAACAAATTAAGTGAGCAGAAAGGAGAGAAACAACCTTAAGCAATAATAGTTTAACAAACTTCGTTATATTTTGTGTGAATATCTTATTAGGAGTTACAACCCAAAGCCTTCCGAAAGTCGACAAGTGCAGTCTGCAGCCCGAGCGAGGTAGTTGTCGGTATTTTATACGATACTATTATTTTAATACTGAAAAAGGAACATGTGAGGAATTTCCTTACAGTGGATGCGACGGAAATGAAAATAGGTTCAGTTCCGAAGATCTCTGTATGTTGGCCTGTGGTAGAAACAAAGGTAGGTAATGTTTCTTATAATTACATAGCTTAAAACAATTAGGAGAGCACTTTGAGTACTTTTGTTAACGCTTTCAGTCCCAATTTTTTTATTTTAAAATTTGTGAAATAGATTCATTATGCATTCAGAATGAAATGTTAAAAAACAGGAAAAAACAACTTAATTTTTTAAACTAAAATTTGAGGAAAAAAATTGGAATCGTAACTTTTGAATAAACTATAACAGTAATTTTTCAAAACCTTATTCGTTAACAGTAGTTAAAATCATTTTTTAAACATCTGAAAATGGAAACATACAGAATTTAGGGTCAATTTTTTTAATAAAATTGCTTCAGAGTGAATTTTATTTTGCCATGTTTTTGATATTTTCATTCAATTAAAACTAACATTATTTAAATCTTCAAAAGACATGATTCTTCCATCTAACGATAAAAAAAATATAACTTTATAGAAAAATGTATGAAGAGTTTTATAAAACTTATTTGAATTAAGTGCAAGCTTAATTTAGTGAGAAAAACAAATCGCACCTGATGATTGAAAATGAAATCATTGGGGTGAAAGGGTTTAAGCCATGCGCCCCTAATTGTTTTGAGCAGATGTAAAGGATCATCCTTTAAAAACGAATTTATAGCGCGATGTTATGGCTTAATAAGACAGAATACAAGCATGGTTAGATAAGAGTGATGGGCTTCGGAGGTCCTTAGTAAATAAATGAGCATGTATTGAAAAAAGCAAAAATGAATAATATTCGTTCGAATTTGGGAAGTTTGACGTTCGTGATTATTTAGTCATGAACTGTTTTATTTTAATTCATTATTATCTTTTTCTCCAGCTACAACTGCAGTTTTTACGATGACTCAAACTGTCGAAGTCGAAGAAGAATCCATTGATAACACTGATACATGCGACTTACCCGTTGCAAGGGGTACTTGCAATGACAACTCCCAACGGTACTTCTTCAACAATTTAAGCGGACAATGCGTCCAGTTTACTTATAGTGGATGCGGAGGAAACCTTAATAATTTTATCACGGAAGAAGGTTGTCAACAACGGTGTGGGGAAGTTGAAGGTAGCCATGCTTTTTAAATTTCTGACTTAAACAGTTGAAATGTTACTTTTTGCCTAATGTTTTTGGGAAACGACTACAATACTATACGAGCTATATAAGCTAGATGAAAGTCTTTATTTTTGACTATAAAAATTGCACTCTCTAAAATACAAATACAAAAAGTGAATAAATTCTTACTTATTATTTGGATAGAGTAATTTAAATTTAAAATTATGCTTAATTGTTTATTTAAAACAATTTTACTAAAAAATTATAACGTTATTTCTTTTAATATTTTTTAATTTGAATAGTTTTCCTGGATGCAATTGTAAGTGGGACAAAATTATACATATCCCCCAACGGGGTAACCCAGCTGGGCCCATGTGGTTTCAGCAAAAATAAACGGGGCTTTTTCTTTTTGGGTACCATATGGCTAGTTCCCACATTACCGAAAAGAACCCATACGGATCCCACATTAGTGAGTGTGCTACCTGGGTGTGAATGTATTTTTCCATTTCTTCATAGATCCCAAATATAGGGATTTTTGGTTTTGTCTTATTTTAGGTGTTTGAAAATTTCTAGTTATGCTTCTACTTATGACGGCTGATTATTTACTTCTATTTATGATGAATAATGCTTCTAGTTCATTGTACTAATTTTACATGATTATTATAGGTACTGAAGCTTGTGTTGAGAACGAAGTGTATGACACGTGTGGATCGGCATGTCCCTTGACCTGCGAGAACTACCAACAGCCGCCCGATATCTGCACTTTACAATGCGTAATCGGATGTAGATGCGTGGAAGGTTTTGTGAGAACAGCCGATAGAAGATGTGTGAGCCCGGAACAATGCGCTGCAACTAGTCCAATGTCGTCAACAACGTCGGCCACTCAAGGTTACAGGTAAACCTATCTCACTGGTCAACAGTGAAAATGCGACTGATATGAGAGTACCCAATTCTGAATGTTTTCGACGTGCTAAACACGAATATCACCTTAAAAAATGTTTGTTAGCTCTAGTTTTTGAGTTATGGTCGTTTATTTTATTACATTGGATGCCGTTTTATGGGAAGAAAGGGAATGCCATTTTATGATTAGGAGGAAACCAATAAATTATGTTAATGACAGTTATTTCTGCATAATCTCATCTATTAAAGAAGGTGTTATTTAGAAAAAGATAAAAGTTAAATAGCCTAACATTCCTTCTACTCTGCGTCCGGTCCCACATGACAAAGGACTCCATGCTCCTAAGTCTCCAATATTTTTTAGTTTTAATGAGGATAATAGTCTAGGCTTCTGCTAAATATGCTACAGCTTTTAAAAACAACCGTGGATTAAATGCTAGGAATCTATGGCTGTGTTTTTCTGCAACTCTTGACATGAGAACAATTATGTTGCGTAGTCGGGTATTAAGCTGCGAATGTGGGTGAAAAAGCCTTGAAAGTTATCATCTCTTCCCACCCCCATGTTGATAATATCAAATAAAGCCTGCATGAGCAAAAATTCGGAGGGTTTCTGTAAACAAAATTGACTTTAATTAATTTTGCGTTTGTTGCGCCCATTCATTTCGCCGTATCCAATGTAATGAAAAGAACGACCGTAACACAAAAACTAGAGCTAACTAACATTTTTTAAGGTGATATTCGTGTTTAGCACGTTGAAATTATTCAGAATTGGGTACTTTAATCTTAATCGCAGAAATTTTGACATTTTGTTATCCAGTGTTATTGGTCAAGACGACGCGACGAGTCAAATAGATCTTGGCTCTATTTAAGTAACCTGGCCAGATATGTTTCAGTGATTAACTTTTCGTCTATGAAATCATCATTAAATTTTCACAAATCATGTACTATTTGCGTTGTTTTTGTTTGAAAAAAAAACCAAAAATAAAACTATTTGCACAAATTTTATAGCTAGATAGTTGAATTACCAAAATGATCTGCACTGCGAAATGTAGTATACTTAGTCACCATATACTTATCTCATTAACAACGCGAACTTTGTGAATATCATTGACACCTTCATCTCCGAATAAAACCGTTTGACTTTTAAGTTTTTTAAATTCGCTTTTCGTGTAACTTAATTTGTCCTACATAATTTGTTCAGGACTGTGGTCTTTGTTTGTCTTATATTTTGTTTATATCGAAAACTTTAACAGAGAGCTCGTTTTCGTGTGGCAAATTTTCAAAGCTTTAGATGGCTCTTAACCGGCATTAAATTGTCTCGGGAGGTGAATGGAAGCGCTCCGCTATTCGTAAAAACTACTAGTTCTTGGGACATTTGAGTACGTATTAGTACAAGTCAGCATTGAGTGATTGTAGTCAAGACTGTCCGAAAGTTTTAATGTTGCCCGTATAATATATATTGCATTGAGAAATGTCCTGCATTTTTAAAGGATATTTTATTCATTAGCTTTACTGATTCTGTTACCATTACTGAAATTGAACTAAATATTTTAATTAAAATTTTTAACTATTTTTAAGCAACAGATTAAAACTATATATTTTTATAAAATTTAGCATTTTAAACAGATATTTTTATATCAATGTATTTAAAAAAGGGAAATGAGGTTAACCTATACTGAGTTTAAATGTAATTGAATTATTCCTTTAAAATATCAGTAAAATTAAAAGCTGTATATTAAACATTGTTAAAATGCGGCACTAAAAATTCAAGAATAACTTTACATTTTATGTTATTTTAGGTAGTTTATTCCTTGTGTTAATTCAACTATCTGAGGATTTGTTATGTCCAGTGAACTTAACTTTTCTCTGAGTTCAGATATTTTAATTAAACTATGTTAACCCTATTTATAGGACAACCAGGGCTCCGAATGTCCAAACCAATTCTCAAGGAAGGACAAGAGGATGAATGGTGGATATGGTCAAAGGATTCTTCCCCAGAATTCGCGCAAAGTTGAATCCCTCGTTAGAGCTTTATTAAGTAATGCTAAAATGTACTTAATTTTGAAATATATTACACGGTACATGGCAAAGACAAATGCGTTTCAAGATAAAATGAATAAAACATTTTTTTTTGCAACGATTGATACAAGTGTTAAGTTGAAGACCACTCGGTCATGGCCTACTCTACTCTAAGGCCACAGAAGCTCTTCAAGAAATCACGCTATCCGCCCGGTTCGAATTGTCGGCTTTTTCGAAGTAAAAGTACGAAACCTATTTGCGCACTGCCGATTATACTTTTCAGGTTCCGATCAGGATTCGTTCCTCTCTTTTCGGAACACCCAACAATCCAAACTGGACGCATAGTGGGACGTCACAGAGAGCTTCTCTGGCCTTATTAGTGGAGAGAGAGAGAGAGAGAGAGAGAGATAGATAGATAGAGAGAGAGAGAGTTGGGCACAAAATTAACACAAAGCCTTAAATAAAAAGACTATGCCGAATTTTTAAGCAATAGAGAATTATGCATCATTTTTTCATTGCTTTAAACCGACTGCATGTTATTGTAAATATTAAAAACAAAAATTTTCATATTCTGAAACCTTTTTAATTTTTAACATAAAATTTAAAATCGCAAGTTTCGTTATCGATTTAAAAATAAATCGGATGAGCTTTCATTCAAAGTGTTGCAGTTTGGTAAAGTTGAGCTTGCGCAATAACTGTCAATACCACTAATAAATCAATTAATAAATCAAAGCCGTTTTTGATTGCATCACGCATTTTTAGTGATGTAAAAACAAATACATTTTTGGTAGAACTTTTAACCTGATATTCAAATTCTTTGATAGCTCTTTATATAAAGAAAATCTAATAAATTGCATCTAATAAAAATTGGATGCAATATTTTTATTTTTCAAACGAGATGGTTAATAAAAGTTTTTTCATGAGATTTTAGCGTTTTTGTTACGAAATAATTATTTCATACTACGTTTTGATGCAAAGCGAAGTATCTTTTTAACAAATTAAGAACACTTTTGTTTTCTTTCAGTGTTAATTCTTTAGTAAACCAGCCCTTACGATTGTCAAATTATCACTGAGTGCAAAAATTTATTTAAAATATTTTTACTTATACTAAAGAAAACCTCGTGATCGACATCACTGACTAAAAACCAAAAGAAAAAATAACAATGTGTACCATAACTTTTTATTTTGTCAATTTTAAACATGTCATTCTTTTTATTTAAACTTGTAAATTTTAAACAGTAGTTATTTAAAAAAACCACCACGAAATATTTCTACAATTACCTAAAGTGACATTTATATTTCTCAACAGCGCCCCAATTCCGCATCATCAGTCTTTCAACAGGCATCAACCCCTGTGAGGCAGAAAAATCGATCGGACCTTGCAACCAGTACAAGAAAATGTACTACTTCAACAAGAGCACTGGCCTTTGTGAAGAGTTCACATATTCAGGCTGTGGTGGAAACGGGAATAGTTTCCTCCGCAAAGAATATTGCGACTCAAGATGTGTAAATAAAGGACAAACGACATGAACTAGAGGATGAATAAACTGTTACGATCGATAATCCGAAATATTAGTAGCAAAAAAAAGCCTTAGACATAGTACCAACATAGGAATAGTTGGCTTTGAATATTTTCCCTCATGTGGCTAACCTTACATATACATCAAACACTCTAGATTATGTTCCATTGAAAATATAAACCAAGACTTTCAATATACCGAAAGAACCTTCTGATTAGCGAGCATGTATTGCATCTCATTTTTTTTAGAAACAAGCCTAGATTGATTTTTTTTTTCATCGACATGGAATCTTAGGCTAGGTTGCTCCGAGTACAGCTCATTTTAAGGTATACAATTGCTAAAACATTATGGAAGACATGGCCACTTTCCAGAAAATATTCCTAAGGAAAAATTATTTTAAAAATGACAATAAATACCTGCGCGCTGAAACTACTTGTATTTCTGCATGTTTTTAAAAATATCTGTACGATTTTGAATTCAATTGATAATAAATTGTTTTTATGTATATGAATTTTTTTTTGCACCTAATTTGCACACTATCAGAAAATAATCCAATCACTCTAGTATCTTGTTTTTAGAGCTCGGTAATCTTTAATTCAAACATATTTTTATATTTTAATATTAATGATCTTTTGCGTAATTGAATTTTGCGTGCGAAAAATATTAATATCTGAAGAACTTCAGTTTAACTTTTGATTAGAAGAAACTTTTATTTTTCAAAACAGAATACATTGGTTGCATAGGGGCCCCCGGGCCCTTCCAGACAACACATAAAATTATACAATCGAAATCATCAAGGAAAATTAAAAGCAACATTTCAGATTATACACAAACAAAAGGGGAACAAAACAACAAAAAAAATCACAAAACAAAAACTAACAAAATCTGGCAAATGATCGGACACACGAGATACACAAACATATTACAGAACGGTAAAATACATAACTTCACTATTGGTTTTATAAAACAAAAATAACAATATATATATAATTTAGTTGACAGGACGTGATATAACTTATTTTTTAAATTATGTTACAGATTTGAAAAGGGAATCTCTACATCATATTTAAGATGTGACGCTTAACTTCTTTTTTAAATGGATTCTTATGAGTTAAACTTGCTATTTGAGAGAACTTACTATTTGAGACTACAGAGAGTTAAAAAATTTGGGTGCTAAATACATAAAGCTTTTGTGGAAGATTTCTTTATTTGCTTTAGGTATATTGTAAATAGTTGCATTTCTTAAATTGTAGTTTACAGGGTCTTTAAGGGTGCAAAATGATCTGTTTTTATATAAATATAGAAGACTATCGTAAACGTATAATTTTCTTATAGTTAAAATCGGGTTATCAAAATTTTCTGGTTCACAGTTTAACATTCGAATCAATCTGGATTGAGTATTTATTAAAGGTCTGATATTATTTAGGTAGTCACCATCCCATGAGGTTATGCCGTATTGTATTATTGATTGTATAAATGCAAAATATAATTGTTTTAAAAATGTTTTACTGAGACTATTTTTTAAGTAATAAAATGCATAAATACCAAAACGTAGCTTATCATTTACCTTTTTTACGTGTAATTTCCATTTAAATGTTTGATCCACATAAAGTCTAAGATATTTTATATTTTCTAATCGGTTTATAAGAGGACATTCACAATTTGAAACATTTCCTTGGAATAAAATATGATATTTAAGAGTTAAGTCTACTGCATGACCAGCGATCATATTAAAATTTAGATATTTAGTTTTTTCACTATTAATAATTAAGTCATTTTGTTGAAACCATTGTTTAACTTTTATTAGATCGGAGTTTATCATTTATTTCAATAAATTGTACTTTTTACTTGAATATACAAAACAGTATCATCTTAATATGTGATTAATTTTCAAAATAGTGACAGATTACAAAAATCATTTATAAAAATCATAAATAGCAACGGGCCCAAAATTGAGCCCTGAGGTACACCTTTATTAATAAATAAGCAATTACTATTCATATTATTTAACTTTACAAATTGTTTTCTATTAGTTAGATAAGTTTTAAACCATTCATGCTGTTTTCCTCTAACACCTGGTGCGTATAACTTGCGTAGCAATATATTATGAATAACTGAGTCGAAGGCCTTTGAAATATCAATAAAAATATAACCTGTTTTTAAATTATCATTTAGGGATTTTTATATTATACTAGTGTTGTGACTAATCCCCTCACTGTCTAGCGGCAGCTAGACATTGTCCATGAGTCCATACACTTTCAAAAAATCCAGGGCTAGCAAAGGGTCCGTCGCAAAAGTCTCCTTAGGAATGCGAAGACAAGCAATAATGTGCTCCGGAGACGCACTTTCCACCCCGCACTTTGCACAAACCGGGAAAACCTTGTTGCCATAGGAGCAACTCTTCAGGTGGCCGCTGGCAAATCTTGACAGCGCCGTCTGGTCGGCTCTATCGCAGGAAAGGCCAATGGAGCCCCCAGGACATCTCCGCTAACACCAATCATGGGATGGAGGGACCCTCCAAGTTTTTAAGTCATTGTTTTTTCTGATGGGGTAAAGCTCGTCAAAAGTTAATGGGGCAACTGAACCTGGTTCAACCAAGCCCTGCTTTGCCAAGTCGTCAGCAACCTCATTTCCGTAAATCCCCACATGCGAGGGTATCCATTGGAGGTGCACTTCGTGGTCCACAGAAATATATCCAAGTAATTTCAGAATAGCTATGCTTGCTAGTGCGATCACCCACATTGATCCAGTCCTTCAAGTGCTGTATTGAACTTCTACTATCCGACAAAATCCTTACCGCTCCATAATTAGTTTCATTCAGAATGGCCTCAAGACCGGCCTCAATAGCCAACAATTCGCTTCTAAACACCGAGCTATTGTCCGGGTTTCTTGTTTTGATTTTCTTGACTTCGCTATTAGGAGTCTTAATATATACTCCACTCCCGGATTGATGTTCTTCATTTTTGCTTCCATCTGTGTAAATTTGGATATCTACATCAGGGATTTCGTTGATTATCTCAAGTGTCAACTGCTTTAAAAGGGCCGGGTCTGTACTTGCTTTATTCACGGCCTGTTGTAGTTTGGTGTGGAAGAATACTCCCTTTAATCCCTCCTATGGATCAATACAATTTTTCAGGGAGTGATGTTCGACCTCTCGGCTGAATAAATTCAACTCTGTGGCCAGGCTCATTGGACTGTTTTTTCTTTAATCTTTGGTTACTTTTCCACCCACCTAGAAAATCCGAGGTGCGATTATGAGAGCCATTACTTATAAGTTTGTTAAAATATTTCTGCAATGCAGCTCCTCCTCTGGATCTCAAAGGCTGTAAGTCTGCCTCATACAAAACGATTTCATTAGGGCAACTGTTTCTCAAACCAGTGATTATGCGAGCCGCGCTCAACTGAACTCTTTATAGTTTCTATAAATTGGTATTGGAAGCGCAAAAGTATACAGGTAATCCATATTCTAAAATAGGTTTAATAAGGGCAATGTACGTATTCCTAAGAGTTTCAGCATTAGCGCCCCAATCTCTTCCTGAGATGTATTTGAGTATATTCAGTCTTCTTCTGCTTTTGCAGATTAAGCTCTCAATATGTTTATTGCAGTTGAATTCGGGATCCAAAATAAACCCTAAGTATTTAGGATGTTTTATGCCATTGATATTTTGTCCATCGAACCTAACTCTAGGTTTATAATTACATAGTTTTTTGTTAGTTGTGAAGAAGGTGGCATAAGACTTATTGGCATTAAAGTTCAGTTTGTGCTGAGCAGCAAACTCACTCAGGTCATCCATAGTCAAATTCACTTCTGACTCGATCGCTTCTACCTGGGCTCCCGATTTCCATAAAACTATGTCATCCGCAAAAATTCCAGCTTCACACCTCCTGGTGAGCAACTCCTCAATGCCCATCAGATAAATGGCAAAGAGAAAAGGGCTCAACACCGACCCCTGAGGGACACCCTGGCTTAAAATAAATTTGTCAGAGAAAGAATTATTATATTTGACCCTGATGGCACGCTGCTTCAGGAAATCAAAGATCCAAGCCAGAGCCCTGCCATTGATCTTACCATTTTCATGCAGTTTGATAATTAACTTGTGTTTCCACACTCTGTCAAATGCCTTTGTCAGATCAATGAAGACTGCAACAGAGTGGTTAGTAGGCCTATTGTTTTGTGCATCCCTGATCTTCTGGCACATGTAGAGAACCTGATCGGTAGTGCAATGTCCTCTTCTAAATCCGTACTGAGCCCTTTCCATTAGGTTGTTCGAGTCAAGAAAGTATTTGAGTCTGGCCAGGATCATTCTTTCCATTATTTTACAAATAATACTCGTAAGTGATATAGGTCTATAGCTCTCTGGCGAACAAGCCTCCTTATTGGGTTTTTTAATTGGGATTATAATGGCACTTCTCCAATCTCTTGGAAGTCTCCCGTTGCTCCAAGACAGGTTAAAGATGTCCAATAAACTCTTCCTGCCCGTGAGTCCCAAGTGTTCAATCATCCTTCCATGTAACCCATCCGGGCCAGGAGATTTAGTCCAATCCATCTCGGAGAAGGCCTATTCCAGTTCATGTGACGAGAATTCCTTGGTAAAAATGATCTCTTTAGAGTCAGTGGTACGGCAACCGTGAACCACTGCTCTAGCTTTCCTCTCAGTGTGCCTATCCGTCTCCGAAAAATTTAGCGAGCTTATCTTTTGGTAGTGAGTCCCCAACGCGTTGGCTGCGTCTTTATCGTTATGGGTCATATTTCCTGCAGAGTCAATGAATTTGTTCTTTCTGATATAGTATCTTCTCTACTTAAAGCCTTAGCTATTTTCCAGAGTTTGGAGTCAGGCGTTTTCGGATCCAAGCTTCCACATAATTCTTCCCATTTTTTCCTTCGACTTAACGCATAAGCCCGTTTAATCTCTGCATTGACCTTATTTAATTGAATTCGCTGTTCATCTGAAATTAATCCAGTGCTGTTCCTGTTTGATTCCAGTGTCTTTCTCTTTTCCAGCAGTGGTCTAAGCGTTAGTGAATTGTGCTCATAGAATGGTACGTAACGCTTGAAAAGTCCTCTGGGGATAGCCTTTTTGGCACTCCTAATGATAGTGTTTTTAAATGCCAGCCATTTTTTCCCAAGATTATAACATTTCTTCTCTCTAGCAAATAAGTTATCGCTGTGTAGTCTATAATCTTCCCAATTCGCCTTCTTGAAGTTCCATTATACTAGTAAATCTTAGGAGTGCATCTTCGGTTCCTAGTCTCTTTATAAAACCAAATTGGTTTTTAGAAAAAAAAATTATTTAAAAAATTATAAAGTCTATTTTTCATTGCTGTTTCAAATACTTTTGAGAAAATGGATAACACAGAAATCGGACGATAATTTCCCATACAATTAATTTCTCCCGCTTTATAGATAGGCGTTACTGTAGCTAATTTTAAGTTTTCTGGATACACTCCCTCTTTAAAAGACAGATTTATTAAATTTACAATTATTTCGGGTTTATGCTTAAGAAGCATTTTTAAAACTTTTACAGAAATTTTGTCGTATCCGACAGATTTTTTTTCATTTAAAGCATTAACAATATTTAGGATCTCAATTTCGAATACCTCATAAAGAAGGAAAGATTTGCATTCTGTATAGGTTATATTAAAATCCGAAGTATTGTTGAAATTACTGTTTATATTAACATTTGCACAATTAATAAAAAAATAATTGAAATCATTGACAATATTTTCAGTAATAACCCTCGGTAAAATATTTTTCTTTTTGTTTTTACCAATAAGATTATTAACAAAAATCTCCACTGTTTTCTTTGATCTCTATCACAAGTAATAAACTCATCGCGATATTTTATTTCCTTTGCAGTTTTAATTTTTTGCTTTACTTCTGCAACTATACTTTTATATTTTGGACTTTAAATTCATGTCATAAGGGTACTTTTTTGTTTTCATGTGTAGCTCTTGTTTATCATTTATGAGTTTTAAAATTGAATTATTGATCCAGTTTGTTACCTTTATTCCTTCGTCCATCGATTGAAACAGTTGCAAGTTCTATTGTACTTTGAATTTTTGTTTGTATATTAAATGATAATACAGGTTTACATTATCAGTTATATTCGGAGTTCCTAACATGACAATTTGTTTCCCTAGCTTTTTATTATCAATTCGTACTGCGACTTGTTTGTTGTATGCAGGCTTAAGTTTATTGTTAGGTATTGTGATATTACATAGAATAGGATAATGATCAGTTAAATCATAAATAAAACGAGCAGTTTCAACCGGCATATAGGAATTTGCCTTGACAAAAATATGATCAATACATGTTTCTGATATGTCTGTTACTCTTGTCGGAATATTTATCATGGATAATAAACCATTTTCCGATAGGATATTTAAGTAATCATTAACTAATTTACTATTTTCTAAAATATTAATGTTTATGTCTCCTTAACACACAGTTTTTAAATGACATTACTAATAAATGACTAAGTTCTTGGTTGGAGTAATCAATTGTGTATGAGTGGAATCTATACAAGTCTATTAAACTAGATTTAAACTTTTACTGTGCAGTACTAATCCCTCAGCAGAGAGCATTGACCATGTTAGGTTACTTACAAAGTCATAACTTTCTTTTACATAAACTAAAACACTACCAGATCTATTTTCACTTCTACAGCAATTGAACACTTTGTAGCCATCTAAATAATATAATTGAATTTCACATTCAGAAATCTATTTTTCATAAAGAACAATGACAGGAATAATTAAATTGACAAACTGTCGCCATTAAAATTTGCCACCCTAAACTGTAGCCCACTAAGCTTATTTGAAACACAGCCCTGCTACCTCCAGGTCCAATCTATTAAAGTTAAAAAAACCTTTACATTTCTACATACATTATTTCGTTCTAGTACAGTGGACGAGACCCTTTTGGAAAGTGCCAACTAGCTACATGCATGCTATTTAAAGATCTAACTATATTACAGTTATTGAAATGAAATGATGGAAAAATCAAATAAACTTTTACTTATTTTATTGCCGTGATTAAAATGATTTAAAACCTCGGGTATTTTCCAGCAATCCAACGGTGTAAAACTTCCAAATTGTCTGTCCACAATTTTTTTTTTTTACATCTGCAAACACCAATCAACAAGCAAATCTGTTTATTAGTATTTGTTATCTTTTTTTAAATTTTAAATTAAAATTTATTTTTTATTATTTATATTAAATATGTTTAAACGACTAAAAGCCTCATAAAATTGTGCAATGGGCGTAGGTTTGCGCTAATGGAGGTTCTGTTTTTTTTCCCCTTCTCTAACATAGTCTGTAATGTATCACACTTTTACTCCGAATAAATTACAAACTGATATGCTCATGCTCATGTCTGACTCCCCACAATGTTAATACATTTCGGTAAGATAAAACCCAACTTTTTACAGCATACATTTAAATGTCAGTGGAATGGTAAAGACTATGATGAGACATAGAAAAGCAAGCACACATTCTCTGCCCTTGACTTTTATCACTATGACAAACCCCTACATTGGTTTGACAAAACTCTAATTGATTGTATTATGAAGTATCTATAGTTGCAAAACTCAAATTTTCTAAGTATAATACACCGTAATAAGTATACACACAAGCAAGTATAAGTACATCCTTAGTATATATGACACATTCTAAAGTATAACTAAGATATAGGGTCCAGTACGTTCATTTGTCCAGTGAATTTTTGAAAAGTAGCCAATAAACGGAACAGACACTATATCTTAGTTATACTTTGGAGAATGTGAGTTTTGCAACTACACCCATTATGTAGACCTTATCACTTTCAGTCGGAGTTTTGAAGATGTGGTCTGAAATAATATTAAATATTGTATGAACTGCTATGTCTATTATTCTTTCATGAATGAAAAACTGAGAGAATCTGTAAGAAATAATTTAGTTGCTTTTAAAAATGCATTAAAAATTTAAAGTAAATAAATTTAATTGTAATGAATTATTTTTCTTGTTTTATATTGTATTCCAGGCCCTAGGTCCGAAGAAGTTAGGTAAAATGCATTTAAAGGCTTATTTTGAAGGTATAAGGATAGTAAGACTTATTTAGTTTAGTTCATTCATATTTTACAAATACTTTTCCAAATGTACTTATTTAAAATAACATACAATTTAAAAAATACAAATATAACTCAATTTCGACATTAAAGTTAGTTGGAACTTTGTAAAACCGAATGCTTCCTATCTTTTTGGTTTCGTGATGGATCATATTCTTATGGTCAGCTACGCCCTCAATTTACACACAAAAACCACGGATTCCGGAAAAAGATTGCGTATAAAGGCGCATGTGGCGTCATGACGAGTTTCCTGGCCTTGAATGTTGAGGAGTTAAGTAGTATTTTTAGGTAACAGGTTAGTGTCTCTTTTGAAATTAAGCACACGGAATTCTCTTAAGAAAAATTGAGATCAAATAATGACTGGGAATACCAACTTGGATAAGATCTTGTTTAACAGTATAAGGGAAAATGCAGTAAATGAAAAAGAACAAGGAAATGTGTTAAATGTTTCGAAACAGCGGATTTTGTATCTTTTCAACCAAGAAACTATTTTTAAATATTTTTTAAAAACCTTCTTCAAGAGGGTATCCATTGAAATGCTTTATTTCATTTAAAATTATGAAATTGAAATAAATTTTTGTAAATGCTATATGATGACCTTAACGTTGACCTTAACGTATTTTTGTTACTTTAACTACTTATACCAATACATAGTCCTACAGAGTCGCTTATAAAAATTAATTGCAAAATGTGCTCATTTGATTTGATATAAAGTTATCGTTGAATATAAGGTTAGGAAAATATGCTTTATAATGTGCTTTTTTCGGTTCATTTTGACTATTTCAACAGTTCCAATGTTTTAACAATATAGTTATCTGATCCACTATTTGAAAAGCATCGGGAATTGAGTGGCTAGCTTAAATTTAAATGTATAATTACAGACTTTAATAAATGGGGATGAAACCAGTCCCTCATAATTTAGAAACAATACATGTTATTGGGGAATTTTCCTGACAGGAAGTAAATGCAAATCAAAAAAGTTATTCACCACCCAACATTTTGTTATTATATTAATTAATCATAATAAAATGGAGGTTGGATGGTTGGGCTTTAAAGTAGATTAATTATTTTAGATTATAAATAAATGATAATGCAACAAGGGTTTGAAACTTTAAAATGTGGTGAATTAATGTGCAGAAACAAGTGAAGTTGCAATAATCTTAACCGATTACGATTAATTTTCAAGAAAACGATCATAAAAGTGCCAAGTTTTTATCCATGAAAATTATCAAAAAAATATGTGTATGAACAATATATATATATTAATTTTTTATTTGTTTTCAGCTAGTAATTTTTAAAAAATTCTAGGAGAAACCAACATTCATCTAAAAAAAGCCAACAATCTCACCCCGTCATTTTCAAGGGAACGAGAAGCAAGGGCTTAAGTTGGGATAATGGAAAGAGGAATTATCACGTCAAAAAGTATATAGTTAGAATAGCCCAAATGAACCCATCGAGTGATTAATGAACAGGAGGAAAAGAACGATTTGTAACATCTTTAATATTAACATGATTCTGTGGAAGATACGAATATCAAAATAGCCATTCTAGCGGCCTTTTTGAACATCTGACTAAGCATGATTATTGTTTTGGCGTGCGTGCCTATTGTTCACGTCTGTTTTATGAAAACTTTATTATAAAAATTGTTTTATAAAGTGAACTGATTGAGCGGATGTTAGACTAATGTGTGTTTATTAAAAGGGGGAAAACTACAGATGGCTGTCTAGATTTGAAACAGGTTTGAGTTAATGTATAAAAGAGGAATACATCTGCTTTAAAAGCCCTTTTTACCAGAAGAATGAAGGTGCTTGTAGGATTTTGTATTCTGGCTGTGGCCTTTGCAAGGCAAGGTAAGTTTTTCTTTTATCATTTTACATTAAAGTAGTGTTGTGTGTTTTTTTAAACAACATTAATTAATTTTTAAAAAAATAATTCAAAAATTATTTTTTAAATTTTTTTGCACAAAATTAATTTTAAAAATATAAAAATAATTCCAAAATTATTTTTAAAAAATTATTTTTTTCGTAAAGTTAACTTTTTTTTAATATCAAAATATGCTATTTTTTAACAAAAAGATAAAAAGTAAATTAAGGTTTACAAATATATAATTTTAATTTAGTATCAGAAGCCTGGTTCACAGAAATGTATTATAGTAATTAGTATTATAATTTATCGTTACGAAAAAAATATGTTTTTCGTTAGAACTTTTTATTTAAAGAAACTAATTTTAAGACTGATGAGGATAGTCATAGTTAGCGATATGGAAATATTTCCGATGAAATCAATGACAATGTATTTTCATCTAAAATTTCGTATTTGCAGTCCGAGAAGAGGTAGAGGACAAATAATTTAATTATTAAAGCAAAGGTGACACTTTGCATTCGATTTTGTATTTTTTAATACTAACTTCTCAAAAAAAATATGTATGTTATTGGTTAACGAAGAGCTTTTACTTACAAATTTTAAGTATTTTTCTACAAATATTTATAAAACTCGATGTTGCTTTCTGATAATGAAAAAAAAACTATGTTTCATTTTTTCCAAGGATGTATAAATTAGATAGGGCAGAGTGTAGACTAAGATACGTTTTGAAACTCAGACCGTGTAGATGGTAATATTATCGATATTAATTAATATTGATAACAGTAGAATTTTTCTAAACACTGTCTGTAATAATGAAATATGTCGTTTCACGCATGCCTTATAACTAATGCTGGAAATTATAATTGTTTCGAAATGGTTCCATGGTTGATTTTTGGAAAATGGTTGATTTTTGGGAGACAACATCTGTAAGCCTAGTGAATTATAATACAGTCTTTTAAAATTCCAGAGATTTGGCCAGTATATGTTTAATGTATGATTATTTTTAAAAAATATATATTAACTCTTTTTCCAGTTTCATACTCCTTGAATATCCAACTCTAAATACACTGCTCAAAACAATTAGAACAATTAGGGGAGCACTTAGTGTACTTTTGCTAATACTTTCAGTCCCAACTTTTATTTTTTATTCTAAAAATCTAAACTTTGTGAAACAGATTCATTATGCATCCAGAATGAAATGGTAAAAAAACAAGGGGAAATCTTAACGTTTTAGCTAAAAATTTAAGGAAAAAAATGGAATAATAACTTTTGAATAAATCATAACAATAATTTTTTTAAAAATCTTCATTTGTTAAAAATAGTTAAAAATTAATTTTTAGATATCTAAAAATACAATCATGAAGAATTAAGGGTCAATTTATTTAATAAAATTGTTTCAGTATGAATTTTAGTTTACCTTGTTTTTCATATTTTCATTTAATTAAAACAAACATTATTTAATTCTTCAAAAGACACGATTCTTCCATCTAACGATACAAAAAGAAAATATAACTCTATAGAAAAAAATCGCCAGCTGATGATTCCAAATGGAATGTGCAAGGATTTTAACCATGCGCTTCCCTAATTGTTTTGAGCAGTGTATTTAACACCATTATCATAGTCTTTATGCAACTTTCTACAAATAGACGGATGTGGTCCACACCAGACTTTTGACGAGTGTGGTACGCTATGTCCACTGACCTGTGACAATTACCAGAACCCACCCAAAGTATGTGGCTTGATGTGTGTACCTGGGTGTCACTGCGATGAGGGATACGTGCTCAACAAAGACAAGCGATGCGTTAAAACAGAGGAATGCGCAGCTAAAGCGAACCCTGTTGATGTTGGAGGTAATTTTTTTTAATTGTATATGATTGAAAAGCTAAATGTGAAATGTGCTTAAGTTTATTGGGGATTTTCCAACCATGTTTTATCTTTTAATATATTTATTGTAGATAAAGAATGGACCGAAATCTTCCGGAGGACATGATGTCATTTTTCATTTTGTGATTCATTTTTTTTAACGTTTCATTTGTTAATTTTGGCTATATTAGGCGATGAATAGTTCGATGATTGATCTGAAAGGCTAAACATTGCTATATAATACATTTTTCTTGTTTAATATGGTATTTTCGAAAAATTCACTCCCTCTTTTAATTTTATGCTCACAGTTGTTGTTATTTAAATAATCACTAAGGAAATTGCTAGATAAAATAACATTTTAAATAAAGGTAACATTTTACATAAAGGTAACATTTTAATTACTCGAAACTAAAATTATTTAGTAACTGAATTCTCTTTCAAATTAGGTGTGTCACTATAGTGTATTTATGACGCTTCTACATAATATGAAAATTAAAAATGTTTTTCGAAAATAAATAAACAATAATTTTTATTAATAATGAAGCATAGATAGCTATTGTTTGTAAGTGAAAATCGTAATTTTTGGTACAATATAAGGTATCATTTAATTGAAAAATGTACTCACAAATTGATATGTAATAATAAATTTTAACTATTCATAAAATAAATTGTTTCATCTAAAGACCAGCATTAAAAGTATCAAAATATATTTTGCTTTGACATCTATTTTTTTTTGTTAAAATCTATAGTTTAAAAACTTTGAATTTTTTAAAAAAACATTCACATTTTATATTGAAAGATAGTATATTGTAAGAATATTTTATATTAGCTGTATGGTCCCACCTTACTGGGAAACCGTTGACTTAATCGAAAATTTGTTTCTTTTTAGAAGGAATGCCCTACTTATTAAAACAAAATTTTTAAAACAAAATACTCGAAACAAAATCAAATTCTTGTTGGGGCATGCGCATCGCGCAATGCAAAAGAAAACAACAACAAGTGAAAACTTAAAAACTAAGCCTTAGGTTCATGCGTAGGTATTGAAAGGAATCTATATTAAAAATTTCGAATTTCTGAGGGCAGTATAACTAGGTCTTTCACGATCTACAGACATACACATAGACTCTTTCTTTTGCTATTATAGATACATTTAGTCGTATTCATTTTAGTGCGAAATCAGAAAAAAATACTGAAAAGGAATGAATGAAGTTTCACCGTAAAAACTTTATTGCATAATCTTATTTAAGTTACAAGCGTGAATGTTACAATTTTAGGAGTGGACGAATTTTGTTTGGCTGAACAAGACCCTGGATGGTGCAAAGGCAACTTCAGAAGATGGTACTACGATGCCCAAACCGAAACCTGTCGAAGGTTCGTGTATGGAGGCTGTCAAGGAAACAAAAACCAATACGAAACAAAGCAAGAATGTGTCAAGCGCTGTAAAGGTTGGTTGTAAAAACTTTTCTGCTAATACATAAATATAATGAAACTAAGACCAGCCAACAGTTAAACTAAAAGATATCAATTAAGTATTAGAATTTAAATGTGTATATTGAAACCTGAAGATTAACAGTGAATTAGAAATAAAGATCAAGCAGTGAATTAGAACATAAAGGTTAAACAGTGAATTAGAAATAAAGATCAAGCAGTGAATTAGAACATAAAGGTTAAACAGTGAATTAGAGCATAAAGATTTGACAGAGAAATCGAATTTAAAGATTAAAACCAAGATGGAAAATAGTTTCGGTATAAAATTCTATATGTACAAAGTTTTTGAAAACAAAGGAAGGAGAACGATATTGCTTGAACATTACTATTTCATATTCATGTCTTTGAGGTATTTAAATATTCGTAAAGAAATTTTTAGTGTCTTTAAAAATGCTAATGAATTATTAATATAAGTATTTATGATTTTTAATCTTGAACATTTTTGAGGTATTTTGAAACAATAAACTGCAGAAATATAAATAAGTTAAGGGGATACGGTACCCAAAAATTGGCCAAAATATCAAGTTTTCAGTTTTGACTTTTTCTTATTATTCACAATATCTTTCTGAACATTTACTAAAAGTTTCATAATGATATCTTTTGTAGAAAAAAAGTTATTAAACATTTTCCGGAGTCATCCCTTGAAGTTTGAACCCGTATTTCGTCTGCTTTTAACCTGTTTTCTCTGTTTCGCGTTTTACAATTCTTATGTTTATTAAATCCCTTAAGCCTTTTTGTTAATTAAGTTAGAATTTTGAAATTTTTAGCCTGTGTTCTTATATAAGTGGTGCACAAAATTGGAATAAATAATTGGCTACTTATAGATTTAAAAAAAAAGTTGAAGTCAATAATTTGTAAAAATTGTTTGATTTTTTGAGATTTTTAGTATAAATACATGTTACTTTTTTTACTGTAGCTCACATTTTAAAATCCATGCACAGTTCTCGAAAAAATAGTTCTAAAAACAAAATATAAAAGTTTAGTTAAGATATTTCTAAAATTTGAAAGAGGAGTATAGCGTTTTAAAAAAGTTTAAAATTTTAATTTTAAAAAAATGAAAAACTACTTGTAAATATTTTTGTGGGAAATGTTTAGTTAGAGTAAACATTATATAAAAACACTATAATTTACAAGTTTATGTTATTATTACTAAAAATAATATTTTGAGTACCGTATCCCCTCTTATTTGCATATTTCTCGAAATTTTATCTTTTAGTCGAAGAAAGATTTAATAAAATGTATTTCATTTAAAGAATTAAGCACCATTTAGTTCAATATTTTAATTTTTGTTTTACATATAAGTGAATTATTAAATAACTACATAAAGTAAATCATGATTATAAGTAAGCATATAGTTAAATTAAATGTTTCGTGTTTATTTTTCGATATTAATTAATTCATTCTGTATGAATATTTTTAGGTAGAAAAAAAATATTTTTGAGAGTTTGATGTTACTTTGAAGTCTTAAATTTTGGATAAAAATGTGAATTTAAGCAGAAAACTTTAATTGTATAGTAAAAATATGGTTTTAAATTAAAAGATACCTTAGTTAAATTTTAACATTACACCAAAACATGCTATAAGTTTTATTTAAAAAGAACCTACAAGGAATCTTTAATTTCCCGCAGAAAAGTAATAATTTCACCTCATTTTCCATGTAGTTGAGTATACTTCATGATGTAGGACAAGCGTAAGCAATAGCCACATTTTCTCATTAATTGTTAGAAAATCCTTGACATAGCTCATCATGGTTGTATTTTCCTTTCATCACTATGAAAGGAAAACCTCAATTTTGTGGTTATTTAAATGCTGTACCAACGTATTGATATTAAACGCTCGTTCGTCAGACTTAATATGTTATACAAATTATTCCTTGAAGAGTATTTACATACAAATAGTGCAAAATTTTATATTTCCAGAACATATTTACATAGAGGTCATAACCTTTGATAGATGAACATTAAATTTGCCTACATAACTCGTTTTAACGAGCAATAATTCCCATTTTGACATGCATTTAACATTTTTCATTGAATTTAATTGAATGCCACTGTATAGGAGAGCCTAAAAACATATTTGAATGTATACTGGCACATTAGTTCTTTTATTTGTATTATTAAATTCAAAATACAAAAATTGAATAAAAGCATTCATAAGTTCTTTTCGTTATAATTTTTTTTGTCTTATAAATACTCTGTTTCACGGTCGTTGTCTGCGGGACAGAATCAGCTTTAATGACTCTTCTTGTTTGATTGGTCGATTTGCCTCATAACCCAACAATTAGTAATTTTGAAAGCTTTTCGTGTTCACGAGGACAAGGACCGTGGAACGTAGCCTTAAACTAGCTCTATATTCCTATATTTCTGTTTTATAGCTATTTTTATCTGGAGTTAGTTGGTTATTTTTACGATTTCAACTTATTTGCTTTTAAAATTGAAAAGAAATATCTAAATTTAATATGCCAAATATAAAATTTTTGACTTTTTTTTCTTTGTAGGTGTAAAATCCCAAAGACCTAAAATTCTTCCTGAACTATGTAAGGCCTCTGCTAATAGTGGAAACTGTTCAGCATTTTTTGTCCGGTTTTATTTCGACTCTATAACTGGGCAATGCAGAAGATTTTTCTACAGTGGATGTAATGGCAATAGAAATAATTTCAAAACACTAAGAGAATGTAACAGGACTTGTACATGAAGTAATAAATTTTTAAAAAGTATTTTGAATTTTGTATGATTATTTCATCAGTAAAATTTTTGTTTGAAATAATTTAGAAAAATAGTTTGAGAAACAGTTTAATGAGGTAACTTCGGCTAAAACTTATCTCCATGTCAATATTTGATTTACTTGTATAAAATTAGTCAAGCAGAGACTAAGTAATTAAAAATTGTGTGCTGGGGCCAAAGTTATCGCAGTTGTACAGAAACAAAAATCAGGGTAGAAGTTTTTATTATTTAATGTTTTGAAGACAGACCCCCTGACAGTTTTTTTTCCAATTAAGTTTCGTTCCCAAAACATGCTGCCATCAGAAAAAACGACCAAACATTTCGGAAACTTTTCAGATTTCTCTCCATAACTCCCGAACTATACATTTTAGTCATAATACTTTTTTAAAACAATTTAAAAAGCCAATTAAATGTTACATAGTATAAAACCTCTTTGAGATACAGTGTTACATACATAGACAAAAGATTAAAAAGAAATTATAATCTGGTAACTTTTACTCAATTTCTTGCCAAAATCTTCAAAATAACGCATGCAAATTAGTGAAACATGCATAACATCTTGAAATAAAAATAAAGTTAGGTTTTATTGACTTAGAATAATGTCCTCATCAACATATTGAGTTATAGTATTTCTGAGAGTTGGAGGAAAGAGGTAAATAACGCAGCATATTTTTACAGAAAAAATCTTTTTAAAGAAAATAACAGTATTTTTTCTGTAAATATTGTTGTGTCACTACACAACAAGCTAAATGTATGACTAACCTAAATACATCCACCCTTTTTTAAGTAATTTAACAGTTCAATTTAAATAATTTGGTTTTAGACAGGTTAATTATTGATAACTTTGGAATTAAACTTTTATGATACTAGAATTCTTTTATTACAACACCACAATATATGGGATTTTTTTCTGTAAATTAGCAGACTTTTTTTTACAATGAAGAAGTTTGCATACATACCTCCATTTCCTAACAAAATTAATGGGGAAAAGTTATTAAAAAGTATTAAAGTTTGTTATATTATTCTTATTCATTATCACACATAGAAATGGATTTCAGGATGAACTATTATTAACTTGTCTTAAATACAATCAAAATACAATGTAAATAGTAAACGTATTGTCAATTTTGTGTCGTTTAAAACACTGGACATTTTCGTCATCGCTACAAATATTTTAAGTATAATTTGTTTTGCTCTACTAGTAAAAGAATTGGCTCAATAGTTTAAGGCAATAAATTGAACAACAGTAACAATATTGTCCGATTTAGATTTACTGTTTATGTTCATACTTTTATGCCTAAACTTCTCAGGTTAAAATCCTAAATATAAGTTTTTGCTAGGAAATATTGTACAACTTTGATTTTTTTTTATTTTGTTCTTTACATTATTCATATTAAATTGAAAAGTACGCAGTGCACAGATATTAAAGTTCATTTACTATTTATGATCGATAAAATTTAAAATTTTTACTCTAAACAAATTTTTTAATAAAAGCATATTTAAGACACAATGCTTTTATTATTTATCATACTTAATTAAAACAAAAATATTGTAATTTAAAGTACTTTTGAATCGATAAGGAGTGACACAATATCTAAAATATATGGAGATGTAAGCACAACATCTGTTTAATCTGCCTCAAAACTTAATAACATAAATTGATAAATCAGTACATACAAAAAAAGAATGATGAAAGCCGATGTCCTATGTTATAACATTGGACATAAATGCTCTTTCTACTAATCTAAAGAATGACAGAAGGTGTTTTTCACATTCTTATCGATAAAAACAGATTCTGGAATAATAGATACATGCTGTACAAAAACAAGGATACGTTTCCAAAGAGTTTTTAGGGTGCTCTTCAATAGGTCAGAATTTCTGTAAGATGAAGATTTTGATATTTTCCTGTATCATAGCCGTTGCATTGGCAGCATGGCCAGGTATTTACATGTTTTAAGTTCAATTTACAAAATATAGGAATTATAAGCCAGAAAGGTGAAGTTGCATAAAATAACGTATTGAAATCAATGTTTGAGTTGCTCATTTCATAAAATGAATTTTTATTTCAAATATTTAACCTTCTGAGTGTTACATCCGGCCTTTCCCGGATTTCATGCATTAGTGTTTCTAGCAACAACCATAAATTAAAAACAATTATAATTAATGAATACTAATTCATATATCAACATTTTTGTTTTATTTGAAAATAATTTTGAGATCATCTCTACAAAAATAAACCTAATTTTTATTTTCTAAAAAAAAACTATTTAATTTATGCAAAGAAAACATCTTACATTTTTTGTCTGTTTCCAGGCCACTTAAAGGTTTGAAACATATTTAAATTTTTAAATGAAAGAACATTTCAATATTTTATTATCGTTTAGAACTAAATATTAAGAACCTCCATCTAAGAAAAAGCAAACAACTTACAAAAACTCATTATCTCACTTTGGTTAACTGTCTTAATAGATAATAGTCTATTTGAAAAATTCTTTATAATTATAACCTTTATTTATTAAAAGACACGACTTTTTATCAATGTATTGGTGTTTTCTCTAAATAAATATTTAAAATGCTTCCGATAGCTTAAATCATTGGTAAACAAATATTATAATTTGTACGATGCAAAATTCAAACTTTTCAATTACTTTAGAAGAGAAGAAGACATGCACAGATAAACCGGACACGGGTTTGTGCCAAGCGCTGTTCAGGATGTGGTATTACGATCCTGAGACTCAGTCCTGCCAGAGGTTCGTCTATGGCGGTTGCCAAGGAAATGGAAACAGATATTGGAGTGAAGAAGAATGCTTGAACAACTGTAAAGGTTAGCCTAATTGAGACCCTCTCCATTTTAGTTAAAATATGAAATTTTTAAAAAATTGTTGGCCTAAATGAATTTTATTTTCATGCATAACCCTTTACTACCCTTTCAGATGGTGCTGATTTAAGGTTATGAGGCTAAGTGTTAAGAGTTTTTTCGAAAAAGTTTCCTTAAACAGAATCAATGCCAGCAACTCCTTAAGAACTACGTCATTTTTTATACAAATAAACGACTGATAGATATAAGTCACCTGCGTCAGTATCAATATTTTTGAAGAGATGGAACATTCTCTTTTATACCCGCACAATTGTGTAGCTCAAGTCGTAAAGGGTTATAACAATTTATCTTTGAAGTGTGATGTAGACTATTGAACAAACCCCTTCACTACCAGGAGGTACGCAGCGTACGACCTCTCACTTCGATCATCATCAACCAGGACGTACACTGCGTGCGTCGTCCACTCTACAGAAAATAACTGCAACTGCAACAACAGCTTTGCTAGCCTGGTCTTTTGGTTTCTTAATCCAGAAATTAAGCCTGTGAATGAAGGAGTTAATTTTAACGCTTTCGAATACTAAATGGCGAATTTTCTAAAATATAAAGGCACAGTTTCAGTACTATATAAAAAAGTAACCTGGAAAACTAATCTTGAATGCTAGCATATTGGATTTTTTTTTAGATATTTTGAATAGTTAATAAATGACTCGTTGCAGGAAGATCGAAACATCTTTCTGTAGATAGTTTTTTTCCATATATTAGCAAAAACTTTTGTATTTTGCATAGGCGTAGAGCCAGTATCAATGCAACATGGTGAAGATGAAGAGGTTGACTGCAATTCATTTCCTGATGTGGGCCTATGTGACGCCCTGATACAAAGGTACTATTATAATCCTCTGGAGGGCGAATGTCAGCAGTTCACTTACGGTGGATGTGGAGGAAACGGCAATAATTTCAAAACCGAAGAGGAATGCAACAATAAGTGTGCAAGTATGTATCAATTTGAGGAGGATCATTTGAAAATTTTCAAAAGAGTTCGTTTGTTTTGTACATATAGAAGTAACAGTACTAGTGATCGTTATTAGAATACATGTTACATAAAAAATTTCATAAATATCTTTTTTGTGGGTAGCATTTGAAAGCCATACCTACAAGTATGCTTTAACGTTTCAAGGAAAATCTTCATAATCTAGAAAGTTTAGCACACTCACGTGGTATAAATGTTATATTTTGCCTACTGTTTACCTATAAACTGTTTCTATTGTGGGTGTTGACATACTCAACATTTAGGGAGGGGGGATTGAATGTTTCCCAGTTTAAAACTTGAGTAGGGTAATATAGTAATCAACAATTTAACTCTTTTCATGGATTGTCAAAAATTTTCACCCTAATGACAAGCAGGATCGGTAGTTTTGCAATCAGACACATTAACTACTACACTGCGGCAGACCTGTAAACTGCAGTAATCGCAACAATGAACTAGACCAATTTTGCTCTTAAATAATCAGTCTTTCAATATACTTTCTTAGAGGTTGGAGTTATTGAGTGTTTTCAACAATGATGTAAGTCATTAGTCTATATACTACAATTTGCCTGCCCCCGGCAGTGCATTTCTGCAAACTAGTTAGGAATATTTTATTTTACCTAAGAAATACAAGCCACTTACATACTACAAGTATATGGAACTTTTTCATTTCGAAGGCGTAAATCTCGCCAAACGGAATCTTAGAAGACAGACGCAATTTTCTAGCGACAAAAAGCAATATACGCGGTTAAAGGACTACGGTATACACAGTTTGTTGGGGGTTTACATTTTTGGCGACCTTATAGCTTTCTCCCACAAAATGGAAAAGTATCAAATAAATGCATTCTTTCATAGATTCTGATGATGCGTTAAGTGCCATACCAATGCCATTCTCATGTGACTGCGAAGGAGAAGATTCCACATGTGCTTGTTGCGGACACATGAAAATCTCCACCATTCGTCTCGATAAAAAAGGTAAGCGGAAGGAGAGACTCTTGCATTGGCTCTCATTGCCATCAATATAGCTTTGGTTTATTTACGAGCTATTTTGCTGTTCTATTTCTAATTAGCTAATAAATAATCTTTTAATTAATAGTTTTCTGTTAAAAATGTTTTAGCGTATCTTTACTTCGTTTAGCATGAAATATTGACGCAGAAATGTAATACGCTAAATTAAAGCTCCAGAACCTGACTAATATTTCGAAATTTTGCATAATTTTAGCATAACACTTTAACTAGAAGTATATCAAATGGATAAAAATTGAACAAATGGAATTTTAATTCATTTATTCATGTAACTTCATTGTCACCAAAAATTTGATTACTTTGAAACTTTTAATATTTCGAAATTTTGAATCGAAATATTTTGATACTTTTTTTTAAATTTATAAATCTCTTTCTACTCTACCCGTGAATATTGATCACAACTTTTTGACGATTTTCTGTTGAAATAGTCAAAACTGCATCGATTGGCTCCAAAATTATAATTTCGACAAGTAAAAATAGAAGCTGCTAAAACTTTGAGTATTAGTCCCAAATTCAGATGTTTATGCAAAAAAATATTTCTTAATACATTAATTTATGCGTTTTTGTAATTTTTAAGTTTGAAATTTTGATAATTAAAATTTTAACAGTAATTGTAGGTACATAAACATTCTTTTTTTAATTGTATTAAAATATTTCTAAACAAAATATTATTTATAGCCTAGTTCTTTTTTTTCAATTCGAAAGAATTAAAACTTAATCTTTGAGCCAATTATAAGAGCTTGGCGACATTTATTTATGACACATTAACTCTTTGAAACTTTTGAAATAATATTTACGACTCGTATTTTTTCAGTTTGTATTGAAGTTGGCTATAACAACGAAAAGAAGGCTTTGTCGCTTAATATAAAAGCAGGTGATAAAGTGCTCTATAATAATTCAATATCAGGTAAGTACTATTAACATGACGATAACAAAATAATCATGACGTGTTTAGTTTCTCAACCTATTTTGCTTTTGTATTTAATTAGTTCTCGTAAGTATTTTCTAAATTAAGTTATATACATCCTTGTATGTTTAGTAATTAATATTAATGGAATGATGCATGTGTTCTCAATAGTGTCAGTTTATATTATAGTCTGGTGTACACAGTGTGCAAGTAATATTACTTTTTTTCCCAATCTAGTTACTATGTGGGTTATATGTGTGCATTTGCGGTGGGACTTATTTTTTTTTATGTGTATAAGGTTTCTTAACCGGACCTTGTATGTTTCTTGTTGTTGATTGACAATTTATATTGTGTTGCTAAGTTTTTTGTTGTTGTTGTAATGTATGTTTTTTTTTCTATTTCAATTTCATAAGCTCTTTTATTTCAGCTACTAATCCACCCCCTGTTTGCATTGGTATACCACCGATGACTATGTTCGCTGACGTGTGTTTCGATTTTTATGACATCAAAGTTAATACAGAAGAAATCCATTTCTGTCTGAACGTGAAACCTAGGCTTGTGAAAAAAAATGTAGCAGACTGGAAAGTGGGTTGTAATAACTTGAAAAGGAAGGTTATAGAAGAACAGCAATAAAAATATTGAAGAATGATTCAAGAGAAGAAAGAAATGTAAACATTGGGTGAAAAGTTGTAAAAATTCTTTAACTTAAAAACATTCAATAAATTTCTTTTTATTTGAGAGAGTCTTTAATTATCTTTGTTTAAAATGCATACTACGGAGTGGTTGGAAAGGGCGTGGTATCATCTATTTAGGCTTATCGAGATTTCAAATAATCAAAACTGACTCGATAAAATTTATGCTAAGTACACTAAATAAAAAGTAAACCTAACAAATTGATTTCAATGTAGGGTCTGTAATCTGTTAAATACGCTCACTGGTCCTGATGCTGGTTTGAATTTGCTCTCAGGGACTGTCCTTATCACCTGTATGGTATTCAAATGAAATACATTGTTTCAGGGGTTTTTTTTCAGTATAAGTCCAAAAACGTCATTCATAGACTAAGTGCTGTTTATATGCGACGAATTTTTTTATTTAACCCACAAAATATTCTATATAGCGTCAAACGTGTCCTTAAGAAAAACAGTAATTTTTACTCCTAATTTGTTTTTAAAATCAGCACTTCACCAAAGCAGTTTTAGATTAGCAGTATTAGTATTAATTTCCCTTTATTAATAAACCCATTAGGTTAGTTAATGTTAGTCAGTGGAAAACACACATAAACAGTGACGCGTATATCAAAGGGTGTTATACAACACAAAAATAGATTTTAATAATTATAATTTCAGTTAATAAAAACATGGCAGTTTGATAAAATTTTCCACTGTAATTGATAAGATGTATCGTTAGATGAAGGCAGTTTTACGTGGGTCATGTTTTGTCTATTCATTCCATTGAGCAGAGGTTTCGTCTTCTTCTTCAGAATCGTTCATAGGTGTTGTACTAACGTGTGACCGTTGTAAAGTTTGAGGAACTTCACGAACATAACCAGGCCATTTTTTAACAGATGGTTCTGTTTCCCATTCAATACTAGCATCGCCTCTGGGTCGTGGTCTGTAGTCGATATCTATGTCAGCGTCAAAAAGATTTCTAATTCCATGGTGATGCTTCGTAAAAACGCTCGTTGGCGTTCCCATCCTTGGGTCTCGAGCTGTACTTGGTGTCAAAGGTGGTGTGCCCCTTTTAAATACGTTTCTCCTCCTTCTTCGTCTCTGCTTCGATTCCTGTTCATATATAGGCTGTTCGGTATCTTTAACATTTACATCTATTTGGCAAAATACATGCTCCCCGCTGTGGGACTCACAAATATCCCTTGGTGTCACTTCGACATTCAATTGTTGCGGCTCATCCTTTCCCGGACTAGTAATTGAAAGTGTTTTGCTTAAGGAATGATCTTTTCCTGGACTTTGGTCTGAAACTCTTCTACTGAAGGAAAACGACTCGTCATCGTCATAACCACCTTGGCTAGCAAAATGAGGCTGAGGAATGTACGATCTATCAAAAGAGTCTTTCTTAGCGGGCCTGCTAGATTGGATTAAACGAGGAGTTGGCGGCTTAAATCCTCTTTTGTTCACCGGGAAATAATTTTCTTTCGCTCTTGACCAGTGAGAGCTCGGGGGGAATTCGAATGACTCTGGAGAGGGTAAGTCAAAATCGATCTTTAAATCTTGTGACGTGGGTTTTCCAAAAGGATTTTCTATCGGTGAAAACGAGCGTTTTGAGACTGCACCTCCCGTTGTGGACGATTCCATAGGTTGTGGACTACGATATGAGTTTTGGTCTTCTTTTATATTTACCTCTATGTCACAAACGAAATGCTCTCCACTGGCAGATTCAGAAATATCTAGTGGCTTTACACCTACACTCAAGTCAAGTGGATATTTTCCTGGACTTGTGATTGAAACTCTTCTATTGAAGGAAAACGACTCGTCATCGTCATAACCACCTTGGCTAGCAAAATGAGGCTGAGGAATGTACGATCTATCAAAAGAGTCTTTCTTAGCAGGCCTGCTAGATTGGATTAAACGAGGAGTTGTCGGCTTAAATCCTCTCTTGTTCACCGGGAAATATTTTTCCTTTTTTCTTGGCCAGTGAGAGCTCGGGGGTAATTCGAATGGCTCTGGAGTGGGTAAGTTTAAATCAATATTTAAGTCCCGTGACGTAGGTTTTCCAAAAGGATTTTTTATCGGAGAAAACGATCGTTTTGTAGCAGCACCTTTTAAAGTTGGTAGTTTGGTTTGGTATTCATCTTTTAATGCGTTTTTATGCTCAGTTATGTTTTCAATTTCTGCACTTGAGCTTTCTCTTCGTTCTAGAAAGCTTGTGATAATCTGTTTGTTAGTTTGGATCTGAAGTAAAAAAAAAACCTATTAGGATCTTTATTTGCAAGTATTTAACAAAAGTATTTTAACAATACCATTCTAGAAATGGGAGAGAAATTAAGTAATTGAAAGTTTTTTTTCTATATTATCAGAATAAATTTTCATGTCATTAAAATGCCTCTTAAAATAATTTTTTAATACATTTGACCCTTTGAGAAAAACATTAGCAACTTACTGACCTGAGAAAACGTTAGAATTAAATCCTTAAAATTCGATATATATTTATGACTCAATTTGTCCTACGTGGATTGTTCAGAACTATGGTCTTCATTTGCCTCATATTTTTTTTTATTTAGAAAACTTTTTTTTCACAAAGCAAGGTTTTCAGCAGCAAGTTTTCTTACCTATAGTCTATAATGAGTTAAACATTTTAATAGCTGATAAATAAGTTATAAGAAAAGCTACTTACTTCAAAATGCAAATTTTCGATTTCGTCTTCCAGTTCTACACAATGACTCATCAACTGCTCTTTGGTTTTTCTCGTTGATTCACATTTCTTCAATAAGCCATCAATTTCTTTTTGATTTTCGCTTATAACTGATTGAAGGTCCTTGTACCACATTTTTACAATTTTTCTAGCATCTTGTGGGTTAGGTTCCTTAGGAAGTTGAATAATACATTTTTAAGGAATACATTTAGCCAAGAAATTTCAAACAAGTTTGTGCAAAACTTATTTATTTAAACTTTGAATTATTAGTAACTGTCTAAGCAAAATTACTTTAATTACTATTAATTTCGGATCGATATCAACGCAATGATTGCAATTCTGTTTTCTATATAGAGACTGTTCAATTAAAAAAAACCCCTATTTTTTTATTTAAAAAAATATTTTTAACAATCGTATATCTATATTGATTAGCGTTTTTGTTTCTAATTTATCACGGTCTGGGTGCTATCAATTATGCAACTGTTCCAAAAGTTAAAAAATATTTGGAAAACTTACCTCTTCGACTACAGGACCGTAGTTTGAAAAAGATGCTTTTGAGTTAGAATTAAAAATTGTTAGTATAAAATAGACATATTTTCTCTATAAATTATACGGCATTTTTCTGTCACACCGGTTGACAGTTTTTTCCGTAAAAACAACAGACTTTTTTTTTACATTGTATGAAACATCCAAACTACAGAAGTGAGATGTAAGCACAGACTTGGAAACCAAGGGCCATTGCTTTAATCACCGTCTGGACGTGGAACGTGTTGTCTAAGATATTCTAGAACACGGTTGTGCAAACTTGAAGTGCCTCGCACTATGAGTCACGAAATACGAAGGCTGCTTTTTTTTCAACCTCCGATGGGTTGTAACAAAAAGACGGGTCAAAATACAAAAAAAAAGATTTTTTTAACCAAAAGTAATGTACAATACTGCTTATTTTTCCACATAATCACCTTGACGATTAAAGCATTTGTCATGTCTGTAAACAAGCTTCGAAATACCCTCTTCATAAAATGTAGCCGCCGATGATTTGAATTGAGCTGTGACTATTTCTTTGAGCTCCATGTCAATTTGTAAGCGCTAAAATCCAAGCCACTATGCTAATAGATAATTCACTTAAGGTTTAGGCGAATAAAGAAGATACCAGGTGAACAGGAACATAACTAATATTAGTGTAGAACATAACTATAATGTAAGTATAGCAGCATAAGAAGGACCGGCATAAATAATAGAACTTAACAGAACTCGAAACTGTAATATCTAGTCAGGAAGTTCCTTATACATATCACAACAACAGGCTCGGACATGCGCAAACAGTTCAGGACATGCGAAGCTCAGTTCACAACACTCCGTCCTCCTAGTTAATGCACCGGTTCGACCGGATAGTCGGGCACCAAGTTCCCGTATCTATCTGGCTTCCGAATCACTCGTCGAGGACGAGTTCGTGGAAAGTCATATGCTGGTTGAAGAGCAGCAGCACTCTCAGATGAGACACTTGGACTCTGTGGAGTGGTGATAACGGGAGGTTGTTCACAAGGCAGTGCCACCAACTCCTCTTGAACTACAGCTGGAACGGCTGGGTGAAAGTCGGGCAGTACCGCCAAGTCGAGTGCAGGATCAGATGATGGTGGAACACGCTTGATCATCTGGTCGACATGTCGTCGCACTATTTCTCCAGATTCTGTAGAAGCTTTATAGGACACAGGACCTGTCGATTTAATCACAACTGCTGGTATCCACTCTGGACCTTGAAAATAGTTCCGGATCAACACTGGGTCGTCAATCTCGAATTGTCGCAGTGGACTATAGCTGGTTTTCGCAAACTGATGTTCTTGCCTCACCCTCTGATCTTCCAAGAAATCTGGATGCAGCCTATCCAAACAACTTTGCACTCGTCTTCCCATCAGCAGCTCAGCAGGACTTAGACCCGTCACAGTAGAATTGTCGCAGTGGACTATAGCTGGTTTTCTCAAACTGATGTTCTTGCCTCACCCTCTGATCTTCCAAGAAATCTGGATGCAGCCTATCCAAACAACTTTGCAGTCGTCTTCCCATCAGCAGCTCAGCAGGACTTAGACCCGTCACAGTAGAATTGTCGCAGTGGACTATAGCTGGTTTTCTAAAACTGATGTTCTTGCCTCACCCTCTGATCTTCCAAGAAATATGGATGCAGCCTATCCAAACAACTTTGCAGTCGTCTTCCCATCAGCAGCTCAGCAGGACTTAGACCCGTCACAGTAGAAGGCGTGATGTGCTGGTGAAGTAGGAACTGAGCAAGTCGTCTCTTCCAAGTCCCCTACACAATGCGCCTAAGAGAGTCCTTGGTACTCTGTACTACCCTTTCAGCTTGACCATTTCTTGCGGGACGACGAGGAGCTATGAGGACTCTTCGAACAGAATTCCCAGATAGGAAGTCTTCATACTCTCTCGACTGGAAAGGTGGGCCGTTGTCCGACACCAAGACATCTGGAAGTCCATGGGTTGCGAATATGTCCCTCAGAACATCGATAGTGGAAGCTGCTGTTGTTGAAGACATTTCTTTCACCTCAGTGAACTTAGTAGGAGTCTACCACTATCAGGAATTTGCGTCCTTGGAAAGGTCCAGCGAAATTGACGTGCAGACGTGATCATGGAGTTGTAGTGATCTCCCACGGGTGTACTGGAGCTCGGGGTGGTGCATTTCTGGTTTCTTGGCATGACATACACCCTGCCACATGACTTTGGATATCTGCGTCGATGTGTGGCCACTATACGTAGCATAGAGCCAATGCTTTCATCCGTTCGATTCCTGAATGTGCAAGATGCAGCTCCCGCAGCACAAGTTGACGCCGCCTTCTAGGTGTATGATTACCCTATTACCCCAAAGGAGACAATTTTTGTGAGCGGACAACTCGTTTCGTTTAATGAAATATGTCTGAAGTTCTGAACCAAGGTCCCGTTCTGGCCATCCCTTCAATACAAAATTTAAAACACTCGAAAGGACAGGATCCCTGGTTGTATATCTAGAAATTTCCGTTGCCCTTAAGGGTGGACACTCGAAATCTTCCATGAAAAGAACCTCATATGGTGGAGGAACCACAGAATCAGGCACTGGATTTGGAATCCTGCTTAAAGCATCTGCGTTCCCTATTTTCCTGCCTGGTCTATGTACGAGAGAAAAATTATAAGCATATAACATAAGAGACCAGCACAGTATACGAGGAGAAATTATCTCAGGAGTTGCCTTAGTACGACTAAATAACCATAACAACGGCTGATGATCAGTAATTACTGTGAAAGTATGACCATATAGGAAATAAGGAAATTTCTTTACAGCTGAAATAATGGCAAGAGCCTCTTTATCAATCTGGGCATAATTCCGCTCAGTTGACGTCAGTGTGCGAGATGAAAAAGCAACTGGTGCTTCACGTCTGTCAGACAATCGATGACTTAACACATCCCCTATTCCATAAGGAGATGCATCGCATGTAAGGATTATCGGGAATGACTCTTCAAAAGGAACAAGCACTTTAGAAGAAGAAATCAAATCCTTCAAATGCATTGAAGGCATCTGTATGTGTTTTGTCCAAACAAATTCAGCCTTACTGTCCAGCAACATATGTCAAGGCTCAGCAATTGTGGCCTTATTCTCAAGAAACCCATGATAAAAATTTATTAAACCAAGAAATGCTCTCAACTGTTGTTTGTCTGTAGGAGTTGATACAGCACGAATGGCTTCTACCTTAGATTTAGACGGATGTATACCCTCCCTATTGACACGATAGCCCAGAAAATCTACCTCAGTTACTCCAAAAAGACATTTTTCTCTTTTAGCACGCAGACCAGCTTTTTTAAGCTGATCTAGAACCTCAGATAAACTGCAAGGTAGTTCCTCGCTTGTTTTAGCACGAACCAGGACATCGTCAAATTAGGGTATTACCCCATCCAGATCAGCAAAAATCTCCTCCGTTAAACTTTGAAAAAGACCTGGAGCCACATTTACTCCAAATTGAAGTCTGTTTACCTTGAATGCTCTTTATTAGTTAGAATGGTTTGAGCCTCTGAAGACTCTTTATCTACCCTCAGCTGCAAATAAGCCTGAGCCAGATCAATTTTTGCATAAAACCCTCCACCTTTCAAATTAGCCAATAAATTGTTAATTGCTGGTATATGATAAGGAAAAGCAGCCACAGCTTTATTAAGTGTGGTTTTATAGTCACCGCAGAGTCTCACCTTCCCTGTTGGTTTTAACACTGGAACAACAGGAGTAGCCCATTTAGGATTGTCACAAGACTCAATAACTCCATCTGCAAGAAGCTCGTTTAAACCAATTCAATTTTAGGTTTGAATGCTAGAGCAACATTCCTAGCCTTACACCTAATAGGTGGAAATCTGGGGTCAATTGGAAGTTTAACCTCTGGACCAGTATAGGTTCCCAATTCTTCACCAAACACCTCAGGAAATTTTTGTACTACTTCATGGAAATGGTCAGATAATGCATTTATACCATACATTGAAATGCCCAAAGAGTCAAACCAAGAATAGCCCAGAATATTTGTACAATTAAACTTTGCAACCAAAAGTTCCAAATTTTTGCCAAAGTTTTTAAATTGAACCTTTACGGTACACTTCCCAGCAAGTTTAATACTATTCCTCTGAAAGTCATGTATTTCTACTGCAGTACTAGTTAACTTTGACTTATTAGACACAACATTTTGTTCCCATGTGTTGTAAGAAATTATGGAGTAGTAGGACCCGGGATATACTTCCATATTAATTTCTCGTCCCTCTATTTTCACAACAACATTCCGTTTAAGGGAATTGCACTATAGGGAATTTAAGCAATACTTATCATTTAAGGAACTGACCACTTCTATATACCGTGTAACTTCCGAAAATTAGCATTTTTAGGCCCGTTGCGTTTGGAACGACATATGCGTTTAATGTGACCTTTCTTGCCACAAGCTCTGCACTTTGCATCCCTAAACCTGCAGTTGGTACGTTCATGCTGCTCACCGCAACCATAGCAAAACGTTTTTCAAGGACTTTTCGCACCCTTACTGAATTCAGACCTCTGTTTACATTCGCTTTTCTTAACGTAATCTACAAACTCGGCACCCGCGACACGTCCCGAATATAAAGTATGCATGCTTCTTACATGGACAGCTGCGGATTCATGGGCCAAAGCCTTGGAAACAGCATCGTCCAGCGTCAAAGTCGTTTCCGATAAGAGCCTGCGTTGCACGCCCTTGTCTCGTAGCCCGCAAACCAGCTGGTCACGGAGTTTTTCCGATAAGGTTGTACCGAAATCACAATCCTCGGCCAGTCGTCTTAACTCGGCAACATAGTCACTGATACTTTCGTTGGCACTTTGAATACGTTTGTGAAATTTGAAACGTGAAAAAGTAACAGAAGGCTTAGGACTGAAATGGGTTTTCAGAGCGGCTACAATTTCATCAAAAGTTTTATCCGAGATAGCAGACGGTGCAATAAGAGAACGAATAACTCCTACCGTCTTAACTCCGCAATTAAAGTGGCATGCTTCCGCTCTGCCGTCGTGATATTATTTGCTTCTAAATAATATTTAAACGTTTCGGAGTATAAATCCCACGAAGAAGGATTTGAAATGTCAAACTCAGGAATTGAGCCGACGGCCATGGTGGGAGCAGGTTCAGAACTTAAAATGTAAACAAAAGCTAAATATTAGCCTACAGCACCGGAAATCCGCATGTGAACATGGCAGAAGAGTTGACTGCGGCAATTCATACGGAATAATAGTAAGTAATTATTATACCTTTATCGGGAAACGCCCCCCTGTGCCGCGTAAGTACGACCTCCACTCGTCGCCAGTATTCTGATGTGCGGTAGGCGAATGAGGAAGATGCCAGGTGAACAGGAACATAACTATTTATTAGTATAGAACATAACTATAATGTAAGTATAGCAGCATAAGAAGGACCGGCATAAATAATAGAACTTAACAGAACTCGAAACTGTAAGATCTAGTCAGGCAGTTCCTTATATATCACAACAACAGGCTCGGACATGCGCAGACAGTTCAGGACATGCGTAGCTCAGTTCACAACAATGAAAAACCTTCGAGTTTCCCTAAACACTTGGTCAATTCTTGGTCATCTTCTTCATGAACATCAGTTCGACCACCTTTAATGGGAGTAGGCAGTCTATCTCGCCCATGTTAAATTTACTAACTTTAGGAATATTTTTCTCAGGAACTATATGAGACATCATTATGAATTTTTTTTATAGTTTGTTGCTTACATATAGCTCTTTGATTTAAACTGAGGATATTTCACAGTTTAAAAAATACTTTTACAGTGATTTTTTAAAAATAAATAAGTATTAACCCCCCCTCCCCAAAAAAAAATCCGATTTAAAGCTATATAACTTTTTTTGGAGCAGAGATATTTGAAATTCCTCTGATTAAAGAAAATCCTCTGTAAAAAGCTGCTCTGTTGTTCCTGAGAAAAATGTTCCTAACTGTTGAAAAACTTCATATTTCAGGAAATGAAAGAAAAGTAAGGTATGGGTAAGAACTGATATACAGAATTTCTCAAAAATGCTTATAAAAAGAAAACTACTAAACAGAAGTCGATAATATTGTTCTTAAATTAAAGCTGTTGATATGCAGATTAAAAATAAAAGAAAAACAGAAAATTGACATTTTTGACCCTAACACCCATCCGACTCCCCTTAAATTTTCAACAGCATTCACGAACAACGCAATCACTCATAAAGGTGTCTCCATACACTCTATTCATTCTTCGATGAATTTCTGTTGCACTGTTCCCTTCTGCTTGCGAGAAACGAATATCAGCTCTCAATTCTCACTTGACGACTACATTTTATGTAGAGGGTATTTCAAAGCTTGTTTACAGATATGACAAATGCTTTAATCGTCAAGGTGATTATGTGGAGAAATAAGCAGTATTGTACATTACTTTTGGTAAAAAATCTTTTTTGTATTTTGACCCGTCTTTTTGTTACAGCCCATCGGAGGTTGAAAAAACAGCCCTCGTATTAAGTACACAGAGTCGTGACAACTTTGGGGTCCCACCCGTGTTCATTAAGATCTCTAATCTGATAAACACACGGCGAATCGCCATTGGTTTAGGAGGGCTTTTAATAACCTCTAAATTGTCTCTGACGGTGAAAGAAATTCGCCAAAACTATTAGTTGTTGTGACTATGTACGCACGAACTATGCACGCACAAGTCAGTATTGAATGACTCTAGCCTCACCTTATTTCCAAGCACTGAGAAGAGTGCTTCCTTCAGCATCGAATTAAGTTCTATTTTCTGCTCGGCGTCCGACAAGTCCCTCATATATTGTTCTTCACTCTCAACTCTCTCGCGAACCAAGGCGATCAACTGCTCGTACAGCTCGTTGTTCTCGTGCCGTTGCTCGCTCGACTCGTCGGTCAATCGACTGAGCTCTTGCTCGTATTTCTCAGACATGCTTTCGGTAATTCTCGTCTCTAGCATTTCCTAAGCATTAAAAAAAGACGATTGTTTGTATAAAGTGGTTATTAAGGCCGAAACTCACGGCTTTAGAAAAAGTTCGGATGTCGATACAGTTGTATTATTTTACAACTCAGCCTATGTCGAATATAAAATTTTTTCATCTACAGAAGCAAAGTCACCAGCTTTACAAACTTCAAGCTGTGCACTGTAAAACTTCGAAGGTTGTTGTTTCAACCAGTTTTATGGAAATAGTAACTTACACGTACTATTTTGTGGTTTTTCTACCAGTGGTTGTTATTTCTACCAGTTTATGTGGTAACGTCATTCCATAAAACTTGTGGAAAGCATTTTATGGAAATATTGAATCGCTTTATTATAAGTTTTTTTTTGTGCACAGTGTAAAAATGTGGTAGAATGTTACCCTGTAAAAACGGAGGCAGCATATGCTGTTACCGTTTTTAAGCAGTAACATTTCGCCAAAGTTTTATAGTGTGGATTTGAACTTGTTAATGCTATTATGAAAGATTTTTTTTAAATCAATAATACTTTTACTATACCCAATCGGTTTATTAAAAATACGAGGTCGGAATAGTTCCATTTATTAATGTTTCGGTAATAGTATTTAAATTCTAAACGTTATTAAACCTTGATGGGATTTTTCCCTACAAGATCAATTTGTCAATAAGTTTTTTTGTGGCTTTTTACTTCTTGTTAATTTAATTCCATTAAGGTGAAATTACGAATAGCTCTAACATCCAATAACTTCTATTGAGTGTGAGTGGTGTATTCTATCCCTCTCGAGAATATAGGACATAGCATCTTAGCATAGTTAAGGAATCACGAGAATAAAAAATACCGTAAGCACATAAAAAACATTCGAATATAATAATGTTGTTCATGCTATCGTGTGATGAGTTGTCAAAAAACCTGAATAAGTTACACAAACACATTAAATCTTACCAAATTTTCTTGATCGGACCCAGTTGTAGAACTTTGATATGCCTGTTGTAAATATTCATTCTTCTCTCTATAAGGCAATGTTTTCAATTAGTATCTGGTTTTAAATATACTAATAAAGTATCGTATTTTTTTTAAATAATGAACACTTTTCATTTAAAGGAGATAGCTAGGATTTTAGTAATACTATAAGAGCTAATGTTAAATTTTGTACCGTATAGAATATCACTGTTCAGAAATATTGCTTTAAAAATAAGAAAGTAAGTATATAAAAGTATAAAGTAAACTCTTAAAAATTTTAAGTCACATAGAATTTCTTTTTTAATGATTCACACAAGTAGTTGTAAACAAAAGGCATAAAAATGAAAATTCTTACTCAGCAGCATTTAGCCTCTTGTACAAATCGCTAATTTGTTCTTTCAGCTCAGTTATTTTATTATTTGAGAACTCAAGCTGCTTTTCCAGGATTGAAACCGCATCCAAAGCTCTATAGATAAAAAAAACCACACTACATACTGCACACATAAAAAAGATCTAAATAAACGACTACTTGTAAAAGTATACTCTTATTTCAAAATTTTAAAACTAGAAAAATAAATAATCAAGGTTTTACAATAGTAACTATCCCCTTATAACTTTCATTTCCAAACAATATTTCAACGTCTAAACATTGTAAATAACCAGAATGTGTGTTTCCGGAGTAATTCTGACTAGTGTTTTTCCTCTCTGAATTGATGAGTTGGATTGTATTCTTCCTAAAACCTTCACAAACGGTATTAGAAATTTCAATGTAATTACCTTACCTAAAACAGTTCAAAGTATGTCAACACACACAAAACACACTTACTACACTGTTAAAAAATTTGTGCTTGGTTTCACCATGATATTGGTTTCTAGTAGCTGCAACGGATGTGTGGTGAAATGTTTCACCTTTTTTTCGGTTTTTCTTTGAACCATTTTTCTGGATTTGGAAACAAAAACCTAAGAAGTGGTTCAACCGAATACCAAACATATGGTGTAACGTTTCACCACACAGCCGTTGCAGCTACTAGGAACCAGTATCATGGTGAAACCAAGCACAAAATTTTTAACAGTGTATATCACCAAACCACTACTCATGTGGGACATCTTTAATAACGGATTATTATCTTAAAACAATTTAAATACTTTAGTACTATTTTTATATAAAAAATTAATACATTTAACAAACATCTGGTAATTTGTTTATACAAACACGATAAAATTAATTTTAAAAATGCATTATTGTTGCAGTTAAATGACAAAATTGCTATGGTATTGATAACCACTAAATATTTCACTTCAACTGATGGATTCATTGGAGTTTAATCAAGCCGTTTCTTGAAATTTAATTAGATTTTAATCTTTTATTATAATATTGCATGTGGAAAATCCAGCTACAAAGGATTTTGTTGTGTCTACATAGAAATTGTTATATCATAAGAAATCGAGATTCACGAGGTAAGTTAATTTTACTGGTAGTCTCATAAATATACTAAAACCTTGGTTATTATTTGTTCATTGAAAGTAATTATTACCAAACAACAACGGAAAAATATTCTAATATCTCAACACGCAGTATCATAAAGATTGTAAAGCTGCCAAATGTAAATTTTTGACACTAAGCAGAGATGCATATTTCTAAAGAATAATTAACAACCTTCAAATAGCTCATAGATAAGAAATAGTTTATCACTGACTACGTGACACAGTGATTCTATCTATAGTACATTACTGAGTGCAATGTTAAAAAACTTCTGAAACTAAACTAAACTAAACTTCTTCAACTAAATATTTTATATTAAGTTGAAGTGTAAAAATGGGTGCTTACTTTCTTTTGTGATCATGTATTTTTACAGAAATGTCAGACTCTTGCGTTTCACTAAGTTCAAGGTTAGCCTAAACAAGATTGAATACAAAAATTAATGACAAATAGAATTTGGAAATGTGTAAAAAAAATTGACAAAAAAGCAAAACAAAAAGTAAATAAAGGGAATTGCTGTTATTTGGTAGTTAAGAGTTCCATATTGTTTTAACTCTAAAGACTTAGCTATATGTTAGTAGCTATGCGTTAGACTACAGCTAAGAGTAGCTATACGTTATTTACTACAAATAAAAAATTATTTTTTCATTGTTACCTTATCCATTGAATATTTTATGAGTTTTTAACTTTATTTTATGTATTAGTTAGTACAAAACAGCGAATGTTTATTGATGTTAATTTTAATTCTAATTTATTAATGTTTATTGATAATTAATTTTTTAATCTTTTTAAACACTTCTCAACAAAAATCCGAATGAAGATAAGTTTTAAGGAAAATGCATAATTTGCATTAGTAAACATTGAAACGGTTTAACATTAAACATGAAAACAGATATAACAATAGCAAATCACGTCGACTATAAGTCGAGTGGTTAGGAAAAGATTTTAATTGAGTTCCTCAGATCCAAATCAACAGATTAAACATTGAAAAAAAGACAACTATACTGAACTTAGTCCATTGAAAGTCGTTTTTAAATGAAATATGGTTATGTAACAGCCATTTTCTGCTAGGATTCCAGAAATATTGTTTGTGTACACTGGACGAGAGTCCACAAACTCGCTAAATGCTATTGTGGTACTAAATTCAAACGACTATCATATGTTAAATTGGACGTCAGCTCAGTACCAGAACTACGAACAGAAAAAAACTTTTGTAGCATGATAAATACAAATACAAATACAAAAATTGTCGACCAACAACAGGCCAGAGGCCCAGCAAGGTTTGTCCAAAATAAATCTAATACATTACCAGTTTCCAATGTCCGTCAAGTTTCTTCTTAAAATCTTCTACTCTCTTCGAATGCACAACATAATCTGGTAAAGCATTCCACTCATTGACAACTCTATTGTAAAAATAATGTTTTCTTACCTCCCTTCTAAAGCTCGATTTATTCAATTACTGATCATGACCTCTGGTCCGGCTATTTAAAGTAAAATCTAAGCCCTCCATGTCTCCCTGTTTTATGAACTTGAATAACTGTATTAAATCACCCCTAGCTCTCCTGTTTTCCAGGGAATACATGTTTAAAGATCTTAATCTGTTATCATAATCAATACCAGATAGACCCTTAATCATTTTTGTAGCCCTATGCTGAACTTTTTCAAGCAACTCTATATCTTTTCTGAGGAAGGGAGACCAAAACTGAACAGTATATTCCAGATGTGGCCTTACCAATCCCCTATACAATGGCAAAATAATCTCCTTAGATTTAGAAGTGATACTTTTTCTAATATATCCCAACATTCGATTGGCTTTCTTACTTGCCTCAACACACTGCTTACTCATTTTGAAATCATTGCTCACCAAAACTCCTAAATCTCTAACGAACTCACTATCTTGGATACTTTCTCCCTGTAAAACATAAGAATGATTAACATTGTTCTTACCCAAATGCAAGGTTTGACATTTGTTAACACTGAACGACATGCCCCAGCGTGAAGCCCATTCAGTAATTTTCGTAAGATCATTTTGTAACTGCTCAATATGCTCAACAGAATTTACTGTACTCGTCACTTTTAAGTCATCTGCAAAAATACTTAACTTGCTATTCAACCCCCAGCTGATATCATCAATAAACATAATAAATAAAATTGGTCCTAGTACAGAGCCCTGAGGCACTCCACTTACAACCTCATTCCAATCAGAGTACTTACCATTAATGTGAACCCGTTGTTTTCTATTGGTCAACCAATTTTTAATCCAACGGACCACAGCAGTCCCTAACCCAAATCTTTTCAACTTAAATAACAAAGCTTCATGAGGAACTTTATCAAAAGCCTTTTGGAAATCGATGTAAATAACATCAACCATATTGCCTTTATCAATCTCTTCTGTAACAGTATCATAAAATTTTAAAAGATTAGTTGTACAAGACCTACCTTTTCTAAAGCCATATTGATTATCTGAAAGTAAATTATTAGTTTCCAAAAAAGTCATTATACGCATTTTCAACAATGTCTCAAATACTTTACCTAAAACAGATGTAAGACTAACTGGTCTGTAATTACCTGGATAAGATTTAGGCTAGTGTATGATATGATAGTGATGATGATGTTATGATAGTGTAGAATTACATACCTTTCTCAATTTCTTATAAAGATTTTCAACGAAATCTTTTAACGTTGATACTAACACCTCAGCAGATAATGCTACATCATAATCAAAATTGGTTTCTGACATGTATTGTGAGAGCAAGTGGTGAATCTCAGTGTTAAGTAAGTTATAGTCTTCCACTTTTTCCACGTGGTTCTGATACCATCTTTCCTAAACGGAAGGAAAGAAAATCGATATTATAGAATGCTAAGAAGTCTTAGGAACTCAATCAATACAATTATCTTTTGCATAACCAATACCTTATTCTAATGGATTTGCAACTGCCTTGCATTTTTTGTAAAAAAAAACTGTAATTATTGCTATTTAATTTTTTATAGTGGAAATTTTTTAATCTACTTTTATTATCAAGCAAATATAATAAATACACTGTAGATATTAGAAGCTAATTAAGATAAATGGAAAAAAAATAGGCAATCTAAACGCACAACGCAATCTAAATAAATTGAAAGAAAGTACAAAAAATTGACAATTAAACTTCTAAAATTAGTTTGAGTAGGTTTTTCCAACTATATTTCTTCACAAAATTATTAGTTTTTGAACTTGTGAATTTTAGTGAATTTCTTTAGCAAAACTTTTTGTTAAAAATTAGGTGCTACAGAAAGTGAATAAATTCATCAAAGTTATTAAATATTTACTAAAAAATACTTAATGTGTCACTAATTTAATTTAAATTCAACTTTCCTATTTTAGTTTCACTGCATTTTCATCAGCATTGTTTTTTTGTAATTAACTCACTAATAATAGACGCTATTTACTCATATTTACTCACATAAAACTCATCCTGCGCAGTTCTGACTTCTTGCTTGGGCGTGGTCGACAGTTGGCTCGAAAGTCCAGTAATGGGGCCATCATATGTTATAGATTTAAGTCCAGATGGAGCTACTCGAGCTTTGGGTTTAGCTTTGGATTTCGGATCCTCAACCCTGAGCTGCATGCCTTCAGGGTCCATGCCACTAGGTTCTCTATCAGTTAAAGGTCTTTGAAAGTCACTGTCATCATACGGAGTGGATGAATTAACTCCTGCAAAAGATGGCGACCGCTTCCTTCTCTTAACAGCAACATCTGGATAATCGGGAGGTCTCTCATCACTGTGTTTACTTGTGTGGCTGGGTTTGGATCTTTCATGTACCTCCTCCTCTGGCACTTGCTCGCGCCCTGTAGATTTTTGTCTGGGTGCCTTTTTCTGTGCTTTTGCTGATTTGTTAGAGAGGTCCTCGTACTTCTGTCGCATCGCCTGCACTGGGCCACTAGATCCAGGCTCTTGATGCGACTCACTGTATCCTTGACGTTCTTTCGCTCCGTGGCTGGATTCCTCTTTTTGTCCTTCTGTAGCTTTTTTAAGGGCAGCCTCGAACTTCTGTCGCATTGCCTGCACTGGGCCACTGGGTTTGGAATCTTGCTGGTCCGATTTGTTTTTTTGGCCAGATTCCCTTGCGCCACGACTGGATTCTTCTTTTTGAGATCTACGGCTGGATTTCTCCTTATGGGATTCTGTAGGTTTCTTAGAGGGAGCCTCGAACTTTTGTCGCATCGCTTGCACTGAGCCAGGTTCGGGCTCTTCCGGCTCAGAACTTTGACCATGTTCTTTTGATTCATTTTCGGATTCCTCTTTCTGGGATTCTGTAGATTTTTTCGAGGAAGGCATCTTCTAGAAATAAAAAGAAGCACGGTGATAATAACCAAAGCCATTTCGTTTTGCAACTGAGTAAGATTTTTTTTGTAATTTAAAAATTGAACTAGCTTGGTTTTTTAAGATTTTGTAGCGCTTATCTCGCCAATTCGATGCGCCTTTGAAATGTACTCGATAGAATATTTCCATTTTGCCTACACAAGGAATAAAGTCCCTAGTTTTAGATTCTTTTAAACGAAAGGTATTTTACCTAAACTCACTTTTTGTGACGATTATAACGAATTGAACTTTGGAAACAAAATTCAAAAGGGCTGCCGCTTGTTGTGATTAAAGGAATACTCGCGGAAAGTATATATTCATGTTGTCAAATATACTGTGTATAAGTGAGATTCGTCCCGGCTAAGTGAAAAAGTGCACATATTTTTTAGACATAGGCACAATTTCAACAACAATGAAACCTGTTTCATTTACCTGTTTCAGACACTGTTGAAGATATACTTAAGTTAAATTCCCGAAGAAAGGGTGCATTACAAATGTATACATTTCGTTGCGTTGTGAATTTTACGACTTGTTGACACATTTAGTAAAAACGTTCGTTTTTAAAACTCTTATAAAAAATTTATCGTTATTTCTTAGAAATCCTAGAGTTGCGATCGTGTTCAGCTAAATGAAGTAGCCAATAAAACTAGGAAAATCTTTCTACTGCACCAAATCGTGGGTACTATAATAGTTGTACCCGGCAAACAATTGATCAGAAAAAGTTTATTCATTATATATATATATATATATATATAATATATTATTATATATATATATATATATATATATATATATATATTTATATATATATATATATATATATATATATATATATATATATATATATATATATATATATATATATATATATATATATATATATATATATATATATATATATATATATATATATATATATATATATATATATATATATATATATATATATATATATATATCGAATCGTTCGCAGAAAAGTGACGCATCGCTAATGTTAATTCAACGGGAGATCTTTTACGTGTATGGTGTGATATTTTGAAGATTCTTTTATTGAACATAAGTTTTTGGAACACCTAAGAAATAGTGATCGCTCTCGCTTTGGTGATTTGTATAACGTTTCCAAACAGCGAAAATGCCAAAATGTGGCAAACATTCCATTTCTTGTTTCATAAAACTCGATAGGTATAGCAAACCTCCTATACGTTAAATTTCAAGCTCGCCAAAAGTCGCCAATGAACAGGACAGCCTCTATCTACTAGTTGTGCCAAATTTCCTTCTAAAATATGGAAAATAACTCTACTTTTAAAAATAACTGAAAATATTTGTTAAAAGACAGCTTGGTTAGAAGAAAATAGAGATATTTCTATTGGCATTATACATATTCATAAAAAAGCCGTCAAATTTGAATTGGATTCAGCTGGGCTTGTTATCCATTTGCTTTGATTTACTTAAGTAATCATTAAAAACCGATGTTAAATAAAAGGTATTATGTTTAATAAATTGGAACTTGTCAACTGACATTTTATCATCATACATTTTTTGCATAGCATAAATTATATCTTTATTAAACTTATTCAAAATAAATACTATTCACAAATTTATATTCAAAATAAATATTTATAAGTCAAAAAATCACTTACGATATCTACGTAAATTAACTTTGTGAAATTTTTTGAGTAGTATCTTTTTTGTAGCAATTTAGAAAAAAATTGATTTATTTAATAAGAAATTGATTAAAATCTGACAACTAATCAAAGGAATATTTTCTAATTCAAACATAAAAATGAATTAAGAAAGTTCGTTGCCACAATTAAATTCATAAAAAATATCTAAGTGAATGCATTTAAAAAATAAAATATTTAATAAATTCAATTCTTATACAGTGATCTATAATGTGTAGGGATATCCTGATCAATGTTAAGAAAATACGATCAATGTCAGATTCCAGGAGGCTAATTATTTGGCTTATTCTCTTTAGTGGGACGCTACTTTTTGTCTTCTTTGAACAACTCATCCCTGTTGTGGTAGAAAATAAATAATTATCGTTGGCGATCAAGTTTTTAATTCGTAACCAATTTTTTTTGCACGTTTTGATCTCAAAATGGTGGAAGTCGCACCAGGTGAGAAGTGTTTCCCTTGAAAAGATATTTCCAGTGTGTATATTTAGTTCTATTCATTGAAAATAAATCTAACCCAAGAGCGGGCAAAAGATAAATACTCCTTTTTTTTAATTAGTTACGTGATTTTAATTCATTTGAAGATAAAATTTTGTACCGAACGCCTTAAACTAGAATATTTTTTACGTTTTTCTTTTCCAAATGTAACTAAAATTTCTTTACCACTACTTTTCATTTCAAAGTGCATCTTAAAAATATTTCTATTTTATATAGTAATGCAACAAACCTAATAAGAAAATGTTGTTATTTTTAAACTTTCATTTAATTCACCAAAAGATGCTAAGTTATCAACATTTACGACAGAATAGTAACACGCAAGAAAGAAGATCGTATCTGCAACTTTGGCGTTTTTGAGTTATTAACATAATTCCACACAAAAAGGGATAATATATCTTATTATAAACCAAAATACTGGTTAATAATTAGTTAATTCATAGTTAAATCCGCATATTCAATCAAAGTTATGAATGTAAGGTTATACTTGGCGTTTGACGAAGCGAGTTTTCTTCTTTTTCTCAAAACTCAGTTACTTTACATTTTTTAGAGCTCAGTTCTTACAGCGGCAGTCTTGAGTTACATTATGGTCTATGATATTCAACGTAAATTATTCACCTTAATTATTTTTAAAAAACAAAATTTACGAGACGTAAAAATAAACAAAAATTACTGAACTAGTAAAACTAATGTCATGTTACCATACTTTATGGCTTCCATTCGAAGTTTTAAATATGATAGTTAACTACTGTGAGACTATGGTCAAAAAGATACCTGTAATGGCTTATTTAAATACAAATGTGTTCTATACTGAAAAAGTACGAACTTTTTTTTTGTTAATTTAACCCAAACACTAATGCTATTTTTTAATGTTATATACACTGTTAAAAAGTTTGGTGCAAGATTGCACCAGAATCTTAGAACTTTCTAGCTGCCACTGGCTACTGTAGAAATGTGTAACTAATACAAATGCTCATAGTATATTTTCTTTTTATTTACATTCATAATCTATAGAAGGCAGCACCACTTTAACTATCAACTGGGCGTGGCTTATTCACATCATTGTATTCCATTTTGTATGATGGCAATACTTCTAATAATAAAACTACCCGTTCGTGAAATCCTGTCTTCAATAGTTCTAACTTCCAATTTTAACCAATAGGAATAGATATATTTTTCATTAGACTTTTCTCAAACATTTCCAATAGCCACCACTATTTGGAAGGTAAATTTATAAATTTTGTGGTAAAACTATAACTTTGATGCACCGCAAAAGTGGTAAATCCATGCTCCAAATAATGGTGGCAGCTATAAAATACCAGAATTCCGGTGCAATCTTGCACTAAAATTTTCAACTATGTTGGTTGCACAATGTTATAAGTGAAATAACTTCATAATAAGTGAATAATCTTCAGAAAGAACACATTTTTTGTCCTTTTCATAGTAAGGCTCTACGCAAAAGCATCCAATTATACAATTTGCTGTGCAAGGTCTATTATAGGAACTTTTTGCACAAGCAGGAGGGAATGCTAAACCGCACGAAGAAGGTTCCGAGTTTGGATCAGAACAATCTACTTCAGCATCTGTAATTAAAAATTAAGAAAAATTGAAGTTGTAAAATAACTAAAAATAGCTTACTTTGTTGTTACTACTTTAATGCCCACTGAAATTCTTATAGAACAAGTAGGTTTGTAAAGTAAATTATGACAAAAAAAAAACCCAGTTTCCATACAAGATTTATACACTGTTAAAAGGTTTGGTGCAAGGTAGCACCGGAATTCTGACATTTTCTAGCTGCCATGAGTAAAAAAGACGATGTTCGATTGCATCCAGGCCCCTCCAGGAGTTTGAGGGCTTTCCCATAGGTCCCCGTTAAAATTGCCAGGCTCATAAACAGAGAAAAACCTGGCCTAGGAATAGGATACAATCAAGGATAAAAGGGAACTTCTTAACAGCTGATAAATGCCATTTTCGAATTGGCGATTGCGTTACGCTGCAAAGAAACGAAAATGCCTGAATGTGGTAAACATTCCACTTCACATTTCATTCAACTTGTTAGGTACAGCAACACCACGTTAAATTTTCAAGCTCGTCAAATATCGCTAATGAACAAAATAAAGATTTTGAACCAATAAAAAAAAATGATACTCAAATAACAATCCTACAAATTAAACTCACGTGCTTATACGTAGTTATACTTAACTAGGGGGCACACCCCCTGCTCGCTATCGCTCGCCAACCCCCGTCCCTTTGGATCGCTTCGCTCGCTCACCATTCAATGAAATATTTTAGTCCAGCCTTAAGGATTAACCTAAAGGAGCATGTCCGGCATTTTTTTCGCCAAATGTGGTAACCCCTCCAAATTTGTACTATGGCAGCCATTGGCTACGAAAATCGCCACAGATCGAATTTTAAGCGAATAATTATCAAATAGAAATAGTTCAGTTTTTTTTATACGTATTCTGTTTGCATTAGAGAATTTATTTTGCTACTTTCTTTATAAGTTAATCCTGTCAATTTCTTTTATCGTTAAGAATTCTTAAATCGTATTAATAATTAATAAATTAATAATTAATAATTAATATTATAATTAATAATTAATAATTAATAATTAATAATTAATAATTAATAATTAATAATTAATAATTAATAATTAATAATTAATAATTAATAATTAATAATTAATAATTAATAATTAATAATTAATAATTAATAATTAATAATTAATAATTAATAATTAATAATTAATAATTAATAATTAATAATTAATAATTAATAATTAATAATTAATAATTAATAATTAATAATTAATAATTAATAATTAATAATTAATAATTAATAATTAATAATGTAAAACTGTCAGTCTGTCTTAATAATAAAGTTAATTAAAATTATTTTATTCTCTGGAAATGTTTATTACCAACGAGAAGTTCTTGAAAATCTAAAGGTCGAGCAAAGTTTGCAATATTCAAAAATTCTTATCTCTACACCTTCAGCCTCTTCGTTCTAGAAGTGCATATGTCTGAACCTTTGTAGAATTTCTTCCGAAACTTCAGTTTACAGTTTTTCACAATAATAAATTTTCTATTTCAAACTCGAATGTTCAAGTTTTCTTAAAATACCAATACCGAAGCAGCTGATTTATTAATTGTATTAAAAAATGACGTATTAAGAAGGTCAAGCGGATTTCGAAGGTCTTGCAAAAAAAAACCTCAGTTTTTTCAATGGTTAATTTAAAAGACAACTTGGGATTAAAACAAAAGTTAGAATGGTCGATTATTCTAAAATACTGACAGAATTTGCTTGCTTATTCATAGCACACAAAAAATAACCATGTATTTTTACAGCTCAAAACCTCAAATTTCATTAAACGCACGTGACCCTCAACAAATGTTAAGCGCTAGTTTTTCTTTTTTAAATTTCGTTCAAAACGTTCTTCTAAATCGTATATAATTATTTGAAAAATATGATTACATCAAATATATATGCGTAAATTTTTTTTACGGATTTGAAGAAGTTATAAACTCATATATTATCTTTCATACCACTAATTTATTTACTTTTATTCATTTTTAAAGCATCTACAAACACCTTCTAGTAGGCCTAAAAGAATCTAGTTGGCCTACAAAAGTCTAGTAAGCCTACAAAAATATTCCAAATCATTTTTCGCAGGGCTTCTTTTGCTGAGGGCAATCCTTAGGAAGTACGCATGCGTTCCCATTTTCAATGTAAGGACTTTTACAAAAGCATTCATACACGCATTGTAAGGTACAGAAATCGGATGGATGTTTTACGGGATGCTCACAGGTAAGGCTGTGCCACATACTCGACGCCGACGGTCCAAATTTTCAGCATGTGGATCAGCACAGTTCACTTTAGCATCTGTAAAGAATTCAAATGTATATTCTAATATATTGTTTAATAATTATATATATTATTTATTATTTTATTATTATATTATTATTGTTATATATATTATTTATGATTATTATTATTATTATATTGATTATTATTATTATTATTATTAGTATTATTATTATTATTATTATTATTATTATTTTATATTATTTATTATTATTATTAATATTATTATTTATTATTATATTATTTATTATTATTATTATCACATTGACATTTTAAGTTTTGATTATTATTTTTTTGATTATTATTATATTAATATTAATCTAATTATTATTTAGTTACTTATATTATGTACTTCATATATATAATTATTATTATTATTATTTTATTATTGTTTATTATTATTATTATTATTATTATTATTATTATTATTATTATTATTATTATTATTATTTTATATTTATTATTATTTTATTATTATTAATTATTATTATTATTATTATTAATTTTATTATTATTATTATAATATTATTATTATATTATTAGTATTATTATATTATTATTATATATTATTATTATTAATTATTTAATATAGTATAGATACACCATTAATATGATATATTTTTCATATGTTAAAAATAAATTTCAATGCTTTTCCGCTTTTATGCCCAGTAAAAATAGCTGGAACTTAACTCTGTAAACCCGATACTGAACGTTCCACCAATGTTTTACAGTTTTTTAGTTTCTATTTTTCGTATTTATTAATAAATATCTTGACGTTTTAATTTGAAACAAATAACGCTATCATTGAGTTTATCAGTGTTTTTCAGTAAATCTTTTAATCATTTAACCTATAGGTACGTGAGTACACCAAAAAGCACATATATTTCATATTATTTATATAATTTAATTATAAGTTTGTACTCATAAATTTTTATATTTTCGTTGCAAGTATTATAAAATAATAGTAGAAATGCATGCACAAAATTTGAAACTATACACTGACCTAAAATCACTTGAGGCCCAAACAAATACAAGGTAAAACTCCAAAGATTTTGATTGAAGATATATTCTTAAAAGATTTTTTAATTATAGTTAAACAGTTAAAAGCTTTTTATATGCTTGAAATGGATTTTTCTTAGAAATTAAAACCAATTTAGATTTTAGAAAATTTAAGAAAAAATGTTAGTTTTGTTTTGTAATAACTATTGAAACAATTAAATTGGAATTTTATCACGCATCAATGGTTTCTGCGAATTTTATCTTTAAACATTGAACAAAACATGTCTTAACTTCATCAACGTGTTTCACCCGAAATAAAGAAATTCAAAAACAATTGAATTGAATTGCTCTGGAATTTCCTAGAAAATAATTTTGCATTCAGGATCATTAGGTGACATTTTTCGTATAAGGAAAAGGTAATTCTTAAGGATTTTCTTTTAATTTAATAGGTATTTTTAATTTTATGTTAATAATTTCTTAAAGGTTCCCAATGTCAAAAATATGTGTGATTACAAGAATTAATAGTTGTAAACTTTTTTTCTTTCAAAATATATTTTATTTACAGAGTTAAGAAAATACACAAATTTTCTAATTCATCAATTCAATCGGAACGTCTGGCCTACCATTTACATAGAAATCTATAAAAAAGAAAACAAAACAAATTATTCTTCCACAAAATAGTGATACTATATTTTTAAGACCGTCATTATTTTTTAAAGAATTACATAAAAACAAACGAAAAAATTATAAATGTCTTTTTTATTTTAAAAATCTAAAATTCGTAAACTAAAATCTATTGAAATTTTCAAGTCAGTTCTAACGAAATTTTTCATTTCTAAATACCGCATAACTTTGGCCCCAGCATATAATGTCATTACTAGCTTCATACTCGACTAATTGTTTTACCTTTTAATTTAAGCATGTAAAATGAATAAACCTAAGTGAAAAATATTTCAATGAAATTGTTTATATTATGTTATTTGTTATTGTATGATGTTAGTAAGAAGCAAAGCTAAGGCAAAAGTTTCCCTATTTGACGGTCGCAACATAAAAGTTTTCATTTTAAATATGTAAGGAGTAGTTATATTTCAGTGTCCTTTTTACAAATTAATTTTTGAGTACATCACTTAAACTTTACCTTTGTTATTTTTACTCAATTGTATAATTAAAATTCTCATGATTCGAAAAAATTAATGTTTAAAAAATATGTTGTAATTGATTTAATAAAAAAACTCAAAATGTTCATACCCAAACAGAAAAAGAAGAAATCTGTAAAGATAAAAAATAATGAAAGGATATCATGGCTTATGGCATCAAAAACCTCATTGAAGCATAGGACCATGGAAGTAAAATGAAAAGTTAATAAGTTATTTTTAACCTTTTTAACTTAAAAAAATAAGCATAAATTTAAAAAATAATAAAAGTTATTTCACTTTATTCTATCTGTGTATACAATCTAAGAGTTGCTGCAAATTTTTACAAGAATTTTTTTTAAACAATAACATTGCTTAAACATACTTGGTTTTGGTATATTTAGTACTCATTTTACCATTCATGTTGGAGTAAAGTTATGTAGCTATTTTGAAATAATACTAATAGGCTCCCTGTTCACGACTTATACTATGTTGATAATATTTGTATTTACAAAAGTGACACAAACTATTTCGTTCTCAAAAACTGCCGTTTTTTCTACACTATCTTATAGGTCGCAATAATTCTGTATTTCTAAAGAAAAATGGCTAAAGTAGTTTCTTGTATTTACTAACATGACTAGTTATAATTAAATGGGTTTGTTTATGTTTAAAAGCAAAATAGGTTTTTAAATTTACTACCGATTCGACATAATGTTATTTTTCGAATGATTTTATAATTACATCGTAATAATTCTTTTTGTAATTTAAAAGTAAATATATCAGCTAGACGTTTAAATGAAATTTATCATATCCCATTTCCACATAAAGAAATTTTTCGAAAACATTTTTCATATTTAGCCCCAAAATTATTCAATAAACTACCTACTGAACTTCAAAATATCCCTTCTTTATGCAGGTTTAGAAATTCTTTATTTAAATTTATTTTGTCAATAGACGATATTGATGTATTTTTTAATTTATAGAAGCGAACTGTTTGTTTTCATATATATTTCCCGCTGACCAGAATTTTGGCATTTTGTTTTGATTATATAGCATTGCCACATTTTTCTTTTTGTGCATATTTATGTATTTAAATTTATTATTTTTTGTGGTTTTTTATTTTTTTTATTTAAACTTATAAGTATCTTATTATTGTCTTATCAATTATAATTATGTTTATTTAGTCACATATACGGGGTTTCTTTAACCCCCTTGTGACGAGCAAAATTTTTTTCTGTAATGTTTGTTTTGTGTAAATAAAGTGTTTGTTTGTTTAAAGTGTTTGTTATATATATATAAAACAAATCTTTAAAGATTATACATACTTTCACATTTTACAATAGTTGACTCTATAAAACAAAATAAATACAAATAATAGAATCATAATTTTGAAATATTTCAAATAGAAATCCTGAGTGGATTTATAATGTCTTTAAATTATATTAGAAAAATGATTAAGAGAAGGGAAGGATGTACAATGCTTCTATTGTACGACAAACTTACTAAAATTAATAAAAATGCTTTGCACATTTTTCA